>JAPKIE010000004.1:600000-1160252 GCA_026725045.1 Vanrija sp. TS_01
GCGACACGCGGTCGGGCAACCCGGCCATGCCGGCCGGCTTGGCTTCATTGGCTGCGCAGATTTTCCAGGTAGAGGTTCGTGTCTCGCAACAGATCTGCTCGCACAAGCATGAGTGCACGGCGCCGGTGTCGCGTCGGTGGACGAGCAGAGAGTGTGCACCGGCCTGCCCCATAAATAGCCAGCGTGCAAGCGAGCAGAGTGGAGCGGTGGGCTTGGCTTATGACACCGCGCGCGCCGTGTGCTGCTGGACACGTGTGATCGGCATGTTATTGTTTGTCGTCGCCATCGCGGGCGTCGCTGTAGTCTGTTGACATGCGGCGGCGGCGGCGGCGGCGACTTTCTCTCCTCGGCGGCCTTCCTTGGATGGTGGGCTGTCGCTTGAGGTGCTCCTGTTCTGAAAGCCATCACGTGATTGCCCACGTGGCCCACCTCGGCCCTACATCCGCTTGATCCGAGAAGACTAGGCACGGTGTGTGATTGGTATTAGGTATTACAAGAGTGGCTGTTTGCCACTCTGTGCGCCGTGATAATAATTGCTCGTCTCGCATCAACCGACCTAGAGCCGCAGTACGCCCACGCTCACGAGCCGGCTACACGCACGCATGCACGGCACGCTGCGGGACCCCTCTGCGGCCGCTGCTGGCGTGGCTGGCCTGGCAGCTGCAGGCGTGAGCACGCGTGATGGGTTTTTGGCGCGCGTTGGTTGAAATTGGCTGCCGCCGATGAGCGTTAGGCGTTTTTACCAAATCACGTCATCAACGCTCATCCTCTGACCCACCTGCCATGCTGGACCTTTGTGTCTCACCTTGCGCGAGCGCGAGCGCGCGTGCGAGCAGCAGCAGCCCGCGCCCGAGACGAGACGCACTACGTACCGCCGTTGTTGCTGCTGCTGATACACACACTCAAGCACGGCGGCCACTAACCCGGATCCTGCGCGCACCCCTCTGACCGACCCGAGACCAGAGACAACAATGTGGCCGCAGTGCGACGACGCAACAAGGACAAATCTACACCACACCACAGTTTAACTTTGCTTCATCATCTGCTGCTGGCTGCCACTCTCCCTCCTCGACACCCACCACTCCCTCCTCGTTGATGCCGGCAGCCGACGACGGGATCGACTGGCACGCGATCCTCACGGCTCTCGACGGAAGCGTACCCGGCGCCGGCGCAGCAGGTAGCAGCAGCGCCGCCGCCGCCTCAGCAGCAGCAGCAGCAGCCAGCACGGCACCGCATGGCGGCCTGAGCCTGGCAGCAGCAGCGGCCGCAGCAGCAGCAGCAGCATCGTCGCCGAGCACGGCGCACCCGAGCCCCGTGCAGCCCGGGCTTTGGGACCACCTCGGCAACAGCAACGCGAGTGGCGGCCGGTCCAACGGCCACGGCCACGGCCACACGCAGCACCAACACCACCAACAACACGCCCACCACCACCAACACCACCGCTCGCACTCGTCGCAAACCCAGGCCGCGTCGTCGCAGCCGCCGACGGCCAAGCCCTCGCCCGCGTCGTCGTCCCTCCCACCCACACCGCACCCCGGCCTCGGGCTGAGCGACGAGGAGCTCTTCGCGCACTTTGCCCACAGCTTCAACCCCGCCATCCCTCCCAGCATGTACAACCACGCCGGCGGCGCGCCCAGCTGGGCCTCTGGCGGCGGCCCGGCCGCCCACTCGCCGCGCGGGCTGGGCGGCGCCACCGCGTCCGCTGAGCTCAACCAGCGCATCGCGCTCGCACACGGCACACATCCCTACCATCACCCGGTGCACGCGCCGGGCAGCGCGCCCGCCGCGCCGCCCTCGACGCCTTGTGAGTGCTGCTGCGGCCCGCCCGCGAACAGTAACACGTGCTGACGGAAGCCACAGCGGGCCCTCCGACATGGAACACGGGGCCGTCCCCCGTCGAGAGGCCACGCGCACAGCGCACCCTCACGTCCTCGTCGGCCATCACGACGTCGCGCGCCGGCAGCCCCGGGCCGGCGTCGGCGGGCGCCGACGCGGCCACACCCAACGGCGAGGACGTCGAAGATAAGCGGATAAGAAATACGCTTGCGTGTGAGTGTGGCGCTTGCGCGCGGCAGGCTGGGCATGCATGCAGGCAGGCAGGCAGGGGCGACGACGACGCTGACAACACCTCCAGCGGCCCGATTCCGTGCAAAGAAGAAACAGCACGTCGAGACGGTCGAGCGCAGCATCCGCGACCTCGAGGCCCAGCACCGCGAGCTCGAGATCGAAGTAAACGACCTCCGCAAGGAGAACGGCCTGCTCAAGGAAATGGTGCAGCTCAAGTACGGTGCCAGGCAGCCATAGTTGTGTACATATTTGGGACCACTTGTAAAATGTGCCACGACGGCACGCTAGCTAGGACAAACGCGCAACATGTGTCGGATAGACTCGAGCGGCCATCATAGATTTCATGTACGATGAGTATAGCGTGCATGCTTGCTTATCCGGTCTACACTGCGCGCGCTGAGGTGATTGATGGTGTGACATATGTGTGTGTTGGACATGTGTAGGCTGTTGCGTGATCACTATGGCGTCGGCGATGACGGTTCACCCAATGCTTCCGTTCCGATCAAATCACGCCTCTCGACGATAATAACACATGGCCGTGTCTCTGGCCTTAATCATACCGTCTATAAGCGCGTGCTAGCTCGCGCCGAGCTCAAGCCGAGCTCGAGCCCAACTAGCTCCAGGCACCGACGCGCAAGGTCGCGGGCCGAAACCTCTATCAAGTCGGTCCCGTCCCGGGCGTCCTCGTCAGCGTCGTCGCTGTCCTCCCCCTCGCCACGCTCGCCATTTACTCTCGGCTCTACACCGGCAAACAATCGAACGTGCTCAGACGGCAAAATCCACATTGCTGGGAGATGCGCTGGCACGAACGCGAGCTCGAGTAGCAAAGGGTAGTAGGCAAACAGGTGCGCCCTGGACGACGCCGCAGACGCCTTGACCAGCGCCGTTGGAGATTCCCCGTCGCCATCTGGAATAGGCATGCTCCCTTCCCATAGTGTCATTGTGACAAGATGTCGCAAGACGTAGAGAATTTCGTCTTCACGAACGCTGAATAAATTCGTCAGCGATGCACAGGACGCCGTAAGTTACTCGCACTCACCGGGAGAATGGCATCTGACCGCGCAGCTTGGCGTCGCTTAAAAAGTGTCGCAGCGTCGCCTCGATTCGCTTTAACAACGAAGGCACAAACAGGGATGTTACTCGCTTGTCGTTGTTTCCCCGCTGGCTCGAGCTCGCGATAAGCTGGTCAAAGGCCCAGTACCGGGTCTTTTCCTGAGGCTCGGCCACCACCGGGGCAGTGGTCCCTCCCGGCACACGGACATCGTAGTGGTACAACACACTGGCCTTGCGCAGAGTCTCCGCATAGGCCGACACGACTCGGTCTGGGATGCGAGGATCGGCAAGCCGTGGTCCGACAGCAGCTTGAAACTTCTCAAGAATGGGCAGAACAAAGGCCTCATCCTCAGGGTCGGCCGAGTCGCCGCCATCGTCTGCAAGCAGTACTCCGGCAAACACGTCCATGACCTGGCCCCAGATCGCTTCAAAGCGCTGCTTTTCAATCGTCTCGAGCCTCTTACCCCCCAGGTTCGAAGTGAGGATCTTGAGCACGTGCACAAACGTCGCCATGGCCGTCCGCCACAAAGGTGGGTCGGAACCCCACTTGTTTGCTGATGGGCAGTCGTACTTGAGCTTGATCGGTAAAGCATACGCCCCGATGACACTTTCGATCGTGCCGTCTTCGTAGAGGGCATCGGTGTCGGCTACGCGCTCGTACACCTCGGCCATCTTGGGCATGGCAAACTTTGACAGTGCGACATACGACAACTTGCCGGTACCGTCACCAACATACGCCAGCGAGCTAAGTTCGGCGAGGTCAGAGAGGACCAGAGACGGGCCTAAATGGGTCGATTTGGCGACCAGCTCCGCCACAGCATCCTGGAGTGGTGACATCGAGTCAACGTCGGGTCGATAGTCGGGCGAACGCGAGTAGGCGATGACAGCGCGAAGAATGCTCGACAACTGCTTGCCACGCTCGTCCGTCCACTCCAGTCTGTCATGCAGAAGTGACGCAACGCGGACAAGAGCCACGAGGTTGTCCTGGGTGAATGGTTCACCGTCAGACAGTGCGGCACCCATGCTGCAGAAGGTGTCCCAGATGTGGTCGAGTTGTGGCGCGCCCTTCTCGGTTGTAGCGACTACTCGTTCAAGTACCTTCAGCGACGCTGTGCTGCACTGGCGTGGTTCGCTGATGAAAGACAGCTTGAGGCGCTCGAATAGAGTCTCGAAGGCCTTTGAGCTCGATGGCAGCGAGGCGATCTTCTGTCCAAAGTTGCCAAAGATGGAGCCGACGGATGTCAGCGCGAGCACCTGTGACTCGTCGCTGCGCATCGTCTCCAGAAGTGGGAAGACGACCTTCCACAGCACGTCATCCCACATCTCAGAAGACAGGTCGGCGCCGTACAGCTCAACACAGCGGAAGAGTGTCTGCATCGCGCCTGTTCGAACCTCGAGGCGCGAGTCACGTGCCAACTCCAGAAGCTCTGTGAGGAGATACAGCCAGAGCTCCTTGGACTCGCCCTGGACCTTGTCCGAGACATTCCAGAGTAGACCAATTGCTGCGAGCGTGATGTTGACATCTTCCTGCTGTTTGCCGAAGAAACCAAGGCACGCAATGCACTGGCGCATGGCTGTGGCGTCGAGAGATGACAAGAAGTCGGTGCAGATGAGGGTGAGGGATGGGAATGCAACGCGGACCAGGTTGGCATCGCCGCGGTGAGGGACGTGTCTGCTACCCTCGTTCACCTCTGGTTTCTTACACACGCTGTCGAGCATGCCGAAGATTGTGGGCCAGCCGACTTCGAGTGAATGGCCCGATGATTCGAGAATCTGGTTCAAGGTCGAAAAGCCTGACGATCGCACCTCGTAGTCTGTCGCCACGGTGTTGCTGACAGGGTTGACATCGACCTGTAGAACGAGAACATCGAACACTTGGTGCTGGACCCGTGGTTCGGGGACGGTCCGCAGCGCGGTTTGGAGGATCTCCGACAAGGTCTCAGACGCTTGCAGGCGAATCGCAGAAGGTGCGCTCACGTGTCGAGCCACCTTGAGCAGATGTTGTGTGACCTCTGTCCATCCAACAGACGGGTCACTGGCGATGAGGCGGGGGAGGTTCAGCACAGCAATGGCACGGAGTTTAGACAACCCAAATGAGCGCTCTCCAGACTTGATACTCTGCGAAATGTTGATGCCGCTGGTGCGTCGTCGTCCAGAATCTGCCCCAGGAGAGAGAAGACCAGCTGGAGTGGTGGGGCTCATTGTGAGATCAACGACCGGGTTCATGCCGATCATCTCAGAGCTGAGCTTGCACAGCGCCGTGATGAAGATTGTGAACGCTTCGTCGTCGAGCTCACGCGACCGCTCAAACAGCGTCGTGACCGCAGCCTGTATGGTCTCGGTATCGAGGTCCTGAAGGGCATCGGGTCGTGGCGTGCTCTCGTCCTGCGAAGATCTTCCGGAGCCGGATGCCGGCGCTGCAAGGGGCAGGTTGGAGGTAGACCTACGAGCGTTGGGCTTGCGAGCCGTCGACAAGAGATAGTTGGCGTTCTGCAGAGTTTCAAGCACGTCGTGCCACCCGGGGCCCAGTGTGCTCGCCAGTGTCTGGGCCACGACCACCAGGCTCCGGAGGCATGCCAGGTTGCGTTCCGACAAACTTGGGGGCGAGGCTGGTCCACCTCCGACGCCGAGGGCTGAGAGGCCCAGCGCGTCTGCCGTGCCGCCCGACTTCTGCTGCGGCCCATTCTCGAAGTACGATTGCATGGCCGAGACGACAGGTGGTGGAACAGCGTACCGCGCGAGAGTGTTGATGAACGCGTCGCGGGGTGTGGAGAGGCCCAGCTCGCCGCAGGCGATGGTGAAGTCCTGGAGAGCAGTAAGCACTTCTGCGAACAGCTGGTCGGATAGTTCGGTAGACATGAGATATGACAATGCCGCAAGGAGTGCAGGCCACGCCGACTCCGCCATACCGCGAGCCGTTTCCCGTGTGTCCTCGTGTGCGACCCCGTTGGGGATACTCTCGGCGATCGCATCGAGAGACTGCACGGCCAACAAGTAAGGGTATGTCTCGGGGGCCACTGGAGCCTCGGCTTTGTCGTGTTGCTCAATAAGGCGCTGCTTCATTGTCGAGTGCTGACCAAGGCCGCCGCCCGTAGGGCCGATCATGGCGGTGACTGTTGACACACCTGCGCTAGCCGCCGACGCCATCATGCCTATACCCATATCCAAGTAGCCTGCGTTGGCGTGCTCGGCTGCAGTAGATGCCGGGACACCAAGGCCGTGGATTTGGGAGCTGACACCCAGGAGCTGTGGCTTGTCGTTGACCAGTCGCCCGAACGCGGAGACGAGCTTGGCGAACAGGTTTGGTGTCCCTTCTGCCTCGTCGTACTGTGTCCAAATGGCGCGGAGGAGTGCTGGGTCGCCGCTGATACCACGCAGCACCTCGAGCGACAGTACGTGCTGCCATGGGGCCACAAGATCCTTCTTGGGATCCTTCTTCGCTTCCTTCTTGTCGTCCTCGGCGTCACCTGTCCCCATGCGGATAAGTGACAAGAGATAAGTCTCGCACTCGCTCGGCAACTGGTCGGAGTAGTGGCGGATGAGCACGTAGATAATCCGACAGATACGCAGCGCGACAGGGAAGCTTGGCTTTTCGGCCTGCAACCGCAGCACCAGCGGGTGCAAGTCGTGTCGGAGGAGAAACAACAGTTCGGGGTGCTTCTTCACAACGCCGTCGTATCCGCTCAGAATACTCTCGATGAGCTCTAGCCCAAATGTGCGCTGTAGTGATGAAAGCTTTAACAGGCGAGGCTTCTCTTTCTCTGCCGGGCTCCAGAGGCTGAGCCCTGACGACGCTGGGGACGAGGTCGTCAAGAGGCATAGATCCCAGAGGATGAGATACGCATCCATCGCGGCGGGCGTGACGGAGATTTCCTCGGGTGGCTCGGTCGCCAGTAGGACCTTCTCGGTCTTCTCGGCGTTGGCATCGCTCGTGACGCGGTCGAACACGACCATGATGGCCTGGCGCAATGTTGCCGCGGCTGTCGAGCTGACGACGCTCACGCGCGAGTCCTGGAGCTTGAAGCAGAGCAGCAGTGCTGTGCCAAGCGCGTCGCCGTGCATGTCCTTACAGTACGTCAGGATGCTGAGGAGTGTCTGAAGAATCTTGAGCTGGATATCGACCGCCTGGCCAGCCACCGTCCCGAGTGTGTGCAGCACATCTGGCAGTGACGCGAGGGGCACACCGCCGAGTGCAACGAGCCGCTGCAGCGCGGCGATGCTGATCCCCACGATCTTCGCATTTCGTGTCTTGCAGCCAAGTGTTATCGGTGCAAGCAACGTGTCAGCGCGTTCTGGACGTGTCAGCGACGTGTCAGCCGTCGTGGCGGGCAGCAGTTGCCACTGCCCGCCCGCAGACTCACGGGCCAGGACGTCGCGCGGCTGTGGCCCAGGCCGCAGGATCTCGAGTGCGGCCTCGCCAGCCTGAAAGTCAGTACTGTGGAATGGCAAAACGTTCAGCACTCACATCCCTAACCTCTGGGTTCCGGCGCTTGCTCTCGACAATGAGCGACTGGAGCTCCGAAACGAGGAGGTTGTGGTCCTGTGCATTGAGGCGCGTGTTAGTCGTCTGATAGATGGGAGCATGTGCTGCGTACCATGGCCCCAGGCGACTGGTCGCGTTGTGGGATACACGGGGTGATGGGAGGGAGGGTGTGGTGTGAAGATGGGCTGTTGCGGCGGTTGTGGATGTCGCATCGGTAGCATCGGCATGTCGTCAACAACGTCGTCGTCGTTTGGGCGGCCAAGGCGCGCCTCGCCGCTGCGGCAGCTGAAACCCGGGTCCGCCCTACCCAGCTACATACAGTGACGTGCCACCACGTTGTAGGGGAGGGGTGGGTGACAAGCCTAGCAAGCCTTTTGGAACAACAAGCCAATCCCTCTGCGCGCGCCTAACACAGTCCGTGAGTCCATCAATCAGTCCGCTCAACCATGTCACGTGCCCTTCCTTTCGACCACTCCCACTCACTCGGTGGCGACAGCATACAACACCCCTTGCCCACCAATCCCCTTTTCTTCTTCATCTTCTTCCCCATCTCCTCCCACAGCATGTCGCGCTCGCCCTCACCGGCCTCGTCGCTCGACTTTGTCGACTCGGATTCGTCTGAGGACGAGTACGCTCCGGTCAAGCGCCGTGCTCCCGTCAAGGCTCCAGCGGCGCGCGGAGGCGCGGCGGCTGCAACAGGCATCAAGATCAACTTGACTGCCTTGCAGCGCGCCCGCGAGGTCGCTAGTGCGCACCCGGCCGATGGGGCCGTAGAATATGACGAAGGGGAGGATGTTGAGGAGGATTTCCTCGAGGGGCTGAGGGGTGTAGACCTGTCTGGCGAGAACCTCAAGGCAGACCACGCCGCCCGCCCGCTGTGGATCGATGAATCTGGTAACATGTGAGCAGGGGTTGTCAGAATGGCGTGTTGACGTCTTGTTAGTATTCTCGAGGCCTTTGCACCTCTCGCTACTGCCGCTCAAGACTTCTTGATCGCGATCGCCGAGCCTGTCTCACGCCCGAGTTTGATCCATGAGTACCGTATTACCAAGCCGTCACTGCACGCCGCCATGTCGGTCGGCCTCGAGACAAACGACATTATCGAGGTGCTGTCCCGCCTGTCGAAGATTCCTCTGCCAAAGAGGCTGATTCGACGTATCCGTGAATGGACGTCGTCGTACGGCAAGATCAAGCTCGTCCTGAAGCACAACCGCTATCTCTTGGAGTCGAGTGTGCCAGAGTACCTCCAGCAGCTGCTCAAGGACGATGTGATCAAGAACTGCCGTGTTCATCGCGATGAGGAGGTGGAGGACGTGACATTCGGTATTGAGAAGACGTCCGGCCCTCGTCGCGACTTCCACATCCCTGGCACAGAGGAGGCACGACGTGCAGAGCGCGGAGAGGCCGGTCAGCCTGATGAGAATGGACGCGGGCGTGACGATGTCATCGGCGCTGTGATTGGCATCAACGAGACCGACGAGCTCGACGAGGACGATGCGGTGCAGTCGTTCGAGGTCGCCGGCGACCGTATGGAGGAGGTCCGCCGTCGCTGCAAGGACATCGACTTGCCGGCGCTGGAGGAGTACGACTTTAGGAACGACAACCGGAACGCCAACCTGGACATCCAGCTCAAGCCCATGACTGTCATTCGCCCGTACCAGGAAACGTCGCTGTCTAAGATGTTCGGTAACGGCCGTGCCCGTTCCGGTATTATTGTGCTGCCGTGTGGCGCCGGCAAGACACTCGTCGGCATCACCGCTGCGTGCACGATTCGCAAGAGTGCGCTGGTGCTCTGCACCTCTGCAGTGTCGGTCGCCCAATGGAAGCAGCAGTTCCTGCAGTTCTCCAACATCAGCGAGCGCCAGATCTGCACCTTCACTCAGGGCGAGAAGGAAATCTTCCAAGGCCCGGCGGGTATCGTTATCTCGACGTACTCGATGATTGCGAAGACTGGCAAGCGTGCGCACGACGCTGAGAAGGTCATGCAGTTCCTCCGCTCGCGTGAATGGGGCTTCCTCCTTCTCGACGAAGTGCACGTCGTGCCGGCCGAAATGTTCCGCAAGTGCGTAAGCGGCTTCAAGGTTCACGCCAAGCTCGGCCTCACAGCGACTCTTGTGCGCGAGGACGACAAGATCAATGACCTCGGATACCTTATCGGCCCGAAGCTCTACGAGGCCAACTGGATGGACCTGGCGAAGAACGGACACATTGCGACCGTGCAGTGCGCCGAGGTCTGGTGCCCAATGACGCCAGAGTTTTACCGCGAGTATCTCCGCAACCCGTCGCGCAAGCGCGTGCTCCTGCACGCCATGAACCCGAACAAGATGCAGGCGTGCCAGTTCCTGATCAACTACCACGAGTCACGCGGTGACAAGGTGATTGCGTTCTCGGACAATGTGTACGCGCTCGAAGCGTACGCCAAGAAGCTCGGCAAGCCTTACATTCACGGTGGCACGCCCGAGGGCGAGCGCCTGCAGATTCTCAGTCGCTTCCAGCACGACCCGCAGCTCAACACCATCTTCCTTTCCAAGGTTGGCGACACGTCGATTGACCTGCCGGAAGCGACCTGCCTTGTTCAGATCTCGAGCCACTTCGGCTCGCGTCGTCAAGAAGCGCAGCGTCTGGGCCGTATCCTCCGCGCCAAGCGCCGTAACGACGAGGGTTTCAACGCGTTCTTCTACTCGCTCGTCTCCAAGGACACGCAGGAGATGTACTACTCGTCCAAACGCCAGGGCTTCCTGATCGACCAGGGCTACGCTTTCAAGGTCATCACCGAGCTCCATGGCATAGACAGTGGGTGAGTATACCGTTCAGCAGCTGACCCCGTCTCAGAGATGGACGGGCTTGTGTTCCCGACGAAAGCGCAGCAGATCTCGTTGCTCGAGGAGGTGCTCAACACGGGTTCGGAGAGCTGGGTGACGTCGGACCACTACATGCGCCTGAACAACGGCAAGCATCAGAAGGTGCCGAGTAGAGGACCTCAGAACATCAAAGCTTCCGCGCCCGTGCAGCGGTTCACGGCGCCGCTGGAGCACCTGTCTGGTGGTCAGAACCTGAGCTACCGCGAGCAGAACAAGAGCGCGAATAAGGAGCTGCAGCGCGAGGAACGTCTCACCAAGAAGCAGCGCGTTGCGCAGTCCTCGGGCCAGCATTCGGTGTTCAAAAAGCGCCACAACGAGTTGGCGTCGGCAAAGAAGCGCATGGGCCAGTAGTGGCAGTAGTTTAAGCAGTTGTAGCACTATGAACATGAACGCATTGGACTGTAATTGGGCTGTGAGTAGACGGCATCGAGCAACCAGGCTGCATCCCAAGATCCTCTAACTGTGGTACCCTCAACCCCGAGCCGAACGACGCCCCTAGGCCGCGGTGACCTCGCCAATGTCCTCATTCCAGATCTTCTTGCCTGCATCGCTGGCGATCCAGTCGGCCATCATCTTTGTAATCTCGGCGTCCTTGAGGTTGACGACCTCGACACCCTGGGAGCGGAGAAAGTCCTCGCCGCCGACAAAGTTGTCGTTCTCGGCCAGCACGACGGTAGGGAACTTGTACAGGACGCAGGTGCCCGAGCACTGGTGGGGGCGGGCGTCAGCGCCGGCGCGGGCCGGGCCGCGAGCCTGCATTCTCACTCACCATGATGCACGGGCTCAGCGTGGTGAACATGATGCACTCGCGCAGGAGGCCCTCGCGCACGCGGCCGAGGTTCTCGAGCGCGTCCGTCTCGCCGTGCTTGATGTTCGAGTTCTCCTGCACGCGCTTGTTGTGCCCCTTGGAGAGGACGTCGCCCGTGGGCGCGTGGACAATACAGCCTCTGGCGGGGTGAGCTGAGGCTGGCGCTGGCTCGAACGCGACGAGATAGGATAGCGTCCCGAAGCTCGGAAGCTCGCTCGCTCGCGCTTGCTTACCCGATCGGAATGCCGCCCTCGGACAGCGACTTGAGCGCCTGCTCGTGCGCGCTGGGGTCAGTTGTGCGGCCGCGTCGACAGCACCCACATGCGCATGTACTTGGGGTAGTCGGCGGGCGTGACTGGCATCGTGGGGTCGTGGTGATAAGGGTGGTGGTGAAGAAAGTTGGCAGAGCAGGCAGGCTTCAGGGCTTGCCGAAAGATTGGGCCGAACGAGTCGGCTTGCGCCGTGTTCTAATGATAGCCCCGGCGGCCAAGCAGCACGCGATAGCAGCTTGGCGCGCGCCCAGTACATGCTTCATACAGTGGTACAACAGAGAGCAGAGACAGACGACATGGCCCGCAGCAGTGGCAGTGGCCGACGAGATAGCCCGCAGCAGCAGAAGATGACCCACAGACGATGACCCACAGCTGAGCCAGATACTACGCCTCCCACAGCGCCTTGCCCTCGTCGGTCGCGATCCAGTCGACCATCATCTGGCGCACGGCCGCGTCGCCGAGCACGACGACCTGCACACCGCGCGAGAGCAGGTACTCCTCTGCGCCGGCGTACGTGTCGCGCTCGGCGGCGACGCACAGGGGGATACCGAAGCGGATGAACGCGCCGGCGCACTGCGTCGGTCGTCAGCGACGTCAAAGCCACCACGCACCATCTCGCACGGCACCATGGTGGTGAACACGGCCAGGTCCTTCCACAGCGCCTTGTCGATCGCGCCGAGGGCGGCCAGCGCCTCCATCTCGCCGTGGGCGACGTGCGAGCCCGTCTGCGCGAACCGGTTGTGCCCGCGCGCGAGCACGGCGCGCGTGTTGAGGTCGACAATGACGGCGCTGCGGCGTCAGCGGGCAGCGGGCAACCAACCAGCAGACGATCAACTAGCGCTGGGCGAGCGGCGTGCACACCTCGCCGCCCCAGCCTCCACTCCGGACGACGCCCGCGCCGCCGCCGCCTAGCGCCCCGCACGACCCCACTCACCCTATCGGGATACCACCTTGCGCCTTGCTCTTGAGCGCCTCGTCGTGCGCCCTGGGGCGGGGTCAGCGAGGCTCTGGTTCGTCGACACCGCGACGTACAGGCGCATGAGCTGCGGGTAGTGCTTCTCCGTGACGCGCATTGTAGGCGCGGGGCGGGTGGAGGCGACCAAACTCGAACAAACACGGTTCGCAAGACCGGTGGCCACTGAACGCGGTGCATAAGGCTACCCGTCGCCTCTCACTCAGGCACGGACGGCGGGCGAGTCGCTCATGAGCGGCGGGATCAATTTCGCGTGCCGCCCACGCGCGCGGCCACTCGCCGCAAGTCGGCATGCCACCAAGCGTGCAGCCGTGCAGTAATCTCAAAGACATTTCTCGACCGCCGTCGTTCTCAACTCCATCTCACCACTCTCCACCATGGGCGCGAATCGTGCGTGCTGCTGACGCCTGACCGGTTCTGACATGCCCAGTCGAAGTATTCAAGTTTGCGACGTACCTCTTCATCCCGCTGTTTGCCATGCTGCACTTCGGCGACCCCAACTGGTGCGTCGAGGACCTCACAACGCCGCTGACTCGCGCAGGTACGAGCACCATGTTCACCCCGTATGTGCTACGGTTAGCTTTTCCGACGTAGCACTGACCCCTGCAGATCAAGCACATCATGTGGCCACCAAAGGAGACGACGAACGTGAGCTACTCGTCACCCCGGATCTAGCTCACCCCCAGACCATTGCGCCCAAGACGGCCGACGAGCTCCACTCCGAACTCAACCGCCTCAAGGAGGAGCACAAGGCCCGCAGGACAGGAGCTGCGCCCGCCAAGCCCGCCGCGACGCCCGAGACCAGCGCCGTGCTCGCCGAGCTGCCGGCTGAAGCGAAGCTCGACTGGGCTTCGGACGGCAAGCGCTTGGTCTAGGCGACGATGCCCGTCTACATACTACATTCCTGTATGCATATACTCTGCTCATGTGCTGTTGTCGTGTTGTTGTCTTTTTGACAGGACTGGCAATAATAGCGAAGCAATGGTAGCAGGCATCAGCGCCATAGGAGACGTACACTCAGGTCAGTGCTATGCCATCGTCTTTGCTTCCCCTCCGTCACACCGCTCTCTCGTTGAACCATTTGGCTGCATGCCTGATCATGCCCATGCGGACGCTGATATAGTAGGGAAGGGAATAGTATACGCGTCGTCTCGTCTTCCAACTCTAGACGACGAGACGAGCGATGCCCCTTCAAACGTCGTCAACCTGCCACCACAGAGGCGCTTTGGTCGGCAACCTCTGCGTCGCAGTATCCACAACGACGAGGGGCACATTTTAAGGGGTGGGGTGGGGTGGGGGTGGGGGGTTGGGGCTTGGTGGGGGTGGTGTTGGGGGAGGGGGGGAGGTGCTAAGGTGGCTAAACGCCAGCGATACAGGTTTGCACGATTACAAAAAGTGGACCAGAAGATGCCGGAAAGTGTTGACTTAGATGAGGTCGGCGACGTTGAGGGGCATCTCGTCGACCTGGGTGTTGTAGAAGGTCTCGATCTCACGGAGCATCTTGACGTCGTCGGTGGTGACGAAGTTGATGGCAACACCCTTACGACCGAAACGACCACCACGACCGATACGGTGGATGTAGTTCTCCTTCGAGGCGGGGAGGTCGTAGTTGATGACGAGCGAAACCTGCTGGACGTCGATACCACGGGCAAGGAGGTCGGTGGCGATGAGGACACGCGAAGAGCCCGAGCGGAACTCCTTCATGATGACCTCACGCTGGGCCTGGTCCATGTCACCGTGCATGGCCGAGACGGTGAACTCGCGCTCGTGGAGCTTCTCGGTGAGCCAGTCGACCTTGCGGCGGGTCGAGCAGAAGATGACGGCCTGGGTGATGGTGACAGTCTCGTAGAGGTCGCAGAGAGTGTCAAGCTTCCACTCCTCCTTCTCGACGGCGATGTAGAACTGACGGATACCCTCAAGGGTAAGCTCGTCACGCTTGACGAGAATGCGGATGGGGTCACGCATGAACTTCTTGGTGACCTCGAGGACGTCACCGGGCATGGTGGCCGAGAGGAGGACGACCTGGGTCTCAGCGGGGAGGAGCTGGAAGATGTCGTAGATGGCGTCCTTGAAGCCGGTCGAGAGCATCTCGTCGGCCTCGTCGAGGCAGAACATCTTGACCGAGTCGGCGCGGAGGGCACCACGGTTGATCATGTCGAAGACACGGCCGGGGGTACCGACGACGACCTGGGGGCCTTCGGCAAGCTTGGCAATGTCCTCACGGACGGCGGTACCACCGACACAGGCGTGGCAGTCGACGTTGAGGTAGTCGCCGAGGGCGATGACGACCTTCTGGATCTGCTGGGCAAGCTCGCGGGTGGGGGCGAGGATGAGAGCCTGGGTCTTCTTGACAGTGGTGTCAATGCGCTGGAGGATCGAGATCGAGAAGGTGGCAGTCTTGCCGGTACCCGACTGAGCCTGGGCGATAACGTCACGGCCAGTGATGATGGGCATGATGGCACGCTGCTGGATGGCCGAGGGGCGCTCGAAACCGTAGGCGTAGACACCACGGAGGAGCTCGGGCTTGAGCTCCATGTTGTCGAAGCTAGGTGCCACTGTCAGCAGGCGCCCTTCCTCTCGCAGCAGAGCACCGAGCTCCAGAGCTCGGATACACTCAGTGCTTCAACACCCACTTGTCAACGACCTGGTCCCAGTTGGACTCGATAAGGTCGGCGTTCAGCTCGAGGCCGTTCTCGTTGTTGCTGGGTCCGTGTCAGTGATGACTCATTCTATTGTCTGGGGTTGAATGAGGTGGTGGCGAACGCGTTGAGTGTGTGGACAGTCTTCTCCAGCCTGTCCGAGGGTGACGGCAAAAAACCAACAGCGGCGTGCGCTGCGGGCTTTCTATTCTCGCCACCTGGCTATCCCTCTGGCAAGCCTGGCTTGATGTCCGAGTTCTTGCCGGTGGTCGAGAGAGAGGGGCGGTGTGTGGAATGGGGAGGGGGTGTCGTGCGAGAGAGAGACTCACTCAGCCATGATGTCTGTTTTGCTTTTTTTTTGTTGGTCGCTTCGTCTGTCGTGACGGAGCAGCCGGAGAGCGTTTGAAGGGGGTTGCGAGAGCTTTTTTAAGTAGTTTTGGATACCCGAAGGTGTTTGAAAGAGGAGAAGAGAAGAGGAAGAGGTCTTTGTGACGGTGGGTGGTGGCCAGGGCTGGCTGGGTGCGTGTGCTGGCTGGCTGGCTGGGTGCTGGCTGGCTGCTTGGGTGGAGAATGCGCCGCCCACTGTAGGTGGCCTGCAAAAATTGTCTGGGACGGAACCGCCGTCACTGTGAGAAGGCACAGGGCGCGGCGGGTGCCAGGCAGGCAGGCAGGCAGGAGGGGGGGCGGGCGGGCGGGCGGCGGCACCAGCACGGAGGCGCGCGACCCTGACGCGCGTGCAGCAGCTAGTGGAGTGCGGCGGCGGGCGGCATGCGGTCACAACGCCAGGGGGTCAGTGCCACACCATGCGAAACGCCGTGGTACGCCGAAAGAAGTCATCGTGCCTAGCGGAACTATTTTTTCAGTAGTGACGTTCTGTTGGTGGGTCAACCTCCACCAGACATGACCACCCACAATAGTATCGTGCACCCACCGCCATCAACAACACAGTCGACATCAGGCTTATCGTAACGAGGCAGAGCCCCCACTCACGCCCCCCGCTAGTGCCGGCGCCATGGTCGGCAAGTACAAGTTCAACCCCGAGCCCAATGACCCCGACCGGCCGCGCACCGTCCGCGGAGCGTACATCTACAACCTCGTAGACTGTATCTACGCCTGCATCCTCCGCGGCGAGTTGGACCGTGCACGGCGCGCCTGGGGGATTTTGGTGGGTGGCGTCGGCGGGTGGCCCAAGAACGCGACTAACCGCACGATTCCAGGTGCGCTGCCCAGACGTCAACTGGAAGGAGAGGTGGCGCTGGGGCCTGCACCTCATGACCGCCGAGACCGAGGCCAGCGCACCGACGGAGGTACAGACGCAGATGCAGCAGCGTACAGACGCGGCGCGCTGGCTCAAGAGCCTGCAGATATCTATGCCAGTGGAAGATGTGAGTAGGAGCGTTGGTCCTGTTCTGACATGGCCAGAGGCCTGCAATCCTTGCTGAGATCGCCCTCTACCACATCAAGGGGCATCGGTACCGCGCCGCTCTCGACGAGCTCGAGACTTATCTCAACTCTTACCCTTACATCCTGTCAGCCTCACTGCATACCTACGCTGGTATGATCTGCTTCTACCTGGCGCAACCGAAGGCGCTGCAGGGGTCAGAGCATGAGCCGCAGGCATCAACAGAACGGCTGGACCGAGCGGCCTCGGTCGAGTCCTCCTCAACTGGTAGCTTAGACACGTCTGTGATCGCTCTAACCTCCCAGCGACCAGCGTCGATTCTCTTGGCGCTCATGTCCCCCCTCCGAATATGGGCCTTCTCAGCCAAGCGCGCAAGTGGTTTGACAAGGCGGTCAAGATCAACCCGCGCGAACAAGTGGCACTGGGTTTCATTGCAATGGTTGGTGGTCTGAGGCTGCCGATTGTCTGACAACCATCCAGATAGACAACACCGGCACGCAGCCTGACCACTCGGAGGACAAGTCGGACGACGAGATGGAGCTCGAGCTGCAGAGCATGGACTCCAAGTCGGACGTGGGGACGGACAAGGGCAGCGACAGCGACGCGAGGACACTCATGCCTGACCGCTATGGCGCATTCGGCGGCTTCAGAGGGAGGTACTATGATGATTCGGACTAGAAAGTAAGGCTGCGGCCCGGTTTAATGTTGTAGAACTATGCCATGTTGTACGGGCAGCGTGCCGCCACTGACGACGTCGGTTGTCCAGATGCGTACTTGATGCTGCGCAGCCGATGTGAAGTTCATACTTGCTGTGCACATAGCGGTGGCGACGACAACAGCATCCCTTGCTTGCTCATGGCCAACCGAAAGTGTGCAGAAGCTCTGTGTGTCAAGTCCACATGAAGGAAGACGACGTCCCGAACTACACCCCGCTGTCTGACCCACACACGCCGTGCTGACTCACACGCCACCAGTCCTCTGCTCGCTCGTAACGAACGTCAGTATCGGCTTGTCAGTCAAGTCGCTAGCTGCTGACAATGGCGGGTAGCAGACAGTCACAGCCACTGGAGACGACGATGACACTTGTGACACTCGACGCCCCTCTGATGAGTGCGTGATGCCAGACGCGGACGGCCATCGGGAACCTGCACAGCAAGCAGCACCGACAAGCACGCCGGACGGAAGCGAGCAGCATGGAGGGTATGCTTGACAGCGTTCGCCGTTGGCCGCCTGCCTGCCTGCCACGTCCCCTGCTCCCGCCCAAAAACTCCAGCACCCTCCCCAATGGCCTCCAATCCACAATCGTCTGCATCGCGCGGTACCGATTGCGGGGTCGATGGTGTTACACTCATGCATGGATGCCCGATGAGCCCGGCGACACGATGTCATCGAACATTTTATGCCTTGAGAGCGTACTTCCTCTGGGGGAAGTGGACGGCCTTCTTGTGGGCGCGCTCGGTGGTAGCGGCCTTCTCGTTGGCGGTGAGGCGGCGGCGGATGGCACGAGTCTTCTTGTTGCGGAGGTCGAGGGGGAGGTACTTCGACTTCTTGTAGAACTCGCGCAGGTTCTGGCGCTGCTTCTGGTTGATGACGGTGAGGACACGGGCGATCGACTTGCGGACAGTGTTGCTGCGGCATGTTAGCTCGTGTCGCGGCTTGTGTATATCCCGTCGCCGGCGCCTCGTCTCTGCCTCCTCGGCGTGTGGGCACTTGTCCTGCAGTCGCTCGACCGCATCACGCCTGCCCACACGCAGACCCTCGAACCCGCCACCAGAATCCGGCACGCCCGTTCAATCCACCACCGAAACCGAACCAACGCACATCTTGGTGAGCTTGGACGACGAGCCACCAACGACCTTCTGGACGCGGAGAGTCGAGAGCTCAGTGCGGAGCTCGGTGAGCTGAGCAAGGAGGTCCTGCTTGTTCCTGCGGCTTGTTAGCTGTTGTCCCGTCCGTCTCGTTCTCGCCAGCGCCGACGCACTTGGACTGGAGCTCAAAGGCCCTGATCTTGGAGGACGACGACGACATCTTGCTGTTCCGCGGTGTCAGCTACGTTGAGAGTCGACTTTTAGATGGGGGCAACACGAACCGGAATGGCGACCTTGAGGTATAGAGGGAGTCAGAGCCGCAAAGGGACCTTGCACAAACTCTGCGAGAGTGCCAGCGGTGGCCGAGGCGTGTGGGCGCTGGACTGGCGGGTGCACACTGGCTGGGCGCAGTGCCAGCAACGCCAGGCAATACAGGGACTTGGTCTTGAAGACTGATTTGAGCGAGAAACACGTGTCATTTGCTTATCACAGGCGTTTTCATCTGTGGCACCCTGCTGGGGGTGAGTCGGCTTTAAGAATAATGTCCGACACTCTCGACTCCGGATACATCCGCGACTCCTTCCTCTGTTTTCGTTGTCGACGGAAGTGTATTGCGGGGTAGTGCCAGGGCGTCACCATTCAAGCTGATACGGCGTCGCTGCAACCGACAACTTCGCACATACGACTGGCATCTCAGCGATCGATCGAGTGTGTACTGAATGAACCGCCCACGTCAATAGATGCAAGGATGGCCCACGTCAATAGATTCAAGGATGGCCTCCGCCTATTGTGTCACTCTAATCCCAGACGCGCTCCCAAGCTTCGTTGAGCCCGGCAGGAATACAAGCTGATGGCTGTACTCTGCACTTCAGCAGACGTTTGCGCACTGGGGTCTCCCCGTCTCTGACAAGTCGCGCTCTCTACTCACAGGGCGCTTGCTCCACACCTCGTCCCCCCCAACTCCCAAAGCCGTCCGAGAAGCCACGACCGCCTTGCCGAAAACGGGCACTGCAACCTCCACCGTACAAGCTTACGATGAGTTTTGCCCTTTGGCCACCCCTCGCGCCTAATCACATCAGGCACATCCATGTCCCGCACGCCTAATATCAAATCCTTCTAGCATCTGTCGTCACCGTCCGTCGTCACCGCACCCACCACCACGACTCGTGCAACGCTTAGTGTGCAACGGGTTCCACAGCTTCCTTCGTCACTCTTTCCACTTCACCGTCCATTCTGCCCACAATGACCAAGATCACGTTCAAGACGGTGCAGAACAAGGTAAGCATGTTCGTCTAGAGGGCAAAGCTGATCCATGCAGCTGTTCACGATCGACGCCGAGGCCAGCGAGACCGTATGTTTACACGCCGCCCAACCGACGGCAACTCGCACACGCAGCTGACCTCGCTCCAGGTCGCCGACCTCAAGCGCAAGATCCAGGAGGCGCAGACCTTCCCCGCCGAGAACCAGAAGCTCATCTACTCTGGTGCGTTGCCTCCCGCGGCCCCCGAACGAACACGCACTGACGCTTATCAGGCAAGATTCTCAAGGATGACGCGACCGTCGGAGACCTCAAGATCAAGGAGAAGGACTTCCTTGTCGTGATGGTTTCCAAGGTGGGTGACATGCACAGAGCTAGAGCTGAACCCGCCAGCCCAAGCCGGCGCCTGCCGCTGCTGCTGCCTCGTCGTCGTCGGCCCCCCCCCCCGCTGCCGCTGCCGCCGCCCCCGCCCCCGCCGCTGCCGAGCCGGCCCCTGCGGCCCCTGCCCCAGCCGCTGAGCCTGCCGCCCCTGCTGCTGCCCCAGAGGCTGCCGAGCCCGCCGCTGAGGCTGCCCCCGCCGAGCCTGCGGCCACCTACGGCTCGTCGTTCCGTAAGCGCTACAGCAATGCTTGCTCGAGCTGACCTCAGTGACCGGCTCTGCCCTCCAGGGTGCCACCGACGGAATGGTGGAGATGGGATTCGAGCGCGACCAGGTTGTCCGCGCCCTCCGTGCTAGCTTCAACAACCCCGACCGTGCCGTCGAGTACCTTATGAGCGTGAGTCTCAGTTGCGTAGGCCAACTCTGACAAGTAGGGCAACATCCCGGAGACCGAGCCCGCCGCCCCCGCGCCCGCTGCTGCTGCGCCGCGCGCTCCCGTAAGTCTTCAGACCGCGGCACTTTCTGATGTTCAGGCCGCTGCTCAGGAGGCTGCTAGTGTTCAGGCTCAGCAGGCTGCCGCTCTTCAGGCTCAGGCTGCTGCTCAGGCTGCCACTCGTGCAGCTCCCGCAGCTGCCCCAGCTGCCGCCACCACCGCGTCGTCTGGTGCCGGTGCCGACAACCTGTTCGCTGTGAGTAAACATTGTCACCACTTACCGGCGGTGCTAACGATAATAGGCCGCTGAGGCTGCTATGAACCGTGACCGTGGTGTCCCTGCCGGTGCTGGTGCCGCTGGTGTTCCCGGAGGTGCCGGTGGACCGGATGCCGAGTCGTTGAACGCCATTGCCAACTCGCCCCAGATCCAGCGCATCCGTCAGGCGGTGCAGGAGAACCCTGCCCTCATCCAGCCTCTCCTCCAGCAGATTGCGGCATCAAATCCCGCTCTGGCCCAGGTCATCAACCAGAACCCCCAGGCGCTCTACGACCTGCTCGGTCTCTCTGACGACGACCTCGAGGGCGGTGAGGACTACGGAGGCCAGCAGGTCATGCAGGTTAACTTGACGCACGACGAGGCTGCTGCTGTCGAGAGGGTGGGTAAACTTTAGAGTAGGGTAACCCATACTAACTACCACAGCTTGAGCAGCTGGGCTTCGACCGCCAGGCGGTCCTGCAGGCGTACCTCCTGTGCGACAGGAACGAGGAGCTGGCTGCCAACTTCTTGTTCGAAAGCGCCGATGAGGACGAGCAGATGGGTCCATAGATGTCGCAGCACTGGCAGAGGCGTGGGAAGCGTGCATATGAGGCCTATGAGAGCCACCAGGGCGCATGAGGTGGTGTAATGTAACGTATACCTATGAGCAGTGAGCAGCGCAAGTGAGACGAGACGCGGCGCGATTTGGTTCCGCAACGCGTCGGCGGCACGCGTCATGAATCCAGTCATCTGGGATGTTGACTTTGATCTTCCCTCATCAATTGCATACACCACATACCACTCCGAAATGGTGCGCTTGCCCTCAGATACACAGCTGACAGTGCAGCCAATGTACGATAAGGAGTCATCGGCGGCCAAGCCGCAGTTTGAGATGGGTGCGTTTACGCGTCGCGACGCGGTAATGTTGACGCCGCCGCAGACAAGGACCAGGAGGACCGTTTCGTGCGGTTCGTCGAGCGCATGGCCGCGCGCTCTGACGGCCTGGTCCGGCTGTTTGACAGGGGTGACTACTTTTCTGCGCACGGCCCCGACGCGCTTCTCATTGCCGAGCAGGTGTACAAGACAACCAACGTGCTCAAGTACCTTGGGTCGCCTTCCTCGCGCCCTGGGTCGTCGTCCTCAGCCAAGGGCCTTCCTTCGGTGACTGTGTCCATGACGCTGGCCAAGGCGTTTCTCCGTGACTGCTTGACATCCAAGCAGATGCGCATCGAGATCTACGAGCCGGTCGACGGCGCCGGCGGCCGCAAGAATCACACCCAATGGCATTTGGCCAAGCAGGCGTCGCCGGGCAACCTATCCCAAGTCGAGGACTTGCTCTTTGCCCATGAGGATCTCCTCGCCAACGCCGTGAGCATGGCTCTCCGAGTGCACATCAAGGACGGGGCACGCACCGTCGGCGCGGCGTTTGTCGACGTCCAGGACAAGACGATCGGCGTTGCCGAGTTCCCCGAGGACGAGCACTACGGTAACACCGAGTCACTCATCATCCAGCTTGGCATCAAGGAGTGTATTATGCAGGAGGACGCCAAGCACGTGGACCACGAGCTGGCCAAAGTCCGCATGCTGGTGGAGCGGTGTGGTGTGATTGTCACGGAGCGCAAGGCGTCCGAGTTCCAGCCGACGAGCGTCGTGCAGGACTTGGGACGGTTGCTGGACGACACACACGCGAACGTTTTACGTGAGTCGGGAGGAGAGGGCTGATGGCTGACGTTGCAGCGGAGCACGACCTCAAGCAGGCCATGTCCGCCCTCTCGGCCCTCATCTCGTACCTTGGACTTCTGTCAGACTCGCTCGTTCACGGCACGTTCAAGCTCCACAACCACGACCTGTCGCAGTACATGAAGCTGGATGCGAGCGCAGTCAAGGCGCTGAACCTCATGCCCAACCCTGAGCTGGGAGGAAACAAGAACATGAGCCTCTATGGACTGCTCAACTACTGCCGGACGTCGCAAGGCCAGCGGCTGCTCGCTCGGTGGCTCAAGCAGCCGCTCGTCAACCTGCACTCGATTCTTGAGCGGCAGAACATTGTCGGCATGTTTGTCGATGACACGGTGACGCGCGCCACGATCCAAGACGACTGCTTGAAGAAGATTCCTGATTTCCACCGTATCTCGAAGCGCTTCCACCGCGGTCAAGCTGGCCTCGAGGACGTGGTTCGGGTGTACCAAGCTGTCCAAGTCGTGAGTTTGAGATACTGTGCGTTCGACGTTGACACAGTAGCTTCCGCGCATTATCGAGCACCTCGAGCAGGTCAAGGAAGCCAACCCCGAGCACGGCCAGGTCCTGGACACGAGGTTCACCGACGCGCTTCGAGGCCACTCGGATATGCTAGACAAGTACGCTGAGATGGTCGAGAACACGATCGATCTGGACGAGCTACAGAACCACAACTTTGTCCTCCTGCCCACGTTGGACAATGAGCTGCAGCGCTACCGTGACGAGCTTATTGCTGTTCGCGACCAGTTGGACGCCGAGCACAAGCGCGTCGGCCGAGCCCTTGGCCTTGATCTCGACAAGAAGCTCCATCTCGAGAATCACCAAGTGTACAAGTACTCGTTCCGCATCACCAAGGCCGAGGCAGGCCTCATCCGCAACAAGAAGCAATACATCGAGCTTTCGACTCAGAAGTCCGGTACCATCTTCACGACGGAAACCCTGCGTGAACTGAGCGAGCAGTTCTCGGATCTGCAGGAGGGATACGAGCAGAAGCAGCGCCACCTCGTCAAGGAAGTGGTGCAGATTGCCGCCTCCTACATTCCAGTGTTTGAGCAGCTCGACGACCTCATCGCTGCACTTGACGTCATCCTCAGCTTTGCGCAGATTGCCGTGTGCGCACCGATCCCGTACGTCAAGCCCACTATCAAGGATAAGGGGTCAGGCGACGTCGTGATCCAAGGCGCTCGCCACCCCTGTTTGGAGGTCCAAGACGATATCCAGTTCATTGCCAACGACCACGAGATGCGCAAGGGTGAGAGTGTTGGGTCAAGGGTAGCTGCTAATCAAGCAGGCACGAGCGAGTTCCATGTCATCACCGGACCCAACATGGGCGGTAAATCGACGTACATTCGCCAGCTGGGCACCATTGCGCTCATGGCGCAGATCGGCTGCTTTGTGCCAGCCGACTCGGCCGAGCTGCCTATCTTTGACTGCATCCTGGCGCGTGTTGGCGCGGGCGACAGCCAGCTGAAGGGTGTCTCAACGTTCATGGCCGAGATGCTCGAGACGGCAACCATCCTGCGCTCGGCTACGCGCGACTCGTTGATCATCATTGACGAGCTGGGCCGTGGAACGTCGACGTACGACGGCTTTGGGCTTGCGTGGGCTATCAGCGAGTGAGTGTGGAGTAATCCGCCTGCGCTGACCTTAAGACACATTGCCAACAACATTCGCTGCTTCTGCCTGTTTGCCACCCACTTCCACGAGCTCACAACCCTCGCCGACCAGTTGGAGTGGGTTAAGAACCTTCAAGTTCGCGCCGAGGTCCGCCAGGCGCCCGAAGGCTCAAAGCAGGACCGGGAGATCACACTCCTGTATCAGGTTGTCGACGGCCACAGCGACCAGAGCTTTGGTATCCACGTTGCCGAGCTGGCGCGCTTCCCCGAGAGCGTGGTCAAGCTCGCTAAGCGAAAGGCTGAGGAGCTCGAGGACTTTGGTGACGGTCCTGCACCACAGCCGAAGCTGCCGAAAGCGGAAGTGGAGGCCGGCACCGAACTCATGCGCTCCTTCCTCGAGACGTGGCGCAGCCGCACCGAGGGTGCCTCGGAAGAGCAGCAGTTGGACGAGCTTCGCCGCACCGCCGACGAGTTCAAGGAGCGCTTTGAGGGGAATGCGTGGGTACAGAAGGCTGTGGAGGGGCTGTAGTAGTATGCGCACGGGCCGTCATCGGTGCAGGGGCGATTGACTGGGCGCAGGTGTAATCTAGGCATTGTGGGTCTGTGTAGGTTAGATGCAAGGTGGTGTGAGAGTGTAGGGCGCGCTGGGGTCAGGGCTGGGCCTGTGTGGCACTGAATGCGCGATCTGGCACGCGCGACAAGCAAGTTGGCGCGTTGGCGACCGGGGGGTGCGGCGGGCAAGTACAGGGATGCTACGACGCATGGCCGTGCTTTGAAGCACGGTGTTTGGAGCCAACGGCAGATCTGGTGCTTGGGCGCTGCTGTGGGGTGGGGTCGACTCTGGGCGGCTTACATTGCTGATGGGCGCTGTTGTCGAGTTAACACTGCGTCGTGCAGCAATTCAATGTCTACCAGATCATCAACACGGCCAAGCGGAAGACACCGGCGTCTGCAGGCATCGCGTCGTCGTCGTCGTCGTCGTCGACGCCGCCGCCGTCGCCGCGGTGAGTGTGGAAGTAAGTTGCTGCATGCCGCCGGCTATGGGTGTCGCCAGCCCTGAAAGGGGGGCAACTGCGGGCACTGGCCAGCCGAAAATAGCACACGCACAGCCAGGGCGGTGTGGGGTGGTCGCTGGTCGACGTGATCCGCAGTTTCAGCTCGCCGCCGTCGTCGTCGTCGTCGCCGTCTTCCAGAGCGCAGCATAACTAACAAACACTGGAGGGAAGGGTCGGAGCGGCCAGTGGTCAGTGGCCAGCGGGGATGCGGGCGCGCAGCAGCCTAGAGCTGGCTGGCGCGGGCGACTGCTTCACGCCGACGCGCAAAGGTCACACCCCTCCTCCCCGGGTCAACACTTGCAACACCCAGGCCTCCGGCCGCCATCCTCCCACCACTTTGCCTTCCCCTTCCTCCCCACTACTCCATTCACTGTATTAAAGAGGTATCCCTTGCGAAGGCTGTCACTGCCTCAAGGTGTAAGTCTGAAGCTGCTGCGCGCAGAAGACGCTATTGCTGCGCAAAGCCCTCGCCGTCAGCCCCCTCTTTCCCCTTCCTCTCGTTGGTCGCTGCCCGTCCCGACCCGCACGTCGAGCTGTCGAACTGTCTAACACTCTACAGTATCTTTGATACTTTCTCGTTTCTGTATCATCACCCTCCCAGCAATGCTCGCCTCCTTCCTCACTGCCGCCCTCGCGGCTGGCATAGTGAGTTCAGCTGGGCCCGTGATTTCACTCTTAGCTAACTCCTCCAGGCCAATGCCCAGGTCACGGCCACTGGCACCATGGGAGTGACCAACCCCACTGCCGCAGTCGTGGGCACCCCCGTCAACCAGTCGTCGTACTCGCGCCTGGTATCGCTCAACAGCATCAACGACTTGTGAGTGACGCCGCGCCGACAGAGGTGGCACCCCCGCTCGCCCGGCGAAAAACAACTCACGCACCCCAGCTGTATCTTCGCCCCGCCCACACCCGGCTCTACCATCGGTAACACCGAGACGGAGCAGGTCGCGTGGTGTATCCAGCCACGCAACAACGCCCGTGTCATCCCAGACGGCACATTCCAGGCCGTCCACTTTGTCAAGACGCCTCTATACTACCAGGTGCAGGGATGGGCTGACCTGACGCGTATGAACATTGCTGCGGGAGACGAGGGAGGCGAGCTCGACCCCCATGGTGCGACAGGCGATGGCAACCCCATCGGCGGCAACGTCACCTGCAACGCGACCGGCCACGACGTGTCGTATGAGGAGTGGATGAAGTGGGTAGTTTGATTGAAAGCTCTGACCCATCAGCTACATCTCGTACCAGCAGTTTTGCCTGCGTATCTGTATAGCAGAGAACGCCACGTATTCCGCCGCAGCTGAGTGTCAGCACACGCTCGACGAGATGGGATGTAACTGGGTCATGCCCGGAGACTACACCAACAACTCGTTCACCGAGTGCGACGCCGACTCGGCGTACCCTCCCGGCATCTACCCGCAGGCCAACGGCTCCACGTCTACCTTTGCCCAGCGCTACACGGGAACGTATACCCAGGGTGGCACCATTGGCCTCTTCACTGTCGGACAGACGGTCACACCGCCTGCACCGTACTCGACCCCCGCGTCGTCCAACTGCATCACTTACTCAACGGTGAGCAACGGCATCCCCACCGCCGCGCTCTCGTCCAACGCCTTCTTCACCTGGTCGTCCGGTATGAGCTTCAGCAATCTGCCTAGCTCGAGCTCGGCTGCGTCGCCGACTGGCAGCTCAGTCGTTACCACCACCAACGCGGCGGGTTCGACCGTGACCTCGGCCGCCAAGGCCAGTGCTTCCAAGTCGGGTTCGTACGCCATTCAACACGGCGCGAGCTACGGCCCCGCGGTGATCGCAGTCTTCTCAGCAATCACCATCATCGCAGCTATGGGCGTCCTCGTGGTGTAAGCCTAGGCAATCCATGTGATCTGTAGAACCAGCCGTGTTCCCCGGCGCAGACGGATACTCATTCCTCCGGACAATCCCACCGTTTCATGTCATGTGATGATAATGGCATAACGATACAGGAACATGGGCCACTGGCGCGGCCGTAGACGTGGGCTGCGCAGCAGCAGTGTACAATGGTGGACTGAAAAGTCGTGCAATGGTGAATGGCAAGCTGTAAAATGATGGCGCTACGAGCGCTTGCGGCGGTGAGAAAAGACACTGCCGACAATGGCAGTGAAGCCTTCCTTGTGATCCTTGGCGTGGTCCTTCTTTTTATCCGACTTGGAGCGGTGGAGCCAGCCATGCTTTTCCTTTGACGGGACCCGGATCATGGGCACCTCGTGGTGGTAGTCGACCGAGCCGACGGGGGTACGGTCGCGGGACGGCACAGGGGGGATGTTGATAGCGAGGGCACGGGGCGCGTCGTCGCTGTTGTGATGATGATGGTCGACCGAGCCCGACGGCGTGATGTCACGCGACTCGGACTGAGGTATGTTGATCGCCAGTGGCCGTGCGCCATGTCGGTCCAGTAACCGCGCTGCGGTGCTCTCGTGGCCGTGGTCGACTGACCCGACGGGCGTCCGGTCGCGCGACGCCGGCTGCCCAATGTTGATGGCGAGCGGGCGCGCATCGTGGCGCTCAAGCAGGCGCGCAGCCGCGCTCTCGTACCCGTGGTCTACAGAGCCCACGGGCGTGCGGTCGCGCGAGCCGGGGTGGGGGATGTTGATCGCGAGCGGCGCGGTAGGCTGAGGCGAGTCGGCGAGCGCGAGGTCACGCATCGCGGCCACGGGCCTGGAAGCGAGCGTCGGCGTCTCGGGCTGCTCGAGGACGACGGCGTCGTCGTCGGCCATCATCGCGGCCTGGCGTAGCGGGCTCTCAAAGTCGGGCGCGTTGTTCAGCCCGTCGCTGAACGACACCGACTTGCCGCGGCGGATGATGCGCCCCGAGCCGGCGGTGGGCGGGGGCGCGGCGGCCGACCGCGGCCGGCCCGAATCGGAGCCCGTGCGTCTTGGACTCGGCCACGCACTCGCGTACCCCGTCTCCACTGGCGTCGGAGGCAGCGACGCCTCGGCCGCGGTGCGCTCGGCCCACTGGTGCAGGCTTATCCTGGGCGACGACGAGATCCAGTCCCCGCCGCGAGACGACGACCGGCTCTGCGGCCGGTAGCTGGACAAGCCTGCAAACCCATCGGGCGAGGTCGCTGTTGGAGACGAGACGAGCGGCGGGCCGAATCTGGCGACGGGCGACGGCGGGACAGAGTACCCAAAGTCCCAGCTTGGGGCGCCCGACACAATCGACGAGGACGTGGGTACGCGGCGAAGCTCTTGTCGATCTCTCAACCCGGGCACGTCGCCTAGCAGCGACTCGGAGAGGAACGACGCCTTCTTTGCGCCCCGCAGCCAAGGGTGCTCTGAGAGCTTGGCCGCCGAGGGGCGCAGGGCCGGATCCTTCTGCAGGCAGAGGGCGACAAAATCGCGCATGTGTTTGCTGAATGCCTTGTCGAGCTTGGGTGGAGCCGTCGTCGCCGTCGCAGTGAGTACATCAGACACCTTGCCGTTCCGTGGGGGCGAGCCCTGCGCGAGCTCGATGATGGTGATGCCGAGGCTCCAAATGTCCGCTTTGGCATCGTACAGCTGCCCAAGGATGACCTCTGGCGCCATCCACGACGGCTGGATGGTGTTAAGCACGCCACTATGACACGACTCACCGTGCCGACAAAGCTCTGGCGCTTGCCAATCTCCTTGACGAGCAGCGGGCGGGCGGCTTCGGACGGCTTCGGGAGAATGTGCAGTCCCGGGCGATCAAAGCGCACCGTGTCGACCGGCGGCGGGCGCTCGTCGGCCGGCGTAGGCGGCATGTTCATGTCCCCGCCGACGCCGAAGTCAGCGAGGAGGACTGTGCCATCGGGCTGGAGCAGCAGGTTGCCTGCCTTGAGGTCACGCTGTGACCGCGTGAGTAACTAACTAGGCACGCCCAAACACCCGTGCACACGAACGTACGTGGAGAAAGCCGTTTGCGTGCAGGTAGACCAGCCCGTCGATGACCTGTCGGACCACGGCCTTTGTCTCGTCCTCTTCGAGCGCGCCGCCACTGCGGCGCGTGCCGGTGCCATTGCGTATCCGCCATTCCAGGACGCCGGCGAGCGACCCACCCTCGACGAGCGGCGTGACGATTGCGACGCGCGTATGATCTGGCGGCAGGGTGAACGTTGCCAAGACTCTAGGGCGTGTGTGAGCGGGCGCATGCGGACGGGGTGGAGTGATGGGACGAGCAGTGGCGTGTGGTGATAGGGGCGCAATATGCGCAGCCCGGCAACAGTTGTACCCACCGCAGCACGTTTTGGTGGCGACAAAGGCCGAGCAGCCGGGCCTCCTTGGACAGCTGGCCGAGGTCGCTGCTGGCCGACGAGACCTTGATCGCGCACGGGTGCCACTCGCCGTCGTCTGCTCCCGGCACGTTGAACACGGCAGAGTAGACGGTTGAGGACGCCCCGAAGCCTGGCGTTGGGTTAGGGCCGTTGTTGTCGCGTGGGCGTGCGCGTAGACCTACCGACTGGCGCGCCGAGGTCGTAGTCTGCGGCGTCGGAAGTGAACGGCAGCCAGGACGCATCATCCAGCATGCCCTGGTGGCGAGTATCCCCCGCCATGGTTGACGGCGAGTGGAGAGGAGGTGGTGGTGATGATGATGCTGTTGCTTGTGCTGGACCTGAAGCGATTGCTGTGCGATTGTGCACGCAGTCCCAGGGGCTTGGCGGCGCCGTGTCTAGTTCAAGCTTGTATGCCCAGCCAGGCGGGGGCCACGTGAAGCTGATGAAACGTGGCTAGGGAGGGGTGGGTGCACGGGCCACGCGTTTGGCATGTGTTTGTTGTGGGAGGGCCAGGCACCGGTTGCGCAGTTGTTGCGGCAATGATGCCCCGAAGGCTAATTGCCCCTGACGCCCGTTGAAATCGGGCAAGGGGGACCATTTCAAAGAGCCGGCATTGGTCTGCATCTCAAGCCCTATTAGCCTACGAGCCGTGCATTAGACTGTCTCCCAGGTATGCAACGCATGCTTCAAAAAATACACCCCGTAGCGTGGGTGCATTGGGAGCTGCATGGTGGACATGCATGCACTTGGATTGGCAAGAGTCAACGCACACATTGGCTTTGAACTTCACGCACCGTGGCGCTTGAGCGGCCTAGAGAATAGTTAGGCCGAACCACCGTTGGGGGCAGCCTCAGTTGCGCGCTCTTTTCACTCTCTCGAGCTTCGACTCCGCTTGCTAGATCCCAGATCGCAGAGAGAGAATGCCACGTGGCTTTCCCGCTCGTACCGGGTGATACAGTGATGCAAGTGCTACTCTGTGCGTGCTGGCTCCGCCCGAGAAACCATTGCGTTGGCGGGTGTTAGAACCGCCGTTGCCTCGGCTCGAGGCTGTGCAGCATTCCACTTAACGGGATGACCACTGTGACGTGTAGCCAGTCCAGTCCAGTGCTGATAGCGGACGCGCGGCGAGACTGCCTCGGTTGTTGTTAAGGAATGGGCCAGCCCTTGCCCGCGGGCGCCGGCGGAGCAAGGCAGGCCTCTGCCTGCTGGGGCTAAGACTCGGTGGTTTGCCTCCTTTCTCTGTCCTTGTCCTCTTCCTGCTCTTGATGTTCTGGCTGAACTTCACAAGTCGTCGGTTGCCATCGGTTGCTGTGGATAGTGCCAGTAGCTCCACCAGCACTGATCTTGGCCCGCTCGCCAGCTGGCAGCTGTCGGCACCCTCCCTCTCACTCAAAGCTGCGTCACACCCCAACATAACACTTTGTGAAGACGCTACTCGCTTCCAACGGCGCTGAAGAAGATGTCGGCTCCGCGCTCACCACGGTGATCGGTCACGTAGCTGGGCACTCCGAGCCATCGTCGCGCCGGCTCTCCCGCAACGTAACGCCTGCATTCCGCTCGCCCCTCGCCATACCGAGTCAGCGACATCTGAGATGATCACTTCCTGCTCGTCAGTACCAGTGTTGTCGCCCGACTTACGGTATGCCTTCCGCCCGCGACTCTACCATGCCGCCTACGCTGACATTCCCCGGCGTGAAATGGGTCTAAGATCCCCGAAGCGAAGGGCATGTGGCGCTCCGACAATGGGCGGCGAAAGGGCATGCAGCGAGCACATACCGTGTATGAGTGATGAGAATACTCCAGTATACCGCGTTCGCGCCACCCGCCTGCCATTTTTAACGTGATGGGGAACGCTCAAGTCGCGCTGAACTGGGCAGCCTTCGTTGCCACAATACCACGGGACGTCACGTGACTCTGTCGGGCTCGCGTGCGTACAGTCTTTCGCCGCTGTGCTGCCCATGCATCTTCGAGCGCTCACTGCAGCCCTGCTGCCTCCGGTCATTCTCCTCTTCAGTAGGCAGACGGAGATGTCACGGTAAAGGACAGGCCGGGTGTCAAGCGGACGTCGCAACTCCAACGCCGCGACTGTTCCGTCTTCCGCCATCAGCGGTTAGCGCAAGTGCCACGGACACGGCGGCCGTTCGTTTTCACAGGAGGGAAGCGGCGGCGGAGGCCGCACTCGAAGTTAAGCGTCGGCGAGGGGATCTCGACGCTGCCGGCGGCAGGAGGACAGTGGAGCTCGTCGTCAGCGGTACATGGCCCCGTGTCGACTGACATTCCGCCGGCCCCGCACAGATCTGGGGCCAGCCTTTTCAAACCCAACTCCACTGCTGCGTTGCGTCGAGCGCCGCGGCCGCACTGACGACGCCTTGCCGGGTATTCTGTCGGTCGGTGTGAGGACCATGTCTGTCCTTTGGCATGGCGTGTGGTGTACCGATGCAAATGCAACGCAGCTTGTGAGGTTCTCCGACTCGCAAAATCAGGTCGAAAATGCGGCTTGACGCCGTGCGATCGCCGCCATGCTGGCCGTCGACCAACGCCGCTTGCATCATCAGGCATGCTCCATCTCCGCCACCGACACCAATTTGCCCAACCGAAGCGCTAACAACGTCAAGCGTTCCAAGCTACTGTGACATCGAGCCTGCGTAGAGCCGAGGCAAAAACAGTGGAACGTCGCCAAACTGTATTGGCGAGCCGTGGAGCGCAAGATCTGGCCGGGAGGCCCAGCACGCTTTATTGCGATCGTGTCGGTACACGTGTACCCAGGAGAAACAATGATGAGTGGGGCCACTTAGGCCTCTCACCTCGAGACTGGCGGTTACACTATCGCGATGCATGGCTACATGCTAATAGGAAGGAGCTCCCCAATCTAAGGATACAAGGTTGGATACAGTTTACTACGGAGCCGCTACTCGCTCGTCATCGGGGCCTTGAAACGGAAACGGGACTCGACATTATGGGGTCGAAATCTACTCGGCGGTGAAGTTGTCGCTGCTCTCCGACCTTAGGAGGTTGGAAAGCTGGGGTCTGGATGGTGCAAAGTCGACAAAGTCGGGCGATGAGGAGTCGGGGTTGGTCGGAAGTGGTGCGGCTGGGGAGCTTGCCACATTACGCGGCAGCTTTTTGATCGTCACGGGGTCACTCTTTGCTGACGACCAGTCGTTGGTCGTCGAAGGTGTGGGAGGCCTGTCTTGTTGCAGGTGCTCGTGCTGCATGGGAACGCTTGCCGTCTGCTCGAGCTTCGCAAAGTATGCGGCCAACGAGTCGATGTTGATGGGGATACCTTGGCGCCGCTGCAGCTCAACGTGGTGGCCGGCCGCCGCTGCGTAAAATGGCGGGAGCGACGCAACGAAAGCAGACAGCGTTCGTACCATGTCCTCGCGCGTTTCGACATCCTCGAGCGACATGCGCAGCTCGGCAAAGCGGCGTCGAATGGGCGAGTCGAGAATGGTGGCACTCGAAGTAGTCGGTGTTGTGGCGCTGCTACTGCTGGTGCCGTAGTTGTTGTCCGCCGACGCCGACGACGGGCGGCTGTCATCTGAGCCCGCCCGCTCTCGGTGAACCATCTGAAGGTATGGCAGTCCTAGTAGTATTCGTGGCGAACGTAGAGTACTGTCGGACGGGAATATCCTCGGTGCAAACGACCCCGCAAACCCCAGGTCGGGTGGAAAAGTGAGGCTGAGAATGTCGGGCAGCTGGGTCGGGGGATAAAAAGGATGGAAGTGGGCGACGTGGGAGTCGGAGTGCGAGGGGGGAGAGGAACTCCAGGATAAGGAGTGTCGGTGTTGTTGACACAGATAGGGAAGGTACGGGAGGTGCAAGGCGTGATGGCAAATGGCAATTGGATGCGAGTCAAGCGGTGTTATTAAAGGTTCGAGACAGGCCCTCTATCCTTGCGACCTGGATCTGGCCGTAACTAGAGGCAGGAAACACGGTGACTGCGGACGCGGTTGTAGACCGAGTTTGCGGTAGTCGCACGCGGTGGGCTGCAAAACTGGTTCGGTCGGTCCGCTGCTTTACCGGGTACCGAAAGGGCAGGTGGGAGGTGCAGCCGGGTAAGGGGGGAAAGGCCAGAGGCTGGGGACGAGCCTGTGTGCCGTGATAGTCAGGAGGAGGTAGGCTTTCTTGTGGACCTTGTGGACTAGGAGGAGCAGCCGGAGAGCAGGGGAGTTGCCAAGGATCGTCAAGGGTGGGTGGGGGCATGGGGGCGATCAGTGACGCCTAAGATCTATGTAGTGACCCCGACAGCCTCGCGCAGTAATTATGAGAAAAAGGCCAGGTGCCGGTGACGGGCAGACGATGATAGGGGGGCGATACCACGGCTCAACTGGCAGCGGTTGTACGACATCGAACCGTGGGCCCGCTCCACAACTTTGGCGGCAGCGAGCGGCGAGGTGGACAATCCTGGACCCTGGGAGCGTGCCTGACGGTAACCTGGAATCCATCCACTGGGTGCATATTCCTTCGTGTTTATACTAAGCGAGGGAGCGAGCTAGCTGGCGTCTGGCGCCTGCGCGGACCGAGGGTGCGGGCACCACCACGCGGTGGAGCCGAGAGCCGTGTGTTGCGTGTAGCCGATGCGGCATGTGGTAGCGGCATCGGCGGCGTCGTGAATGAGACCTGACCGACATCTCAGCAGGACACGTCCTCATGAGAACGGCCAGAGGGTCGGCGACACGTCCAACCTAAGGGGCTTAAGGGGCGTTCAAAGCCCGACGGGCCGGCGCTTCGGGCCCAGCCCAACGAGTTCGATGAGGGCTTCCGGTGCGGCGAGCGCCGCATGGCTCGCGCGCAGCAAAGGACCATTGACGCGCTCGTGCGCAGCCCCGAAGACCCTTATTGCATTACAGTATACATACTTTTGTCCCGGAAAAATGAGAGAGAGTCCTGGTACGATGTTTATTTATCGTATGAGCGCGTATGATGCACACAGGGTCGTGAACGGGCGCAACCGTCCTGGTCCGCCCGCCCTTATGGAAGCCATCCATTCTTGTTTTCATTTTGGCGGCGGTAGAGCCTGCCTCTCAGGCAATCTGCCTGGTTTGTATCCTGCTGCCTTCCTCATGCCCATGCCCCTCAGCACTTTCCTGTTCCCCCGCGATATACCCACCAGTACCAACCGATTGTGCGTCTGTCTTGGCCTCGACCAAAGCGATCCGCTCTACACCCCCACTGACGGTGAAGGCCGTTAGAAGAGAAGCCAGTTTCAAACGTAAGTGAGCCAGGTTCAAGGCACGCGAGTGACCAACCTCTCGATTCCTACACTTCTGACCCAGTCATCAGCCCGCGGAAACTGTCCACCGGCGGCCGAGGAGGACAATGACGCCGGCGGCATCGCCGGCATCGACACTCCCACAATCATCACGGTTGAGCTCCGCTCATGTACCGCGTTGCTTTGCATTCCTCGTCCCCTTTCGCATTGCACTAACGACAAGTGGCCCGAACGCAACATACGAGTGACTGCGCATCCAACAGCCTCGGCTGTGCTCACCGCACGCCAAACAGTAGATTAGGGCATGAAAAAACCAAGTTGATCGCAGTGACATCGTCGCGGTCTCTTGCGCTGCCCCACTGCTCATCCCGCTGTTACATTCCTCATCTTTCGACGCACTATCGACACCACGGCCGATCTCCCATGATCCACCATTCCCAATTGCCGCCCCTTGGATATCCATACCGCACTAAGCTCCCCGACTAGGCCAGGAATGGCTCAGTCGAGACTTCGCGTGGCCCCACAGCTCCCAGGGCAGGCCGCCTCACGAGGGCGCGTCGTCGACCACGGGACGACGGCAACTGCCGCTGTGTAGTTGACAGCCTCTAGCACCGGCAATTCAGACCAAGTGTGGAGTCATGCTATAAACACATTCCACCGACGTCACAAACAACAGCACAAAAAAACGAAAAGTCGTCACAACGAGGGGGTCACGCGGTCGACCTACTACACCGCTAGATGCTACTCTTACCCACGTCGCCCTGATGAGCCTGTTCGCAACGCACATGGAACTGCTCCGCAACGGCACAATGGCACAATGGACAAGGCGATTGCCCAATTACCCATCCGGCCAAATCAAGCCCCGCGACTGGCCTTACGAACTGCCTGGCGAGCAGGCGTTTGCTCAGCTTCCTCTTTGCATTCCACGTGCCTTTGGACACAAGGCCCCGCCACCCATTCCCGCAAACAGCTGGCAGTTGGCACGTTGGCAGTGCTGTGGAGCGAGCGGTCTCCTTGCCCTTTTCGCATCATCACCACGCGCTCGCTTCTATGCCCATACGGCTGCCCCGCCATCCTCGCCTTCTCCCTGTCGTCAGTGCGTCATGGGCATGCTGGAATAGACCTCCGAGGAATGACACGGAGCCTGTTACATCCGACTCCACATACCTCGACATAGATCTACTAATCGCACGTTGCATCGTGTGCCTCCACGTGAACAGACTGATGACACGCGGTTCACTTAGTCTTGTTTTGGAGTGAGAACCTATGTAGTACCCGGTCTTCAGGTGGAGCCAGACCAAAGGTTGCACCTCGTTGTCTTTCGTGCTAAACATAAGTTACCACCACCACGTCGTCCGTGTAGTCGTCATGCTCCGCTCCGTCCCATGGTTTCAGCGGCGCGGGATTGATCGAGGAGTCGCAACTCTTCACTCGAATGCGAGATGCACTATTCTAACTACGCTTTCGCCCCTGTTTTCGGTGACCGAGTGATACGCGATAGTGCTGGGGGGGCGAGTATGGGAATCTACATTTATAGATTGCGGCGGATGCAAAGTATTGTAAAATCAAAACAAGCCGTAACAACAACAAGTGGGCCTCGGCGGAAGCAAAAAGAGGCGAATTTGCCACCGGCGGCTGACGAGGATGGAATGCGACGCGTCTCAGCAGGAGTCAACAAGCTGACGGTTGCCGACGGCGCCAACGTTGCTTGACCCACCCCACATTCCTTGTGACGCGCGTGCAACCACCTCTCTTTGCCCCAACAGCACCATCACCACATGTCTCGGAGGAGAGAAGAGGCAGAACTCAAACGCGTACTCGCACTCTCGACGCAGCAAGCACAACACTGGGCCTTGGTCTCCCCCCACACTCTCTCTAGCGCGCCCACCAATGACTCCAGAGATCTCGAGCTTCGCCCCATCCACAGTGGGTCCTGCCTTGCTTACCCTCGCGGCACTCGCCGCTCTCGTCCTTGCTTCAGCTAAACCGCACCAGTGACCTCGATCATGACGCCATCAAACGGAGAGCCGTCGACGCCAGCCCGACCTCGGCCCATCCAGACGGCATATGCCGTCTCGCCAGATGGCGACGAGTCGTCACCGCGCGCTGCTACGTCTCGGCGTGTCGATGTCGAGCTTCCCTCCCGCCTGCCGCTCAGTAGGAAGAGTCCGGTCGCCGACTCGGATGAGTTGGACGTGATCAGCTTGCCAGCGACACCGCCCGACAATAGTGGGTTCGAGGTCCTCGACGCCGCATCGCCACCGGAAGTCTCCGAGCCATTGTTACCTCCACGACACGCCGCCGCCGTCTCAAGCGGGTCAGGCGCTACATTGATCAGCAAGGACGTGGGCTCCTCTTCTGGAGAGTCATCCCATCGTCTATCAAGCAGTGGACAAGGGAGGGAAGACGCCGAGGCGCAAAGGGAGGAACTCCGCCGTCAACGTGATCTCCGGGAACTCGCCAAACAGCGGCAGATCGTCGAGCAGGTGCAACAAGTGGAGCAGCGCCAAGCCGAAACCGATGACTCGTATAGCCCGAGGAAGAAGAAACCGAAACCCAAGGCAAAGCCAAAGCCGAAGAAGGAGAAAGCTCCCAAGAAGGCTTTGGCCTCGGCTTCTTCGGCCTTGCAGCACTCCACGGCGTCATCACAATCGGACATTCCTGTGTTGGAGCATGCCACGTCTTCCGCAGCTACTTCGGGTAGCGTTGTTGTTGAGCTCCGAGCCCCACCTTCGTCCAGTGCTTCTCCTCGCAAGCGCCAGGCGGGCCCCGAGGATACGGAGGCCCCTTCGCCGAAGCGCACATCGTTGGCCCGTGTCGCCACAGAGCCGGAGCCTCCAACCGCCGATGACGAGGTGACCGAGACTAGGGCCGCGGCCGCGATCGAAACCAGTGTCTCCAGTCGTGTGAGCCCTGCGAAGGCGGCCCCCGCCGCTGCTCCTAAAGCCTCCACACCTGCTTCTGCTCGTCCACTTCAGCCAGCACGAAGCACTCCGAGCGGCACCCCCCGCACTGTCAAGTACAAGGCAGGTAGGTTCTTTTACTTAGGGCCTATGCTGATTGTCCCAGCGTCTGGCCGTGATGACCTCTCCAGCGCGCTCTCAAAGCTCCCTGGCGCCAAGCGCTCGGGATTGTCAACCAGGCTACGCATTGCACCTCTTCATGCGCATATCGGCACGCCTGCTAGGGTGCTGCCTCCGCCGCCGCCGAAGCCTAGCAAGAAGAAGGTAGAGTCCGATGATGACTCGGATGACGAGGGCAAGATCAAGGTCGGCAGCCGCGAGTGGCTGATGATGGAGGACTGAAGGGCAAGACGACGTTGGTTTCTTGGGCTACTCCGGTCTTGGGCATATCCATTTGTCGCATACTGTTGCATATTGCATTGATAGATCCGTATTTTTAGTTTGTTCAGCATGTGAGTGTGTAGGGGAAGGGCGTTTTGGTGGCAATAATGTCGCTCCGACACGCTCCTGGGCATGTGAGATAGCATCGGCTCCTGGTCTGTGAGCGAATGATGGGATCAGGCAACGTGGGAAGAGCAGTGCCACAGTATAAGCGTCACTACGGAAGGTGGATACACTGCGTTAGCAGGCTTCAGCAGTCCTCTCTCCGCACGCTCGCTCTGTCCGCATACTTCTCGCATGTCGAAGGTATCAGATTCCACCAACCTGCCGCAGGGAACCGCAATCCTCCTGGCGTCGGTGCCGAAGCTCTGCTGCATGGTACGACAGGAGTCAACGCATGTGGTTGATACTGTAGACCATAATATTGATGTATCATTGATGTTTCTCCTCGAAGCGTAGCTGCAGTCCCATCTGCTGACGGAGGGTGCCTAGTTTGCTTGCGCCTAGGGGGGGGCCTGAGCGTGAGCACGACCCCCATGAATGCGTTGAGCGTCAGTGCTTGAGCGCCAGTGCTTGAGCGTCAGTGCGTTGACCAACAGCAGGTTGGACTTCATTGTAATGAACTCCAGTGGATTGGACTCGAGCGCGCCGTCTGGGATCCTTTGGCTGGAGCGTCTCAGGAAATAGAGGGAAGAACCAAACAAATGCTTCCGCCTCCACGGCCTCCACTCTCGAGATTACACTACGTCACAGGTGCTTCTTGCTTTTGTCACATCACTCTCACTACAACAACGAGGCTTCTTTCGCCCTGCCATAGTCTATCCGTTCTCTTTCGCGGTTCACCCTCAAGCTGCTCACCCTCCTCTAACTATCACATCTCTGACAATGCCACGCGTCACGCGTTCTGGTAATACTCCTTCCCCCGCGCTTCCTCGCCGCCCCCTTCCCTCCTTCGCCCTCGCCTCACCGTTGTCATTTACAAAACCAGACCGCCTTCTACTCACCGACGCTCATGCTGGAAAAGAGTTGACCCCCTACGAGATGGAAGAGCTCGGGTTCACCTGAGCTAACGGCCTCTTCGAAAACTTCAGCGACCTGGGGAAGCCATTGATCATGTACACGTGAGTCTACCCGCTACTTCGGCGAGCGAATCGCTGACTTTACGTGAGCGCTCCCCCGGCCTTTTCATGTCGCTACTGTTGGGAACAGATTCATGTCTGCCTTGTTCGTCCCCTGAAGGTGGCCAAGAAAGGCGGGTATATGGACAGCTCGACTTGCCGCCGCTGCGAGCTGCTTGCGAATTGTGATTGCTCCTCCCGACGCAAGCCACAGTCGCCTGTGCTATTTTGATTTGGCGACGACGGCAAAGTGTATGTCCACTGCCGAGATAGTCTCGAGCTCGTCAAAGTCGTGAGTACAGTGGGACGGGTTTCGGGGCGTGGCGATAGCTGATGTCCGTCAGCTCTCTCCAGACCGCAAATACCCCTCCAGGGCTGGGCGTTCCCAAAAGCGGAAGGTGGATGTGGCCGCCCTCGACCATGAGGAGGGTGGTCATGGCAGCACTGGCGACGAGGTGAACCCCGCTTCTAGCACCATGCCAAAGAACCAACGAGAATTGACACCCCACAGGTTGAAAATGTTCACTTGAATTCAGCAATCCGCAAACTCCTCGACGATGGGACGCACCGCCGCTCTAACAGCCTCTCCCGTACCCTGGACACCGCAGCTAAATCAGTAGACAACCTCCGACAGGATATCGAGGCCATCCGGAGGCAACAGCATGACAAGGACAATCATGTTGAAGCACTCGCCGTGGCGATTTCGCAGGCGGATGCTCTCCAGCACGAGCTGACTTCCAAGACAACTGCGCTCAATATGTCGAGGTCTGAAGTGGATCTGCTAAAGGCCGAGCTTGCCAACCTCGAGAAACAGATGACCGAAACGAGCACCAAGCTAGCCGAGTCCGAGGAGAGCTTGGCGGCCGTCAGAACGGATCTGAGTGAGGCCTCCGACATGCTCTCGACGGCCAACCAACAGCTCGCTACCACGTCCGCCGAGCTAGTTGCTGGGAATCGCCTAGTCACTGTGCTGACCAGTGCCGCTGTCACCGACAGCATCAACCACCGACTGGCGACCTACGGCCTCGAGCGGAGAATCAAGGATGCGGAAGGGCGTCTAAGGCAGGAGGAGACGAATACCAATGCCCTTCAGACGGCGCTGGCGCAGGCCTACAAGGCCAATGCTAGAGTTTGTCTATTGTCTCTGGCTTATGTAGCTAAGGATCGCAGCTTCAAGACAAGGTCGAGACTCATGATAGTGTGATTCAGCAACATGAGCAGCGTCATCAAACAATGCGGGCAAACCACCAATTCGTCGTCAACAACCTTCGTGAGCAAGCAGGCACGTGCTTCGCCATCATTAGCGAGAAAACCGACACGTACTTCGACAGCATCAACAGACAGGCCAAGATACTGCTGAGGGACTTTGAGCACGCCAGCTCGTTGGAGCTCGAAGACCCCCGGGTGGGGATTCGGCGCGGTACTTAGTGCCCGCCTATCCTCCCTGGCCCGTTCGCAACAACGTGTGAGTATCTGCGCACGATGGCTACAGCCACGCCTGCTCCTCGGGTGCTGGCATGCTGACATGTTTCAGACTCAGATGTGATCCAAGCAAACACCTCGAAGAGCCTTGCCATTCCCAGCAGGGCCACATTGTACACACACGACCGCATTCATGTACAGAGTCACACCACCCCTCGTTCGCCACCCCGACCCGGTACCTGGAACTCTCGCCACATTTGGACGTACATTTTGGGCCCCAGGAGCACACAACACTGCCGTTCCCGAGTGCTCAAGCTGCTCGCTGCGCCTGCGAAGACATGCGGTGGGCCGCCGAGACGCTTGGGCAAATAACGTGGCGGCCTTGGGTTAACTGGCCACTGCTCTCCAGTCACTGGAGCTTAGGCATCCCCTTCTCATTCACACGTGTCTATCCTGGCACGGGCACCCGAAGCCGCACGCACAGACTGGGGGCTCAGCGTCCCATGGGCATAAATTCGGGACCCAGAACTGACAAAGTGTCGGTTGAGGGGAAAGGGTGATGTGGCGGACCACACTGTCGCTTTGTTTGTGTGATGCTCCCTGCGCAGGACTCCGACGAAACTGCGTCCTGACATAGGGGGTTGGTGTGCCCGAGGGAACCACGGCAGACCGTGTTGTCGTGCATTAGAATCGGCTGCGGCTTGGTACCGTGGTGTGCCTGAACCCCATGGTGGCGAACGGGTGGGCTGAGCAGGCGGAGATGCGTCTATTGGGCGCTCCAATCGGGCGGCGTTGACACCGCTGCGATGGGCGACCAGTCGATCGACGAGAGCAGCAGCGCCTCGTGCCCGGCCTTCCTACAGAAGAGGACGCGCCGGCGGTCGCATTCTTGATCTGTGTTCAAGTCCTGGCAGAGCCCGTTTGTCCACCTTGCCGGAAGCTCCTGCGGAGAGCCCTCGGCCCAGACTCAGGCGCTCTCTGCGGAAAAAGCACCAAAGCGCGACGGTCCCTCACAGAACAGGATCATTCAAGGCAGCCCTGTGGCGGTCCCTTGAACAAAGCCCTCGGAACCAATCAGCCACTACCGAACTTCGTTTGATCACCGCTCACGCAAATCTTCCTCTACCCCGTCGCCAGTCACACGAGCAGATACAGAAGCATCAGCCCTACCCTGTCCAACCCTTCTCTGCGCCTTCCCTGCTCTTGTACGGCTCCAGGACGCCTGGAACACGCAAGCCTGGTTATATCAGTCGGTAGATAGTTTGACTCTTACTACTAAGACATCAAAATGTCATGGGTTCGAGCCCCATACTAGGCTACATATCTTTTGCCACCTATCGCAATGCTTTTGCGCCGAGCGATATGACGAGGGAGGTCGGGAGGAGGAAGGACGGCTTGTCGTGTCTGCCACAGCGCCGCTCCCTCTGCTCAGCGAACGCCTTGGATGCATGATTAGAGTGCACGAGAACCCCGTATGCATCCCAGAGATCAGTTTTGCTCGCCTCCCGAAGAAAACGAGTCTGAAACGGGTGTGGCATGGCGCCATGGCGCGTTGGAGGTTGGCGCGCGGCTCAACGACGGTTGAGGTTACTCAGTCAAACAGATAGTCAAAAGCATTTGGCGCCGCTACTGAAGCCTTATTGTGATTGATCTGAATCTATTACCATGGCATTTGAATGTGTTCCTATTTGATTTGAATTAGGTCGATTTGATTTCAGTTTCTCGGCGCCACCATCACCCACCCTCCACGAGCTCTAACGCTGCGCCAAACTGCTCAAGCTCTCCCAAAAGGAGCTCCTGGCGCCGAGATACTCCCTAGTACAAGCTGAGACGCAACCCGGCCCCCCGCCACCGCGCTATGCAGCTCTCGTACTCGATGACCTATGTGATTTGAACTTTCCTGCACCTGCCCCAGCGAGCCCCAACGACCCGCTGCGCAGCTCATACTCTCCAAAAAGGAGCTCCTCGCGCGTGTCTACATCCCAGTACCAGTCAAGACGCTGCCCGACCCCCTCCATCACGCCAGAGAGCGCTCGTACTCGATGACCTTGTTGATTTGAATCCTTCCTACACTTCCCTCGCCCGCCCTCCGCGAGCTCCCACGACGCACTACACTGCTCAGACTATGCCAAAAGAAGCCCCTCGCGCCCCTGTGCATCCCAGTGCAAGCCAGGACGCTGTCAGACACCCCTCTGCCACTCCTGATGATGATCTGCTCGAAGAACTGCAAAAATATTTCCGCCGAAGCGGACCTCTCTGTCTCGAGTTTGTCATCCTTATGCAGGGGCAATGCTAATCTTCTCTGTATCGTTCCAAATTTTATCTGATGGCACACCGGTTGTTTAGGCCGGTGGCCGACAGCAAGGGAATCAGAACAGTTTTAATCTTGCAAGTAGGCGTATTTCGGCTACGGAGTTTGGCGGATGTGGCGGTTTGTGGGTGCGGGTGCTTTTGGGAGGTTTGCTGAGAGTGCTTCGTACGTAAGTGGGGGGGTTTATGTGGGGGGGGATTGATTGGGAGGACGATCGCTGGCGTAAGGAGAGGAGGTTGGACATTGATTCCGCCACAGTTCCACGTGGCACCACGTGCCACATTGGCGTGGCTGACTTTCGCCACTCATTGTTCTCTGGGCGCGGTGACAGTGCATCTCCTCGTATCCGACGAGCGAGACGTCGCACGTCGCGCAGTTTCAGATCAACGCGGGACGTCTGTACGCTCGACTTAGAACAGCGCAGCCGTGAGCAACCTCTGAATGCTCGTAAAAGCCTGGGGGGGTTGTCGAATTTGTGTCCACAAACGGTGCCGTCGTCGAGAGCGACGGCACACGTTTTAGCATCCCTCCTATGTGTCTGCAGATGAACGGCCAAGTGGCGGTATTCGATAAAGTCTCCCACCGAGCAGTGGAGAAATGCGCACCCCACAAGGTGGTCGGGTGTCACCTTGCAGCGGTAGACTGGAACGCGTCCAGCAGGTCTTGGGCGAGCTGGCTCTTCTCGCAAGCTCGGATATGCTTGCGCTGAGCCGCAAGGATGGGTTTCCCTTAGTTACCGTGCCACAGCGGTCGCAGTGATAGACGACCGTGGGCTCGTGGTTGATGTCCCCGATGGCCTCGGCGAGGGCAAGGGCAAGGGCGCTTGGCTGTTGCAAACCCTCGAGAGTCTATGTGTGGCTAGCCACCACAGAGAGCTCGGCCCGACCCACTGTCTTTGCGATCATGATCCTGGGATGGGTGCAGACGTTTACAACCGGGCCGCGGTCGTGACAGGGGAGGGCATCGTCGGACCTTGCTCCTCTGCGTAGCGAGTGGGGTGAAGGCAGAGCACATACTCTGTGCGTCAGGATGGGGTCGTGCACCCGACGAACTTTGTAGCCAAAAGCCAGTACCCAAACCGAAGACCCTGGTAGTCATACAGTCGGTACTGGGGCACCCATAACAGCGCTGAGAAAGCCGGTTGATTGAAGCGGGGCACTCATCCCGCCGCTCGCCGGCTCAGCTCACGTGTTCGTCACACTGGGGGATAGAAGTACAGCTGTACCAGACGCAACCAACTCACATGTTTGTCAGCACTGCAGGCTGTGGTCTCCCCGTGCACTCAGCACTTAATGGCGCGATGCAGGGCGGTGGGTTTGTTGTGGACTGGGTGCCCGATGAGCAATGTGGCAGTGTGGCACCTCCCCTCCATCGACACATTCGTCCTTTCTCCGCTCGACACACCATTCAACGGCCTCCGTCTGCCCCCAGAGCCACTCGAAAGCACGCACCACGGCCCCCGGGAGCCCCTGAATGGCAACACTCGTATGCATCTTTACAATACCTGCTGCTCGACCGGATGAAACACACAAACCCTTCTGACCCTCCTGGCACTCTTCCGTTTTGTTTTTCCTCCTGTGTCCGCAAACTACAGGTTGGCCTTGCCAGAGCAGCAGTCGGAAACCTCCTTGCCGGTGCCAGTAACGAGATGAGACTGGTTGAAGGCCTGGTTCGAGCGAGGAACGTCGGTCGAGGGGCTAAAAAATTCGAAAAAAAATCAGAAAAAAGAGGAAAAATGTCAGCAATCGTCCTCGACGTCGGGAAAGCTCTTCTAACTCACTTGCGCGAAAAGAAGTCGTTGGGCTTGAGACTGATCGTGTGCACCTCACAGGGCATAACTGGGAAGTCCTCGACGCGAGGGTTGTGCGTGAGGCCGAACGAGTGCCAGACGACGACGTCGTCGTTCTCGACGTTGTCGTTTCGTGCCACAAAGGTGCGCATTCCCTTGGCGTTTCCGTTGGACATGTTGGTGAACTTGCCTCCGCCGTAGAACTCGCCGTCGACGTGCTTGGTGACGTAGAGGTGGTGCTCGCCGAACTCTGCGCGGGCGTACTGGATCGAGTCGGGGTGGGCGATCATGAGCTGCGAGGGGGCGGGGACGAGCTTGTAGCCGACGGGCTTGCCCGAGATGGGGTTGATGACGTTGGGGTTGGTGATCTTGAAGACACGGTTCTTCATGGGGTCGGCGTCGGCAAAGCCAGAGACCTTGAAGGGGGTCTTCTCGACGACGTAGCCGACACCCCAGCGGTTGTCGGCGGGGGGGTTGTGCTTGTCGTAGGGCATGGGGACCGAGTCCTCCTGGACGACCGTGTTGTTGTGGCCGTCGATCGAGGGGTCGATACGCACACAGAAGATGTGCTGGTGGTTGGTGGCAAGGACACCGGGCGACACAATGTTGCCGTAGGGCGAGGTCTCGCCGGGGAGGATGGCGGCGGTCGAGAGGATACCGGTGGCGCGGGTCTCGAGGTGCACGGCAGCCGACTGGTCAAACTTCCAGGCAAAGATGTACTCGTAGTTGGCGACAGTCAGGATCGACTGGATAACAAGCACACGGTTGCGGGTGACCGAGGGGTTGTTGGTGCGGTAGTTGGTGTGCTTCCATCCGATGCCCTCGTCCTGCTCGTGGATGCAGATGACCGACTTGGCGGTCGTGTTCTGGCCCTGGACGCCGAGGTGGTCCCAGTCGAGGTAGAGAATGTCACCGAGGCAGTCGCAGCCGAGGGCGAGCTCGTTGGCGCAGATACCGGCTCCGAGGTCTCCGAGGTCGAAGGCCTGCTTGCGGTGGTAAGGGGCACGGGGGTCACCGTAGGGGACGGTCATGTCCGAGACGGACAGACGGTAGAAGGTCTTGCGGCCGTCGTAGCGGATGTCGGATAGCACAATACCCTCGCGTGCGTTGAAGCCGACGTGGATCTCCCACTTCTGCCAGCGGAGGACGCGGCCCTCGAGGCGGAACGAGGCACCCTCGGGCTGGACGACACGGAGGGGCTTGAGGTCCTTGCGGAAGTTCTCGCCCATCGACTCGAGGATGGCCTGGTCGTACTCGTTCTGGATGTACAGGTGCCACGGGAAGGGGCCATCGAGGTCGAGGATGGTCTTCTCGCCGGTGCCGAGGATGGGAGTGTAGTCGAGGCGGACGAGCTCGAAGGTGTCCGAGTTGAGGACGGGGACGATGGGGAGGGGAGCCGAGTAGTGGCACGAGTCCTCGTTCTCGTTGAACGAGAGGTAGACCATGAACGGCGTGTAGCGCTCCGAGCGCTGGGTCGAGTCGGCACCGTAGATCCAGCCGTCGGGGATGATCTTGGCGTGGGCGGGGACACCGATCTTCTTGCAGGCGGCGAGGAACTCCTCGTTCTTCATGAGCGCCTCCTCGCATGCGAGCATCTCGGCGACGTCGGCAGGGACGTGGAGATCGGCAGGGGTGGGCTCGGCCTTCTCGACAACGGCTTTGCCGTCGACGCGGACGCGGAACTCTGGGGGCGGAGGGTCAGCCGGCGATCCCGATTGCCGCCGAGAGATAACACTGCCGAGAGATAACACTATCTCCGCTATCATACACCACTACTCACCATACCACGTGCAGGTGTTGTCCTTGCGCTTGACACCGAGGAGGGCCTCGGCGTGGCGGGGGAGCTTGTCGACCTGGTGGCCGCGGGCGCGGGCCTCGTGCCAGGCGTCGAGGTAGGGCGCGAGGACCTTCTTCGGGGGGTCGATGAGCTGGATGCTCTTGAACCAGAGACGGTAGTCGTTCGACTTCTCGTTCTGGGCAATGTACGACTTGATGGCGTACACGGCACCCGCGATCTCGGCCGCGTTGATGGGGTCGAGCGGGTGGTAGCTCTGGGGCGAGACGGACAGCTTGGCCGCCGACGAGACGAGCTGCTGGAGGGTCGACATGGTGGCAGTTGCTAGAGAGGCGGGGGAGTCACTCTAGTGTTGATGGAAAAAAGCCAGAGAAAGGCCGCATCGTTGGAGCCTATATACGATGGTGCGGCCGTTGTGGGGCTGAGAGCGCGCGCGCGAAGCGCACAGCGACAATGACAAGAGAACATCGTGGCGACTATCGGGTATCGTATGGAATGGCGCACGGAGGCGGGCGTAGGCAGGCTTTGGCGCAAAGTGGCACTGCCAACCGAGCATTCCAGCTCGCCATGCCCCGCCTAGCCGCGCCAACGCCACGACCTGTCCTCGTGATAGGTGCGTTGCTATGTGTCGGCTCAACCCCGTTTCGCTGGCGCCAGCTGCGTGCGTGCGTACGCATGCCGCCGCAGCAAATACAGCGGCAGGAGCTTGTCGGCTACACCTATCGCAGTGTGTCCGCCCGGTGCAAGCCAGGCGGCGGCGGCACGAGCGCGACTCTGGCAGCCAGCCTCGCCTCCTCGCCTCGTTCCTCGCCAGTGCGGGGGGCTGTGGGGCTCACCTCACGTGTTTGTTGAGTTTTTCCACCCAGCACCAGGCGGTCCGAGACGCAGGCGGGAGGGGCGAGGCGCACGACGCGAGGCGCACGAGGCGAGGCGCACGAGGCGAGGTGCACGAGGCGAGGCGCGCAAGCTTGTCGGCAGCAGCTGGCGGCACAGGGACAGTATGCAGTGCCGCGGCCTAGACATGCATGTATCGCTGTCGCATGCATGCATGCTGCCGACCAGTCGGCAGCAAGCCCCGCACGGCGATAGGGAGCGGACCAGAGTCGCTCCATCTATGATAGTCGCCCCGATTGGTATTGGTATCCCCGGCTGGGGGCAGGCTAAACCGATGGTGGCGAGGTGCGGGGTAAGCAGGCACGCCCCAGCGAGCGGACATGGAGGCGGCTTCCCGCCGTCCCACACAGCCCAGACTGTTGCTTATCGCGACACGCCGCCTGCGTCGGGTCGCTTGCTTGGGTGATTGTGCTAGCGGCGGAGCGACTCTACGCCGGCGGTGAGTCGACGGCGCTTGTGCACGGGCGAGATAGTGGGCCGCTTGCGATGGGGTGGACCGAGTCAGGATGGTGGGACGGTGCTGGTGGGTGGCCATCCCCCGCCAACCGACAGCCTGTAGCCTCAGGCGCCCACCGTATCGAGCATACCCGCTGCACTCTCGACGCGGCCACACTCACTGCCGCCGGTGCACACCACGCACTGCACTGCGCGTACGCGGACTGGCCCCGCGCCGTCGGCACCTCCGCCGCCTCTATCGCGGCCTTCATCCCCTCGCTACTCGCTTATCGCATTGACCCTATCGAGCTATCCTATCAAGACGGCCCTGCCAAACTCCAAAGCTATCTCGCGCGTGCCGCAGGCCTCGTCGTCGTACCCGTCATCTGCTCTCCTCCACATCTCCTCCATGACGAGCCGGATGACTTCCAGCTCGTGGCAGCATTGGTACGCAAACGTTTTGAGGATTGAACGCGCAGTGTTGCGCTTATCGGCGTCGAGCAGCACACTCGAGGCGTACAGTAACGCCCAGTTGAGGAACTCGACCTTGTCACCTACTTCAATGCACAGCTCAAGGATGGCCGCGGCTGACGACTGCACCTCGGTGTCGTCACGGGGCCGCTTTTGAATGTCCCGCAGCATCATGATCTGGAGCATGTGCCACATCGTCATGCTGCCAATCATTGTCCTCGGAGTCATGTAACGTGCCGAGGCCTCGGCCCGCCACTGCGCAAGCTCGAGCTGCGCGTCGGCCACACGCCGGCTCATGTCGGCGCGGGCGACCGTCGAGGGGCTGTCGAGCGAGATTGATGCGGGTGGGTTGATGAGAGGGCCATGGTGGGCCTCAAACTCGCGGCAGTTGGAGAACAGTTGGAGCGTGTTACAGGTGATGCGCACGAGAAGGCGGTCAAAGCCAAAGAGCGACTCAACGCTCTCCCACTCTCTGTCCGTCGAACCCGTGTTGCCGAGCGCCTCCCACCACGACGAGTCGCTGTCGAGGACAGTGGGCGGCGATCCCACCGACAGGCAACAAAGGATGTCGTGCATTACGGCGTGTTCGATGAGGTACCGCCGCACCGGGGCCGGAGGCGTCGCGCTCGATCCGCCACGGGAGATTGCGTTACGCCAATCAGGCCCAAAGAGGACATTGCCGGCGCCACCACGGTGATTGATCGCTTCTTTGGCGTAGCGCAGTGGCTCACGCCACGACACACACGCCGCCAGAATGTCATTGTCGAGAACCATGACACATGACGCCAGGAACGCGTCGTGCGCCAGCTCCTCGGGAACGCGGCGAGCTTGGCGAAGCAAGCCGAGCGCAGTGTGCCGGTACTGTCGCGAAAGCTGGAGCGTACGTTCGGCGTTCGGGGCGCGGCTTGTGGCTTCAAGGTACGACAGATGTGTGGCGCCGAGCGTCAACATGGAATACTTGAGCGCATTAACCGACAGCGGCGCGTCGCCAGTCGGAAAGAGGAACATGGGCGCAATGTGTTCGACCCATGGGTTGTGTTCCTCGTCGACAACCAGGATTGACAGAGAGTATGTCAGGCAGTGATGGAACTGAGCATCAGCGACATGTGTCTCCCCGCACCACTCACGCATCGCAAGTCCTCGGGTAGAGGGAAGGCCAGACGCAGAAACTCGGGCGGGTCGACGGGGTTGTTGAAGAAGCTGCCCATCTTGGTCTTCCTGAACAGAGCGTGTACCATCTCGATAGGCGGCACGCTGTCGAGCGCGGGGCCCACACGGCCAGGCGGCAACGGCGGCAGCGGCGGCGCCGGGGGCATCGGCGGCAGTGGGGGCAGCGACGAGTGTGGAGTAATTGGGGGCGGCGAGTGCGCCGGACCAGCGCCGGGGGTCGCGTCATGGTAGGCTGCTGCTGTTGCTGCTGCATTCGACGGGCGATTATGGCGTGACCCGAGTGCGGCATCGACTGCGGCGGCGTCGAACGCCTTCTTGATGGGGTACACGCACTCTGCACCGTAGTTTACGCAGCGTTTGCATTCTGGCCTTTCTGTGCGTCATGTCAGCCATGGACTTTTTCGTTTCGTAGGCGCTTGCAATGCATGCAATGCCTAGCGCCCGGCGTTTAATGGGCGGAGTGACGACGGATAAACGACAGTTGCGCAGTCGTCGTAGATTGAGTGGTGTAGCCGAATTGGCGAGACAAGCGAGAAGCGAAAGAAGGACTCACCCAAATCGCACTTGATGCGTCGTGCACGGCAAACTAAGCAGCCATTGCGAGAGCGTGTGCGCTTGACCGACGAGCCGTCGTTGGTGGTGTTGCTTGGGCCTGCGGTGGCGTTGGGGTTTGTATCGACAGTGGGGGAGGCTGATGGTGACCTGCGGGAATGTTGTTGTTGTTGTTTGATGCTGCTGCTGCTACCACTGCCGCCGCTGCGGTGGTGGTGCTGCCCTGTTTGGTAGGGCGAGGGAGGCGAGGGAGCCATTTCGTCGCGAGGTGCTGGGCGTGTCGGGTGCCCCTCGTGACGAGTGTGCAGCGGGGGTGGTGGGATATGTGGAGTGTACGCTGGATGATTGCGATGCGGTGTGAGAGAGAGGGAGAGATGGCGAGTTTGTGGATAAGATAGTAGCGTGGAGGATCAAACAGGAAAATGGAGCAGAGAAGGATGAGGTAGGTAGGGACGGAAAGGATGGTTGTGAGCGGCAAGTAGCAGCAAGCGGCAGTTGACTCGGGTGGGTGGGAACTGGGTGTAACTGCTGCTAATGCACTCCTGACTGAGCACAGGGCGGTTAAGCGATCGCAATCAGACCAAGCCAGGCAGGCAGGCAGACCGCATGCAGGGAATACAACCAGGCCATGCATCGCGATGATCCACTAATAGTCGAGTATTTGCATGCACCCGACGACTTGACAAGGACGAGGATACGAGGAACCGGATAAGTTGAACACCGCGCCCAAGACCCGAAAGAGCCGCACACTGGTGGTAATCACAAATGCCAAAGACAATGGGTCATCTGACCTTTTGCGTCGTCCTCACCGCTTGCCCGTGGGGTTGGCCTGCCTGCCGTTGCCTGCCGTTGCCGATAGTGCCGTTGCCGTCCTTCCTCCGCCTGCGGCCTCTGCCTCCGCCCTGTCCGACCGGCGCCGCCGACGACAGGACGACACGGCACTGCCGGCCAAACTCGACTTTCGCCAAGAAACAGCGCCATTCTAGACACGAGCTCCAAGCTCGATACGTCCTCGCTCCTCGCCTCGTCGCTCAGCCCCAGCCACGTCGGCCACGTCCCAATGGAATCTCGCGGCCAGTCCCAATCTTACCCCCCACAACCGGCTACCCAAACACAATCACACCCGACAACATCCACCTCCACCAAACCCACTCCCACCCCCACCCCTACCCGACCCACTCCAGCAGACATTGTCAGATACATTGCGGCCATCCTACACAATACAAGACAACAGCGCACTCTCGCAAACCTAGCACTTACATCCACCACTGCATACAGCGTCGCCGCCCCACTCCTCTATCGCGACCTGGTTGTGACGCATCATGGCGTCGGGCACCTGTTTGACCTAGCCGGTCACCCTCCCCACCTCGGAATCGGGACCTTGTTCCCCTCCTCCTCACCCGATACGTCCACCCACTCGTCCTTCCCATCCCCCGCACAACCACCCACTGCAACACGTGAGACCCCGACCCGACTGCGTACAGCCCCCGCCGCGGGAACGCCCCCGCACGGCAACCATGCGCAGCTCACATCAGCGCTGTCGGAACTGAGGCTTGGCCCACCTTCACGGTCGGATGCAACAGCGACCCACAGCGATGGCACAGAGCTTGACCCAGACACGCCGGCACGCGGTAGCCGACCGCACGACAGGAGGATCGCGGCCCTCTCCCACGTTCGTCACCTGACGATCCGCTCCTTGCCCCCGGACCATGTCTGCGGTGGGCTCGTTCGCGCGGCTGGGGCTCGTCTCGACGCTGCGGGTGATCAGAGTGTACGACACGGCCCAGGTGCATTGACGCAACTCGAACCTGACGATCAGCGGCACCTCGACCCCGCACTGGCAGGCGAACGCCGTGTACTGCCGATAGATACGGCTGATGTGTCGCTGCTATTCCCGCGGCTTCGAACAGTTACGCTGTTACCCGACGCCATTGACGCAGTGCGGACATGGACGCCGTACGACTACAGCCGACCCCGCAATCCGCCCCTGCTCGAGGCGCTCGCGGCGTCATCTCGTCCTTCCCACCTATGCTTTGCATTCCGCCTCGTGCCGTCGACTGACTGGGAGACTCATCGCGACCTTACACTGTCGGGACAATACCAGCTGGTCAAGAGGATCGCCCTCCTCACTGCACAGTGGCCGCTCGAGTCGGTGACGTACCACGATCTCGTCTTCCAGGTACCGCCGTCCATACCCCACACGACCAACATCTTCGACTTTGCCCCGCACGTCGTACCCCACCCCTACTTTCCCCGCCGGTTCCGGTTCCCGGCGCGGGCCGATGCTGTCCACATACCCGGTCCAGAGTGGACCATTCGCCCTTGGCAGATGGCTATTGCGATCAAGAACCTCCTGCCATCTGGCCACGACGTCGATGCAGCGCTGGTCGACACGCGATGGGTGTTTAGGAACGTCGGGGGTCACATTCTCACAAAGGAGCAGCGCGACGACGACGACTCGACTGGGGTGTGGTTCGAAGAGGTTGAGTCAATGAGCCATGCGAGCTTGGTGACAGGTCTGAAGCGTGATCTGCCTTCGAGGGACGGCATCGACGACCATCACGTGGACAAGGTGTTCGCCAAGGTGGTGTATGAGCGCCCAGGAGTGTGCGCTGCGTGTGCGAGTGAGTTCGATGTGGTTGCGGGGATGAGCGCTGACTCGAATGCAGGAGACCCCGACGAGCATCCAGTGTCTTCCCTCGATGGATTGTAATTGTCGGTGGGTAGATGATAGTAGAGGCTGCCTAGGTGTGGGTTGGCCGTTAGAGTAACGCGCGCTGTCCTATGCACGCTGGTTGGGTCGCCAGCGCTGGGCGGGCCGCAGGCAGGAACTGGCGTCTGAAGGTGCAATGGGCTGAAGACGCGAAGGCGATGGCGAAGGCGGGGACACGGCACAGGGTGCAGGGACATCACGCAGGTGCAATGCTGGCTATTGACTGTGCCCGTGTGTGCCCTTGACGCACGCACGCGACGCGGAGGTGGGCGTCGCACGTGCTGATGTTGCCGTGCTGCTGGCCGAGGCTCCTGGGCACCTTCCAGTCGAGCTGGGCCTCTGGCCTCTCAACGGTCGTAATATTATTCTTGTGCGCACTGATGTTTCGAGTTTATCGGCATTGTATTTCGCTGAGTCCGCCCGCTGTCAGTTGGCTCGACAAACTTGAGACAGACGATAGTACGATAATACGATAATACGAGAATCAATAATCAGACTTGCGCTCGCGACGGCGTCTCGAGTCAGGTTGACTGGACTCGACTCACTGACTCGCCACAGCTCCGCACAGACCCACGCACGGGCCGACACACTCATTTCCCTGTGTTCCCTCCTCGCTCTTCCTTCCGCCCACAGCTCTTCCTCTTGCACGCATCTTACAAGATTCACCGGGACGCGACTCCTCGGCATTTATTGAGCCATTGACATATCTCCTCCTCTAACTCGCCTCCTCTGGTTTCGTCACATACACACCATCGTTCGGTCGGCCCATCACTTCCGTCACCGACACCTCTCCCAGTCCACCATTGCTAGTGCTCGGCTCTTACCACCGTCCTGAACGGCCACTTTTCCCGTTCTCCGCTGAGAAGCGTACACTTCCCACCGTTGCCACTCCCACTCCTCATCCTCTCTGGTTTGCTTGTCACACTCGTCTGTTAGAGAGAGGAGGATGCCTGCACCACGTCGCCTCCTGTCTGTCTGATGAAAGCCGCTCAGCTACAAGTCCGGCACCTACGACAAGAAATACCGATTCGGCCTCGTCGGAAGAGGGGGGCTCTCCCACCAAGACTGAATCGGTACTCCATGGCGTACGTGCCGGGCCTGCATGCGAGGGAGCTGTCGATCCTGGCCCTGGTCTTCTCGTGGGCAAACCGGACACTGGGCACACACCAGCCATTCGTCCAGAGCCTCAGCAGAGGAAGCCGGAAGGATACAGGGACTCGAAATGTGCATCAGTGTCAGCACTTGCACTGGGCCCAACCTCGAGGAGACCCGAACAACAACCAGGAGCTGAAACAGTGGCCGCTGCGATTCAAACACGTAAGGTGATGGACGGGAGGCAGTAACCAAGGGAACAAAAGGGATCAGCCACTATTGGCTGATTGTTTTACACCGTAAGGGAGTCGAACCCCTGCCGCGTCGATGGCAACGACGCATGATACCGTTTCACCAACGGTGTTATATACTCTATTATTGTATGAAAATATACATTTCGGGTTCCACTTAACCCCACTTGCTACGCGTCACCGCCAGCTCGAATGATGCTCGTAAACGGAGTCGTGTAATGAAAGCGCTGGTTCGCGAGTACGCCCCACACACAGACGTTCCTTAATCGCTTAGCATAGGGTGATGCACATCTCCTACAGAGTAGCAGGCTCGGGCCACGAGAATGGTGATGGGTCAGTTCACCAGATCAATCTCGGCCCTGGTGTGATGCACGGTCGCTGTCCTTGGATTTGAACACAGTCCCGTGCGCCAGCTGCGCCAGCGGTGCAGCGGTGCATCTCACCCAGGCCCGCATATGCTACTGGCCTGAGAACGCGGCGCGGCGGACTCGGGCTGTCCGCCAGGGTGTGTTTCAGCGCCGGACGAGCGTGCTTCCCGGGCCTGTTCGTTACACGGGTTGGATCAGCCTGCTAGCTGGAAGCTGTAGTGAAGAGAGCTTCCGGCGGTGATGTCCTGGACGGGCCTGCCCTGCGCTATGCAAGTAGACGAGCCCCTCTCGATGTTTCGTTGTCCGCCTGCGCGCCTGTCAGATCCGGCAGCCATATACGCTCTTACCACGCGTCGCGTCTAACAAGGCACGCGCCTGCGCCAAATCCGTGTTCGCAGCCCACAGCCTGATGGGAACGAGCCAGGGCGCGACGCGTTGCTAGCACCCTTCGTTGACGACAACACGTCGTGTGCGTGTGAGTGTGTGCTTCGGCGTCGTTGCAAGTGCCATGCTTCTCGACGGATCTGGTCGACCTGGTTGACGCCGAGCACACATACTCCCTCTTCTGCGACTAGAACTCGGCGATCAGTCTGACTGAGACACGCGCTGTTCGCTGGCGTCACGGGGAGGCCGTCCCAAAAACTCAAATCGGGATAAAGCGTCGTCCTCAGGTTCGGGCTGGGCAGGCACCGTGCCAGCTGCTGCTTTGTTTATGTCGGTCTCGCTCGGCCCAGTGTCGCGCCGACACGCGCGGGGAGGGCATTGGGGCGGGGGGAGGCCGTGCACGCCTGCACATACATAGACTGTAGGCCTCCCGGTCTCGTATGCATGCCGACCGAGTGCGGAAGTGGGCAATACCTGCATACCTAAACACTGGGGTCTGCGCGGCAACCACCGGCGCGCTTGCTTGCCTTGCTTACGCAGAGCGTCACGCTCGCGCCGCCCAAGGACGGACCCACCCCCTGGGCTGAGCGGCGTCCACGAGACCCGCACGACGTGACAGCTCCCAGCGCGGCGTCTCGGAGACTTGACTGCTCGCGAGTCCTGAACTCTGCAACATCAAACCTGTATTCGCTGCATGGCTCTGCTAACGGCACGGTATCTGGTCGTGCTGACCGCCGACTGCTATTGGGTTGGGTTGTTGTTGGTTGCCTGACGGGAAGAGGCACACCGACCTGCGGAGAGCAGTCGGCGCGCGCGATCACTATCCCGTGCCACCGGGGCTGATGTCGCTTGCTCCAGCTCGATAGTTGCTTGTATCACGCTCATGCTTGCTTGCTGCTACTGTTGCTCTTTACATCGTGTCTCGATTGCCTTTGGCCTTTGTCTTCTCGTCGCCGTTCCTTTGCGCTAGACCAGGCAAGCAGGTCGCTAGCGGGCAAACGGCCCTGCTGCCCCATCTCCCTGCTCTCCCTCGACGCCGCGCCAGCTCGCCCCAGCCTAGCCCCAGCCCCCGCTCCCTCGCCCCCGCCACGGCGCATTACATTGCCCCTCCGCCCGCCAGACCATCGCCGACACGACCCCATGCTTGTCAGCGCTGCTACTGCTACTGGGACAGCTCCGATGCCCCTCCGGAAGCCGGCGACGCCGCCGCTCGACGCTGCGGGGTGTGGAATATTGCCCCCTTGCAGGCGCGTGCCGGTGCCGCAATTCATGGCCGGACCTGTCGCCATGGCGGAGTTGCTCGATCCGGCTGCATCTGTTGTTGTAAAGGACGGCCGCTCGTCAAAGTTGTCGCAAGAGGCGATTGCGCAGAGCAAACGAACAACCGCTACCGCGACGCCGGCGACCCACCCATCTCGGTTACCTCATCGCCTCGTGTCCATACCGGCATTACCATTGTCGGCAACGGCAACGGCAACGGCACCTGCAGCACCGCGACCGCACGACGACGCAGACGCTGCCTTGACAGCGACAGCAGCAACACCAGGAGCCACTGCTGAACCAACAGCTGATGCCGCAACGAGAGCCGCAGCAACAGCCGCCCACACCGACGCCACCAACACCGTCGTCGCATCGTTTCCCTTGTTTCGTGCGCCTCTCCACTCTCCCACATCGCAAACGACTACGTCCAGTCTTGTCACACCTCCAACTTCTCCTCACGGCTACAAGGACCACCACGACGACGACGGCACGAGCACCGAGTCTGGGCCCCTGCTAGACCAACAACAACACAGCGGCACCGCGCTGGTCGAAAAGGACGTCGCTCATTACACTACACCCCCTCTTTCAATCTTACCCACCCCGCCCTCCTCTGCACACCACCATCCACCGCTCGGCAAACGCAGGGGACAGCACGCGCTATCCTTGTCCAACTCTTCCACTCCCAGGCGACGCGGCAGAAGGTCAACGGCAGCAGCGGCTCGCATCCTCGACGGCCACCGCTCACCCCCGCAACCACCACCCGACATGCAACAGACGGCCCAGCATTCCCTCGTCGCATCCCTGCTAGGCTCACTCCCAGCAGGTGGCAACGAGAGCGCGAGCAGCATCAGCGATGGCACGAAGCACGAGCCTTCCTCTGCGCGGGGCGCAGCTGTGCGCGTTCAAGTCGACCCGGCTACTCCCAATGGTGCCAACGGCACTGGCAGCAGCAGCGCCCAGGACAAGCACGAGCCGGCAAACCCAGCGAACCTGTCACCAGTCGACGTTCGTGAAATACTCAGCCACTGTGACGACGCGACGATGAGCTGGAGTCTCCAGTTCTGGGTCACCATCGCAGACCCCCTGGTACGTCCTGTCGTCCTCCGTCGGGGCCGAGCAACGACGAGTCTATTACGCACGCGGTAGTCACTGCGCTAACGTACACACGCCAGACGCACCACGTCTTCTTCGCCTGTCCTGCATCAGGTACGATTTCTTGTTTCCCACGGTACCTTTGGCGTAGACGGCCTGCTAACAACTGTCGCCAGGCCAATGCAGTTGGGAGCCTCCAGTCGGTGCATTTGTGTACGTCTTGTTTACATGCTCGCCCGTCTGAAAATGAGACGGCGACATGCCTGCCCGCGACCCAGGCGCGTGCTGATAGAGTTCTTAGGGTGCCTCGCTCTCCCGACGGAGAATGGTGGGAGCTCGCAGACCCTTCCCGCAACAACCAGAGCTACTACTACAGTGAGTCAGCGCGCGCGCGGGGCCGAGCTCCTCCACTTTTCCATCCATCCATCCATCCGTCCCGTCCCGCCCTCGCGCCGCGCGCCGAGCTCGACATGAGTCGTGTAGTTCTTGTTGTTAACATCGTCTCCAGATACTCTTACTAGCGTAACACAGTGGAATCGCCCAGGCGGCGACGCGTTTGTAATTCCCCTAGGGTTGATACAGGTACGATACAATAACCCCGAAACACTGGCTCATTAACCAACCCCGCAGAGGAACGCTCTACCGGCACATAACGTTAGCAACTCGGAGAATCACAGTGCCAGAACCTCTTCAGAAAAAGCAAACGGCAGTCTTCATCCATCAACTGCGCCGGGCGGGTCTAATACATCCTCGGTGCGCTTCGCTCAGTCGCCAGTCGTGGCCGTGGATGCCCCGGACGACGACTCGGCCCCCGGGTCTCACGATCGCATCATGGAGCCGGACGCTGCCGGTCGCGAGTTGCCGACCGAGGGCTCCACATCACTGCAGCAACCACCACCGCCCTCTCGGCACCTGTCGCCAGTGGCCTCGGGATCGTCCCCGGCGCGTAGCCAGGAGGAGCGCGGAGGATGGTGGGACCGTCGCAAGTCGCGCAAGGCGCGCCCGAGGATCATGGACATTGGCCCAGTTGTTGGTCACGCCGAGAACAGCATCCTCCCTTCACCACCTCGCTCTCCCATCCCCATCAACGATGGCAGCGTCAACCTCACATTCCAGCCGGCGTCACCGACCCAGGCTGCCTACGACGTCACGCACACGTCGTTCAGCACCGACATGTTCGCCGACCGCTACTTTGCAACCAAGCGATCGGGCGTCTTGAGAACACGACTTCCATTGGAACGCATCATGGAGTGGCAGCGCAACCCCATCTCGTCTCCATTGCTTGTGTTGAGCAAGTCGTCTGTGCAAGACGCCATCACCACGTTCAAGGTTATTCAGCATGTGATGGGCGAGCGCGACCGCCCAGTCGACGCCGCACGAGCTCCAAACGGAGGCGCCTCCCTTTCCCTACGATCCAAGAATGCCGAGGCGGACACGTCTGAAACCAAGATGATCATTCTCGAGGAGATTCGGTGGATGCTCCAACTTGGCGTGGGGCGCACCGAAATGCGGGACGAGATTTATTGCCAGTTGATCAAACAACTTACCCGCAATCCCGATCAAGACGCCACCGTTCTCGGGTTTCAGCTCTTTTGCGTCTTTGTCCACGCCTTTGGTCCATCAAAGAGCTTTGAACCCTTCGTGCAGTCATTCCTGGTCCGCAATGTTGAGCGCACCGACTATGGAATCGGCATCATGTCCAAGTTCTGCCTGGCTCGTCTGGACTCTTGGCTCAAGAACGGCGGCCGCGGCCGTGTTCTTACCGTGGCCGAGATTGAACATGCATCGGTAAGTGACAGGGGTACCGGCGTGTGCTGACGATCAACAGGACGCTGCCTTTTACCCATCCGTGTACGGCCAGACGCTGGAGACGATCATGCAGCGCCAGGAGGGCGCCTACCCAGAACTTCGAATCCCGATCATTCTGCCATTCTTGGCCGACGGCATCCTTGCACTTGGCGGCACCGAGGCCGAGGGTATCTTCCGCGTTCCTGGCGACCAGGACGCCATTGCCGACCTCAAGGCCCGCATCGACCGCGGGCACTACCAGCTGGGTGGCATTGACGACCCACACGTGACAGGTTCGCTGTTCAAGATGTGGCTGCGCGAGCTCGACGAGCCGCTCGTGCCTACGAAGCAGTACAACGCCGCTTTGGAGGCGTCCAAGGATGTGGACAACACGATCATCTTCCTGAAGAAGCTGCCCGACCACAACCGACGAGTGCTGCTGTTCGTCATCAGCTTCATGCAGCTGTTCTTGGACCCGGCAGTCGTTGCTGTGACCAAGATGACGCCGTCCAACCTGGCGTTGGTGCTGGCGCCAAACATCCTCAGGACGACGAGCGAAGAGCTGTCGACCGTGTACAACAATACCTCATTCGAGTGCCGCTTTGTCTTGAACCTGCTGCTGCACCTCGACCCGCCATCGGTCGACCCCGAGTACGTGCCGACCCACGGCGCTGGAGAGCGTTCCTCGCTGGACGAATCGGACCAGGAGGAGGACGAGTTCCACGAGACCCACGACGACGACGGCCTGGAGGCCGAGCGAGCAGCAGATGTTTAATGTGTGCCATCAACCTCGCTTTGTGACGCATCAATCTTGGGCTTTGACCTTGGACCTTATGCAGACGCCACGCGCTGCACACCATCCCTCCCTCCTTCCACGCACTTTTGCCCCTACACCGACCATATACTCAGATGACATGTTACGATAAGGTACGGACCGCGTCGACATGACCGGCACTATGCATGCAGTTTATGTATAGTAGAGGTGCGGGACGTGTGGGAGTGCCTCGACGCGTCGGACCATGGTGTATGGTACGGGTTGAGGCTGTCATGTGGGACATGGCGAAGGGCGCGTCGGAGTTCGTTCTTTCGCTCCACGCTGAGCGTCAGGCAGACAATGGACGGGACTCGTGCGGGTCCGTCTGACGTCTCGGATTTGCTCGTGACACGGCTGTGGTCGTTTTGAGCTGGATAGGGTGTCGTTTCAGACATCTTTTGCACCCTGCTGACAGACTTTGCGACCACCACAAGCAGCGAGTAGTGCAGCCCCCTGAAACTGCACGCGACTGTACTCTCCCAGCCTGGTGACGGGCGCGTCCATGTGATGGGCTTTGCGGGCCAGAAGCTGGCACCAGCGTCCCCGCCATCACCAGGGGTAGTGTGCGTTTCACGACTAATGGATGGATCTTATGCCGTCACGACGCCACATCTGATCGGATGTGGGCGTCCGCGCGTGTCTGAGGTCGGCGGGTTCGTGGCGTGCGTGGCGTGCCGACGGTGCTGCTGCGCGCTGCGGGGCGCGCTGCACGTCTCGGCACGGTGCACTCTGCTAACGGAAGATGGCATTCCAGCCGGCCTGTCACCTGTCACAGGTTGTTGGCCTGGACGAGCTCGACACCAGATACTCAGGGCCAAACAAAGCCAGCCCGTCACGACCAGCGGCGGGCGGGCGGAAGAGCAAGAGCAAAGACGCACTAGACAACCCGTGTCCGTCCATCGATGAGTCAGGCGTTTTGGCACAGGCAGGCGTGCTTCTGGTCGCGCAGTTGCTTGTTCTCGCGGTTGCGAGGGGGGCTGGGGGCCAGGCAGTCAACACAGTTGTCGCTCGCTGCCTTGCCATTCTCTCTCACTACCACGCACAACACACTCGTTACCACGCTCCTTTACATTCTCGGCGGTTCAAAACACGACGGCGGCGCGCTTGCTGAGCAGGCGGCACTGGGATCGACAGATACACACGACTAGAACGACATAGGAGATAAGAGCGTCGCGACGAGGACCCAGGATGCAGGTCCAGCTTGGATCGAGGTGGGTGTGGCGTCGTCGCACGCGCCGCCGCCGCCGCCCCCGCCGCCGCCGCTTCCGTCGTCGGTTGCTGACACGCCCGCGCAGCTCATCGCAGCTCCACTATGCGCCGTGCCGCGGGTGCGACCCGGGCACGGGGTTCGCGGCCTATCTCGACTTTTACGCGCGCGACGGCAACGGCACGGACGCGGGCATGGTGACGACGGGCAGCAACACGAGCGTCGGGCTCAACATCACCGGCACCGGTGTCGCCTTTGAGCTGTCGTTTCTCGACGGCACCACGGACGCGGGCAAGAACGGCTGGGCGACCGAGCTGCGCGTGAACGGGACCGCGCTGCCGCCCGGCACGAACGCGACCAACACGAGCGTCAGCGGCCTCCCGTACGGCCGGCACGAGGTGACGCTTGGCTTCTCGCAGCTGCACGCCAACTCGTCCAACCCGGTGACGGTGCACGGCGCCGTCGGCACGCTGGGCCAGGTAGCGGGCGCGCACGCCGCCAACGCGACCATCGACGACAGCTGGTGGCGCAACGGGTCGCTGTGGATCTCGGGCGGGTGGAACATGGTCGAGGGCGGCGACGGCGGCCAGAGCAACTTCATCAACCAGACCCAGTTCGACGCCGAGGCTGGCACCGTCGGTAGCGACTACAACCACTCGGTGTCGTGGACGACCGAGCCGCGCGCGTGGAACGCCGTCAGGTGGAACGGCAGCGCCGTATGGGTGTATGGGATTGCGGGGGGCGATGCGGGGTGAGTGCAGCCGGCTGTTCTTGGCACATGGCACAATGAGGCAGCGCAGCGACTGGCAGCTGGGAGGCCGCGCACAAGCTTCCACAACCATGTGAATGCGTCCTGCTTCATGTCCACATGCCGCCGCGCGCGGCTGTCGTCATGGCCGACCGACGCGCCGCCTGGTCTTTTTGTCGCTCAACGTGACCAGGCACGCGGCACGGCATGTCGCACTACGCCAGCCATGCTCATATGCCTTTCCCACTCGTACCCCTCCCTCCTCTGCCTCCTCGATGGCACCGCTAACGCCCACAGGACCTTTGAAGTGCAGCTCGACAACGTGTCGCAGGGCGTGTTCGACGCGTCCGGCGGGCCGCGCGTGTACGACAGCGTGCTCTTCCACGCTGCTGGCCTCGCCGACGGCCCGCACGAGGTCGTCATGACCAACCTCGCCGGTCGGCTGTCGTTTGACCGCCTCGTCGCCGCGACCGGCCTCGACCCCGCGCCGGCGCTGGTGCCCCTCCTGCCGTCCTCGTCCTCGTCCTCGTCCGCGTCGACATCCGCGGCCGCGTCCACCGACGCCGCCGCCACGCCGCCTGCACCGTCCGGCACGGACCACGCGGACCCGTACGGCGGGTGGACGGACACGCCGGGCTCGGGGCGCGGCGTGACGTCGGGCACGATCGCGGGCATCGTCCTCGGCGTCCTGCTTGCGCTCGTGCTCCTCGGCTTCTTCCTCTGCTGCCGCCGCCGGCAGAGCCGCGAGCGTCACCAGTCCAAGCAGCAGTGGGACGAGGACCGGCCGTGGCACAAGCGCCTGTTTGCAAAGGACAAGGGGTGGCGCTTTGTCCATCTGACCGACACGCCCGTCATAACGCACCAGACGCGCGACAAGGACGCGTTGCACTTCTCGAGCTCGAGCTTTGGCTCGGCCGCCGGGCATCTCGCCGACCTGCCGGACACGCCGGCGCGCGGCATCGCAGGCTTCTTCCGCACCAAGAGCACCAAGAGCACCAAGAGCACCCGGGGGGGAAGGTACGACGCCGAGGCACCTCTGCCGCCGCTCCCGCGCGGCGCGAGCGCCAGCCCCGACTCGGACGCCGGCAGCGGACAGCACTACTCGCTCGACGAGAAGGCGTACGCGCCGCCGCGCGGCGGCGCGCCCGTCGCGCGCGAGCCGTCGCCCAACCCGCTGTATGCGGCCCTGGGCGGGCAGCACAGCCCGCTCACGCAGCTCCAGCGCTCCTTCTCCACCAGCAGCGGCGACCGCGCCGCCCCGCCACCCGCAATCAACGTGTACCGCTCGCAGACGCCCGAGGACGAGGAGGTCGACGGCGGCGCCGGCAGCGGCGACGGGGAGGACGAGTTCGGCGTGCTCGACCTGCGCCAGCACCGCTCTGAGAGCGCCTCGCGCAGCCAGCACAACCTCAGCTACACAAAGGCGCGCGACTCGGCGTACAACGCGTCGATCCGCGAGTCGGCGTACGAGACGCACCGTAACCGCCTCACCGCCACGTCGGGCCCGCTCGGCGTCCGCGAGTGGTACGACTGGTTCGGGCTCAGCACGTACGGCGACCGCGCGAGCAAGCAGAGCGCACACCCTGCAGCGCGCAACAAGGACTCGTGGGTCGTCGTCGATGGCGCGCAGGCACCGGTGTCCTACATCCCGCCTCAAGAGGCTCAGCGCAGCCCGCGCAGAAGATACTTTGACAAGCCGTCGTTCCTTCATAGTGAGTTTGACTGTGGCTTCGTCGGGAACCTCGGGCACCGCTGACAATTCACAGGATTCGGTTGATTGTATCGGGATCGAGTGTATCAGTATTGCCACATGTAGAATAGCTTCCCTAGACCTTTCGCTCGCTAGCCTCGCCCGCGGTATGCATGCATGCATGGACACGATCACGCCAATCTACTAAATGCTACGGTTGCTACGGTGGGTGAGTCTTGCGGTGCGGAGAGACGACAATGACGTTTTGGGTTGGAGAGCGCGCTGGGGGAGGGGGAAATGCTGAACGAACGGGGCGATGAGTGTGGTTGTGATAGGTGGCCTCCTAGCGTTTGACGGCACCTCGGCGTAGAGGTTTGATCTTGCGCCCACCAGGCGAGCCTGGCGCATTGTCGGCGCCGATGCCAAGGCTGAAGCCGTTGCCGTCCGCTGCAGCAGGCACCGGCGAGCCAAAGCGTGCTGGTGCCGCGGTTGGTGTTGTGGGGGCCGCACCTCCAAACTGGAACGGCTGGGCCGCGGGCGCCGCTGCCGCAGTGCTCGAGCCAAACGCGAAGGGGGCGGCCGCCGGCGCAGACGGTGTGCTAGTCGCGTTGTTGGGCGCGCCAAAGGCAAACGAGGGACCAGTTGGCGTGGCCGGAGACGCGCCGGGCGCAGGTGACGCCGCGCTACTTCCAAAGGAGAACGGTGCTGCGGCATTGGCTGCGGGCGCAGAGCCAAACGCAGAGCCGTTCGTGCTGCCGCCAAAGCCAGTGCCAGTACCAAAGCCGGAGCCGGTGCCGAAGCCGTTACCTGTGGTCGCGGGCTTCGACGCCGGAGCAGCCGGGCCAAAGCCAGACGACGTGTTGTTTGAAGCTCCGAAACCAAAGCCAGTGGACGCCGGGGCCGCAGCAGGTGCAGCTGGCGTAGAGCCGAACCCGATGGCCGCTGGGGCAGTACTGCCGAACGAGAACCCTGTGCCTGATCCAAAGCCAGCGCCGGGAGTCGCAGCGGCCGGTGCACCAAAGCCAAAGCCAGTGGAGGCGGGCGCAGCAGGGGTAGTCGTGGCACTGCTGCTGCCAAAGGCGAAGGCAGGCTTCTCGGTAGAAGCAGGAGCAGCCGACCCAAAGCTAAAGCCAGTCGACGGTGCTGGCGAGCTTTCCTTCTCCGGAGACTTGGCCTTGCCGAAGCCACCAAAGCCGGTGCCGCTACCGAACGACGTAGTGGAGGGAGCAGCGGCGGCAGGCTTGGCAGCTGACCCATTGGCGGAACCGAAGCCGCCAAATGTGGTGGCAGGTTTGTCCGCAGCAGGGGCAGCCGTGGAGCCAAAGGCGAAAGGCTTGGGAGCCTCCGCAGGCTTCTCAGCCGCTGAGGCCACAGATGGTGTGCCAAAGCTGAAAGGCTTGGGGGTCGTCCCGGCAGGCTTGTCAGCCGCAGGTGCCGCCGCCGAAGGCGTTCCAAAGCTGAAACCCGTCGACTTGGGTGGCTCCGCGGGAGTCGCGGCAGCAGGTGTGCCAAAGGCGAACGGGGCGGCCGTCTTGGGTTCAGCAGCCGCTGTCGCCGACGGGGTACCAAAGCTGAAAGGAGCCTTGGGCGCGGCATCCGACTTGCTCGCCTCGGTCGACGCGGCAGGCGTCCCAAAGGAGAAGGGGGCCTTGGGCGCTTCGGCCGGCTTGTTGGCAGCAGGGGTGCTACCACCAAAGCTGAATGCTGGCTTGTCGGCCGGCTTCTCAGCGGGCTTGTCGACAGACTGGCCAAACTTCATCACGTCAGCTCGATACATTACACCAACAAGGCTGCTTACGGCTGGAGCGGCAGGAGTGGCAGACTTGGTCTCGGGAGCCGGTGTGGAGCTAGACGACCCAAAAGTGAACGTAGAGACGACAGGCTTGGATTGCTCGGCCGTCTTAGGCTTGATACCAAAGTCAAAGGCAATAGGCGTGGCGGTGACAGGCGCGACAGTCGTCGGCGTAGTCGTGCCCGACTTGCCAAAGAAGTTGGGCACTCCAGAGCTCGGCTCAGGCGATGGCGGCTTGCCGAGACCGAGAGGTGCCGCAGACTTCTTGGGGCTTGTAGGGGCAGCGAAGAAGGACGATGCTGGGGGCTTCGAAGCAGGCGTCGTCGAGCCAGATGGCGTTAATGACGCGACTGGGGTGTTGGCGGAGAGGGAGAAGAACCCGGCATCTGCAGGAGGCTCCTTCGGCGTCACGTTCGAGAAGTCTGGGGCCGCCTTCTGACTCTGAGGAGAGTCCGGCTCCGCAACGACCGAGTTGTTTGCCAGCGGTGACGATGCGCGGGGGCGCGTGGAGATGCCAGTGCCCAGGCGGTTAATAGAGCGACCAGTGTTGGCGGCGGGAAGGGAGAGCGAGTTGGACGACTGTTGGGATGGGGCAGGTGCTGGTGTGCCGATACGCGAGGACAGTAGCGGCGTGTGGCTGGCTGACGGCGTTGACTCGGGTGCCTTGGGCTTGTCGGCAGGAGTTGCTGTGGTGTTGTTGAAGAGTGGCATCGAGATGCCAGAGAACGACAGCGGGATTTTGGCGGCAGACTCGAGCTCATCCATGTCGGGCAGGTCTTCCTCGCGTGCGGAGAAGCGACCGCTGCTGCCACCGGCAGCTGGGGTCGTCGCCCGCGACGAGTTGTAGCTCGCCGCACCCTGGTGTGATCTATGCTTGCGCTCGGCGCCAGCGCGAAGGGAGGAGCGCTCGCGAGGGCCATCGGCGTCGCTCCTGACCTGGTAACCAGATGACGAGGCAGCAGGCGCCACGGACCCGGATGTAGAAGCGTGGGGCGAAGCCCCCTGGAAGGCGAAGGTCGGGACGGCAGCGGCCGCGGGCGGAGGAGAAGGCGTGCGCTTGCGTTCCGGCAGTGGCGACGTCTTCTTGCGGCCCTTGCTACGGGTGGCCCGCGGTGTAGGCTCGGGAGTCGGAGACTTGAGGTTCTTCTTGGCGCGCGTGCTGCGACGAACCTTGGGTGTCTCGAGAATCTCCTCGTCCTCCTCGGGGATCGGCGACCTCGTCCTGGCCTTGTTGCGGGCCGAGCGACGAGGAGCAGTTGAGGAAGCCGCCGACGACACCGACATTGCGTCGTCGCTAACGTAGCTGGTCGACCTGGTGCTGCGCCTCGAGCTGCGGCGCGACGCGTTGTCGACCTCCATGTCGCTGATCTCGGACGCAGCAGCCTCTTGCTCTGCTCTCCGCTCCTCACGGCGGCGCTCACGGGCCGCAGTGTCGATCGCTCGGCGGCGACCATAAGGCGAGATTAAGGACTTGTCATCGACGATCCAGTTGGAAGCAGCTGAACGGCGCTTGGCCTTGGCCTCGGCTTCGGCAGTGACGAGCGGCACAGCGATGGCCTTGCGAAGCTGGCGGGACGACGCGCCAATCAGCGATGCGGGCAGGCCGTTGGCTGTCTGGTCGTTGCGTGCACTTCTCGACGACTCAAGGGCAAACAGAATCCGCTCGGCATCGTTCTTGAGCGCGGGCTTGGGTACCTCGGGATTCAGCTCGCTCTCACGGACAAAGCCACGGTCTCCGTCCCAGACCAGGTTGCCCTTGCGGATGGGCGGTAAAGCCGAGGTCGACGCCGTGGAACCAAAGGAAGGGAGCGCAGAGAGGCGGCGGCTGGACGTCGAGGAAGGTAACAGGGTCGAGCGACGCGGCGCACCCCATCCGTCGCCGACACTCGAACGGTCGTCGTCGTCATCCCGCAGGTCGTAGGCGCCGAACTGCATCGAGCTGCTGGGCTGCAGAGACGAACGAGGGCGCTGCGAGTTACCGCGGAGAGACGAGGCGCGGCCGACGGAACCGGCGTCTGAACCCTCAATGCTCGACTCGCGGGCCAAGTTGGTCATTGTCGCCGAACGGCCCAGAAGCGACGAGCGCGGTGCCGGCGCGAGCGATGAACGCGCGCGGAATGGAGAGTTGGACTGGAGCACCACATCGCGCGCATCGGGGTGAGCAGCACCACCGATGGATGCTCTCCCCGCCGCCGGGTGCGTACGCTCCTTCCATGGGCTCCAGGCACCAGTGTCGAGGCCGTTCGAAACGGTGCTCGAGCGAGCAATGCCGCGCGCGGGCGGTGGAGGAAGGTACTGGGAGGCTTCCTCCTCCTGCTCGTCGGCCAGCGACGCGAGGGACGCGAGGTCCAAGCGGCGCGAGCGCGTGAGCGGTCCAGCGCCGCTGCGAGAACCCGCGCCAGAGACGGTGCCGGAGCGACGCAGTCCACCTCCACGCGGAGACGACGGCGCGAGAAGCGCTGAAGGCGGGTCGAGGTACGGCATTGACGGCGACGCAGCAAGGCTTTGCCTGCCCGACCTGGCGGTGAGGCTGACATTGGCCGGCAGGCTCGGGAGGGCGAAGGCATCCGATGCGCGAGCGGTGCGAAGGAGCGACTCGCGAGTGGGTGGCGGGCCGGGTTCGTAGGGGTTGCGCTCGCGGTCGGGCGACGATCGGCGTGCGCGCTTGGCGGCGCGGCGCTCGGACGGCGAGGGGACGAGGTCGTCGAGATCATCGCCAAACGGTGATGCATTGCGTTTGGCGCCGCCAGAAGGCTGTCCCGCGGGCGCGCGGGTCGGGGTGGCGAGCCACTGCAGCGGGCGGGAGAAGAGGCTCTTGATGCCCGAGAACAGGGAGCCCTCCGAGCCAGACCTGGGAAGCTGGGACTGCGAGGCGGCGAGCGTGCTCGCGCGCGTCGTGCGTGTCGTGCGTGTGGGCGACGTCTGGCGGGTGGCAAAGGCCGGATGGCCGCTGCCGTTGGCCACTGGCGAGGCGTCCGTCGGCCGCGAGTAGGGCCGCGACACCGAGTGGAGCCGCGGCGAGTTGCGGTCGCGGTGCGCGCCGGGCAGCGCGCGCGGCGTGCCAAAGACGTTGGCCATGGGTCCTGGAAGGGAGGTAGTGGTGGTGGGGGAGGGCGAGGCCTGTTGTTGACGGTGGACGAGTCGCCACTGGACTAGCCGGTGTCAGCGGCCGGTTTGAGACGGCAATCGAGCCAAGCCGAGGGTAAACAAGTCTGCCGAAAAAGTTGTCGAGGACGAGACCGAGGACGGGTCGTCCGAGATGGAGTGTTGTGAAAACTAAAACCGGGGCGGCGGGCTTGTGGATGTGTCAGGTGTCGTTGTTGTCGAATCAGCCTGCCGCGACACGCCGCATTGCCCTTTTATGGGTGTGAATGGCACAAAGCTGATGGGCGACGGGTTGCGAGTGGAGACAGATGGTGATGGGCGAGCGAGTGCAGCTGCTGGCTGGCTGGCTGGCTGGCTGGCTGGCTGGCTGGCTGGTGGTGGCACCTTGCGAGGTGGAGACTGGGACGCTGCCCGCATAGGGGCCACCCATGACGACCGACCACACGAGGCAAATTAAAATCATCATTTTTTTCATCATTTATCCCTGTTGCCAACAGAGCCGGCCGAGCCAAGTGGCACCTACTCCACGGCGACAGGGGCGGAGACTTACGTCGTGCCGAGCTGCAATCAACTGACATTGTCGCTTGCATATCCACAACCAGTTTCATGCATACACATACAGTGATATGGACGGGGCAGACCGCCGCACAAGGAACATTTAACTATAAACAGGAACGACAAATCGACCTTGCTGCCTTGGTCACGCCTACTGAGTCTCGCGCCGTGGAGCAAAAGCGTCTTGGTTTACATTCTCTTCTATGGCTTTGGAGCGCCGCGAGAGTACAAAGCTCCGTCACTCCCGTCGGTAAGCTGCCAGCCGAGATCTACAAGATCGCGTCCAATGCTTTCAAGGAAGGCATCACGCATATGGCTGGGTTCAACAAAGTAGGTTGAGACAAGGGTCCGGAGGTTGTTCTGCAAAGTCAGCCCAGCATCCAAACACGTCACCATCAGTGGCTCAGTGGCAAACAGCCCCATGCTACAGACAAACACTCACCTTGACATTCTCGACAAATCCTCTGGCATTTTCGTCCAGACTGGGGTCTAAACCCTCAAACCCATTAGCATGCAGACGGGCCCAGGGAAGATCAGTGCGACTCGTGGGCATCGGGGGCTCGTTTCCACGAGGCGCGAGGATGATCTGTGGTGCGGCGTCCGACAAGCGGGATGGAGCACGCGGCTCTGGCGCCACGTAAGGAGGTCCAGTCGGGAAAGGAACCGGGACAACGTCCACATAGCTGAGACTTGGAGCCGACGTAGGCCGGTATCCAGCTGAGGGAACGACAGGAGCACAAGAGGGCGCGACATGGGGAGGGGGTGGTACGGCCGTAACAGGAGGTGGCGCAGCGTCTCTTCTGGAAGGTCCAGGAGCAGCAGCCGCTGCGGGTGACGGCTGTGCTCGTGGATGAGGCGCCTGGGGTCCACGAACTGCCGGGTCATAAGCCGACGTTCGGGTCACTGGGAAAGGCCATTCGGATCCTTCCGAACGTGGGCGTGGCGAGTACTGCACCGGAGGTGCATCCGGGGGATACGCTATTTGCCGCGGTCGATGCACCGGATCTGCAGACAAAGGTGGCGTGAATTGCGCAGGAGGAGGAGGGTGGTACGCATACTGCTGCGGGTATCCAGCTGGGTACGCCGTCGTTGGCTGGTAGGGTTGCGAGTACGGCCCATTCTGGGGCGCAGGAGGATAGTTGTGGTGTCTCCAGTTTGGCGACTCAAGGTCGCGTTCCTCATGAACGTTGCGCGGGTCGGGCCTGTAGGCATCGAAATGGCGTCTGACTTCTCGATCACGAATAATTCGGCGATCTGGGTGATCCCGATAGTCTCGCGATTCTCGACGTTCCTGCGTCTCCGCGCCACGCTCCCACTGCTCAGAATGGTGCCTGGGACCGTCCTCGAACTCGCGAGCCATACGGGGGTCACCAGAGCTTTTGTGGTATCGCTCACGGTGGTCATACTCATCGCGGGGATTTCGATCTTTCGAGGTCTCTCTCCCGTTGCTGCGATGAGCGCGCTCCTCACGCTCCCGTTCTCTCCGAGTATCGTTGCCGTTCCAAAACTGCCCACGCTCCTCGACGAAAACGACATCGTCGCCCATCGGACGTCCCTTGTGCTTTTGCTGCCTAACCGGGGGCTCTCCTCCTTCACGTTCCTCGGTGCCATCTTGTGGACCTCGGCGCCGAGTTTCCGAAACGTGACGGGCTTCGCGACCATCCTCGCTGGAACGTGGACGATTCGCCTGCCGTGCGTCGTTGCGCTCCCGCTCCTTTGAAGCCCTTTCGGCGTCCCGCTTCTCCAGCTCTCGTCGCTTTTCGTTTGCTTCGATAATAAACCTAGCCTCATCCGACACGGCAGGCAGGATGCGTGAAAGCGATTGAACTGGCTGTACCAACTCGCGTGGTGTTGTCGAACCTTTTCCCCGTCGAGGCGCAGCCTCCTGTCGCGGCAATGTCACGTCGTCTACCTCCATCTGAACATCTCGCCCATCGCTCTCCGGCGGGGAGGGGTAGACAGGGCCGGCTAAACCACGAACAGCTTTCGGTTTCTCAACCGTAAACTCGTCTAATGTTCGCTGGTTTGAAGGAGCAGCAGCAACTGGTCGAGGTTTCGACACATGCACCCTCGACGGCTCTGGGGCAACTGGGCGAGGGGTCGCAGTTCCAGGGGGGTTGCTAGTGCTGGCACGCGACGAGTCGTCCCTGCCAACACTTTGCTTCCATCTGGCGGAAGTCGGGTTCGGGGCCGCCGTAGTGACCGCAGGGCTGGCTCGGCCGTTGCTCTTCGTGCCGTTTCCTAGTTGCCTGAGAGGCGCAGGCGCAATCTTTGGCAATTTGGAGGGCCGGGATCCCGTTCCAGTTGGGGTCGGTGTGCTGGGGTGGCTGGGAACAATGTCGTTGACGCGTTGGATAGGCACGCTGGCAGGTGCTTCAGAGGCCTTCGCAGACGAGGTGGAGGGTCCGTCTGTCGCCATGGCGGAGGGTCCGGGTTCCGAGCGTCGTGGTCCCCGGGGCTCTCCGCGGGGGGCTGGAAGCGGCGTAGGCTCGTCAGGCGCGTTCAATGCCGTCGCCCGCGAGCTGCCGTGAGATGCAGAAGCGGGTTTGACACGCTTGCCAGATGGTGGTGGAGACGCGCTCGTGCTGAGGCGTCGCTTTGACAAGTGGCTCTCCCGAGGTCTGCCCCGCTTGACCCCTTCCTTCTTAGAGGTCGAGGCTTCTTCGAGAGCCGACTGAGCAGGTCCTGGGTCCTGCGCAGCCGTAGGTGAAGGCGTTTCTCGTACTGGTTTAGGTGTACGCGGTAAGATGGGAATGAGGTAAGGAAAGACGGATCGTCAGTATAAACCATTCCTTTCGGCATCTTCAACTCACCAGGGCCAAGTGCCGTCTCTCCCGTCGGCATTGTCGAGACTGAGGACTGCCGAAGGTCGGCAGCCTCTGCGGCATCATGAGCAACTTCCATTTCCGCCGACATGTCCACATCGCCTGCCTCCGCCGGAAGTGGTTGCTGGGCCGGGCTTGGAATCGCCATTGTGTTATCAACAGCCGCCGCGTCCTCCGGAGCTGCATTGTCGCCCGCACCATCTGCCGGCTGGGTTGCTGCAGCCTGCTCAGGTGGCGCTGATTCTGGCTTGGGCTCTGGCTCCGGTTGAGGTCGGGTGCGTGGTCGGCCGCGGGGACGGGGTGGCGCGCCCGGCAACCGTTCCGGCTCTGGGCTAGGCGATCGAACAATCTTGTTGCCGTACTCGTCGATAACTTCAACTGCCCAGCCTTTCCAGCCGCGGCGCTTTTGCTTCTTTTTCGGTTGCTGCTCCTCCTCTGCAGCCGCACCATTGGGTGCGCTGCTAGGACCTGCAGCTGACGATGATCCGACGGACGGAGCCGCACCTACTGAGCTCGAACGGTCGGCCGTGGGTCCTACCGGATCACTTTTCGGTGTTTCACCACGTTTTGGCGTGTCGCGTCTCGGAGTCTCGCGTTTTGGGGTCTCGCGTCTTGGAGTTTCGCGCCGCGGAGCATCGACCTTTGGTGTCTCTCGCTTTGCAGCGTCTCGTCGAGGTGCATCGCGACTCGGTGTGTCGGTAGCGCCGGCGCTTGTCAGATCACGCCGGCTAACTGAAGGTCCGGCCGGGGTTGCGGTCGCGGTTGCAGGCGTGAGGGACGACGAGCTCCCCACACTTTGTCTCGGACGCGCAGGTGCTGCAGGGTTACGGCTTGTCGGTGTTGAGACGGAAGGGGTGGATGAAGGAGCTGTGTGTGAGAGGGCCGGCTGCACGGAGGTGGCTCCTGCGGGGGCTGTGGTGACGTTCTTCGGTGGTGGTGGTGGTGGTGCCTTGGGTTTGCTCGCGTTGCCGCCGCTGTTGCCGTTGGGAAACGCTGTGCCGTTCGCTGGTGGTGTGACACGTAAAGTGGAGGTGGAGGCAGTCGATGTGGGAGGGATTGATGGTTGTGCGCGTGATGATGACGACGATGATGACGATGATGATGGCAATGGTGGTGGTGGGACTAGTGTGGTTGATGTTTGTGAGGGCCGTGCGCGCGGTGTGGTGGAGGAAGACGGTGAAGGTGACGATGACGATGACGATGCTGAAGTCGCGCGTGCTGCTACCATTGCAGCTGTTGTCCAGCGGGGTGCTGCACCCGGCGCTGCGCGCGACGACTGCGATGCAGCGCCATTCGGCGTGCCGCTCATCCGTGGGAGGAGGGGGGGGGGAGGGAAGGTGGACGCGTGTAGGAAGGTGGATTGTTGATGGAGTAGTGGGTTGTTGATGGAACAGATTGCAGAAATACTAAACTATGCTTGGTTTGGTCAAGGTGGGTAACTGTAACATTAAGGGCGGTTGCAAATGCGAGCTGCGGCGCTGTGGCCTAGCGGTGGAGGTGCCGTGTGGTGGTGGTTTTTAGTTGTGTGCCTATGCTTAAAGGTGGGCAAGGGCGTGGTTGGTTAAAGGTGGTGCCGGTGGTGGTGGTGGTGGTGCTGCGCGCTGGCGGTGGTGGTGCTGGTGGTGCGGCGGCGGTGCGAGTTGGGTTACGTCGCGTGTGATGGTAGTGGGACACGATAATGTGGGCAACTGACTACACCTGAACAGCTCGAGCCTTGATTGGTTGGCGTGACGTGACGCTCTCACTTCACCACGGCGGCGGCGGCGGCGGCGGCGGCGGCGGCGGCGGCGTTGTGCAGACGAGGCTTGGATGGATTGGGTTCAGGTGGGTGGGACGGCGAGCGGCAACAATGCTTCTTGTCGTCGTGCGCCTTTTAGCCCACTCTCGCTTGTCGGAAGGTCCGCGCTCTCACGACCCCGCCCGCCTCTGGTCGGTTTTCGTTCGCAGAAAGGGGGCGTTGTGGAGACGTTTGGGGAAGGCAGACGCCGGTGGCAACAGTAGCGCTCTGGAGCACGACTGGGCGAGTGTGCCTGGGCAAGTAGGTGGATGTGCTGAATTGAGCGTTGGGGCTTGCAGCGTGCGAGCGTATTCAAGGATATAAAGGGGGATATGGGTTGGAAGAAGTAGCAAGATGTTTGAGGTGGATTGTGGGGAATGTAAAATGCCAAGTGGAGGGGACCGAGCGAGCGAGCGAGCGATCCAGTGACTGGCAGCTGGCTACTGGCGACTGGCGGTGGCGGCGGCGGCGGCAGCAACGGCGGCCAAGAGAATCCCACAAGCAGCGTATTGGCACCGAGCAACAATGAGGCAGCCCGCCTGCCTGGCTCGGCGTCGTTCGAAGGATTTGGCTGACTGGCAGGTTAGCTGGATGGCTGGCTGGCCGCGTGTTGCTGAGCGTGAGAGGGCGTGCGTGCGTGAGTGTGCGTGTGCGTGGTGCGGTACCGCGGTACCGTGCGGTGCTGCGGTGCGTTGCCTTGCAGAGCCAGATCGCTGCTGCGCGGCGCTGGAGGCGGCACCGGCGTGTCGTGTCACCTACGACGACGGCTGCTGCTTCCAGGCAAGCCGGCCAGGCCCTGTGGTGCTGTGGCACCCCACCCTTTACACCCGCTCGCTCACCACGGCTGCCTGCCTGGCTGGCTGGCTGGCTGGGCTCGGCGGCGGCGCGGCGGCGCGGCGGCGGGCATTTTCGCCAGTCTCACTTTTTGGCCTGAACGCACCCATCCACCCATGCCCGCGCACACTGCATGCATGAGCCTGCCACTGCACCACATCCACAGCAGGTGTCCCCCGCCGGCGAAACGCAAAATCCATGCATTGCGAGCAGCGACAGAAGCATGCGTCAGGACATGAAAATCACCCCCACACAAACTGCATGTTTCGGTTCGGATTTCCCACCACTGCCCCCCTGTTTCCTGTGGCCCCAACGTTCACCCGGCACCGAGCTTGCCGCCACTCCCTCGCCCACGGCCAGCCCTTTGCGCGTCAGGCGTCTTCTTTTTGTGTTTCCGTGTAGCACGGGGGCCGTCGAGAGCGCATGTATTATTTGGGAGGGCCCCCGCGCATGCAAGCGCTGTCGCGTTGCGGACACGCACAGCGTACGCCGGCGGGTAAAGTGAGCCCGCGTACCCGGCCGCCACCACGCCGACTCCGAGTCGCTACCACACATCGTTTCTGCCCCTCCCTGTCCTCGATTCCTGGCGGGGGTGGCCATACAGGTTCATCATCGGCATGCATGAGGCGAGGAAAAATTGTTTGCCGTTGGGGGTCCTTTCGTTGCCAGACGGGAGCAAGTGACCCGGGCCTCGAAGAGCTGAGCCGGAGCAGGCTCGCCCGCCGAGTTCCCTTCGTACCGCCGACCAGAGGCGTTTCTCGAATACTGGTGAGCCTAGGCAGCAGAGTTTGGGGCGGAGAGGTGGCGACCCATAGTTGGTTCGTGAGGGATGGTCGGCATGTATTGGACCGCTGTCGCCGTCATGGGCGCCTTCTCTTGAGAGCACCCAGTCGCTGTGCAGCGGGCATCCGCCAGTTATCACTGCGCGATTTTTTGATAGCTTCGCCTTGGATCACAATGAAGGATAACCGCTGTTAAATGTCTGCTTCAGTGAACGGGGTGGCCCCTCCTGAGACCCATGATGAACGCCATGAACAATTGCTCGGCCAGCGCAGAGGTAACCTGTCACCTCCATCCACTCGCGGCCAGCACACCCTCCAGCCTCTCTTTCACTCACACAGGGTCACAAAGTCCTCGCGGTGCTGGGAGGTGGGCGTTTTATAGCTGCATGTTGGCGGATGCTTGACCGGAGTAAGGGCCAGACCTCTTTTCGAGCCAGCACCGCCGAGCGAGTCGCTGTGCATCTCCCATCCACCTGCGACATATCTCTCGTGCTGTGAATTCCTAAACTGTGACTCATAACAGTCCTAATCAATGTGAGTTGAACGGTTTGGGGCCGAGTGCGAGAGGTTGGATGGCCGAAACGATTCCTGGTGAGTGGCGCATTCGTACGCGGAGGCATCATGATGATATGTCCTCCATCCACCTAAAAGCCCACTGGCTCCTGTGTTTTTCTTGCCCACAACCCTTAGCACGGGGCGCGCAGCATGCTTGGGGCTTTTCGTAGTAACCTGCTGACCTACTGGTCGCCCAAGAATCGCGCCTGCCCTCTTCGTCCCACAAGGAAGCGATGCCGTCGTGGGGGAGGCTCTGTTCAGCTTCAGACGAGATGAGGTAGTGTGTTTCACTTGCCTGGCCTTACGACTGAGCGAATAATTGTTTCATGTCCCGCTCACGGTCTATGGTGGACCACTGGTTAAGGGACGACGAAGTCCAGGTTCGCAAAGGTCCGCCAGCCCGTCGATCCCTTCTGTGCGTGTCCACAAGTCAACCCAATCGTTGTCTATTACTGTGCCTTACTTGCGTGGTATCCAATATCAGATACTCCATGAACAGGATTAGATTTGGCGTCATGCTGAGACAGATAGTGTCGGCGGGGGTTGACGACATCGAGCCTGAGACACCATCCACCAAATACTCCATCGGAACCACCTCATCCTCTCTCCCATACGCGTCCTGGATTTAAGATTGACTCGATTAACGGCTCATGTCCCCAAGAATCAGCATGCGAGGCCTTTGGGGGCGCGCTGGTGCCGGTACCGGCGTTCGGATGCTCTGTCGGCGAGAGAATCGCAGTAACTACTCCGGAGCCTCCCCACCCTTCCTCCTCGTACCTGTAAACAATCATCTACCCCAGCTATGCTTACCCGAGATTATTCCAGGCTCCAAGGAGGCCGTCTCGGCGTGCAAGAGGAACGGTCGAGAAGGCGTGTCAGCGCAGAGCAACACACTCTCTTTCGATCTTTCCCCTCCTCTCGAGGAGTGCGTCTATAATGTCCCCCACGTCTCCACAGCAAGAACTACCTACGCAATGCTCCCGCTTGCCTCTCTCCATCAGTTATCTCCCTCTCAGCGCGGTTGAGAACGGTCGCGGCGCCACGGCTATGCCCCCGGCGGCACGGGAAAGCCGAGCGGGCCGCTCCAACGCCGGCCGTGCATCCAGCCGCGCCTAGCTGTGGGCGTGCGCGGCGTCCATCTACCGCCCGACTGGCGTGCGCGGCGAAGCGGGTGCGGAGGCGTGACGACCGCTCTGAGTCGTAGAGCGCGGGGGTCTCACGCTCACAACTAACGTACCGTACGAGGTCGAGATCAGGGACGGTTTACCCGAAGCCATCTCGAGCCTTCGGTGCGCTACTGGTGTCCGTCTCTCAGTTTCCATTCATCGCATCGCACCGGGGCACAAGAGGCATGTGCAGTCGAGGGGGAAATGCAGCCTAACGTTTCCAGACGAACGAAAGGAGGGCGTACACATATCGTCAGCAGTCCCTGGTGCATGGTAACTTGTCCCGACACGGCGAATGACGTTGCAGTGTGGGGTGTGAGTAGGTACGCTCCACAAGGTTCCATTATTGTGGCGTGTAGCCTATGGCCGTGTGTATGACCCGCGGTCTACTGGAATACACAGGCAGGTTCGATCGTATGCGCAGACGGAGATGAGGAGGGCGAGGGTAAACCACCACACGGCCACCGGTGGTCTCTGAGGATGAAACCCATCTGGCCCCGCCTCCACTGACCGCGGCCGCAAACGCAACCGCTTCCGAAACAAGCTCCACAGTTCCATCGACAGATAATGGAATGCAGGGGGGTGGGCAACACAAGAGCCGAGGCTCGTCGTCTCCAGGGCGCGGGTATGCAGATGACGCGGTATGGTGCTCATACCGCGAGCACTGCTGCATGTAGCTCGACGGGGACGTTACGGCACGGGTATAGTGGGCCCACTGGCGTTGTGGGACTGCCGCCACTTTGTGCACGCAGTGACAACCAAGCACTTGGAAGCCCAGAGCCCGTGGACGTCCGCGCCAGTTAGGCCGACGTACAGCCGCTCAGAACTGCCGTGGTTTTGCCAGGCCACCCAGTCTAATGCGCGCACTCATCGGCCGCGAGCGAAATGGAGTGCCGTGCCGGACCAAGAGGCAAGCAAGCGAGTCGCTGCACAATCCCGTGCCGCGAATCAAGGACGCCAGGCACAGACGACCGAGCCAGCCGACGAGGTCATGCCGTAACGCTGCCGGCATAGTGGCACCTGTCTTCATAAAAGCACGATCCCCACGCCGCCAGCAATCATGCACACTGCGTTCATCTCGGAGCGGTCCAGCGCCGTTCAGCGGCGCCGCGCGGCGAGAGAAAACGCGAGAAGCGGGGTTACGGCCTCCTCGTTCTTGATGTGCCTCAGTGGCGGCCTGCTCTTGCGTCCGAAGGCCGCGCGGCTCGTCCGACGTGCACCCGACGTACCTGGGCCAAGCGAAGACTACGAGGGCACGCCGCTCGAGGCCGCCGTTGGCGCCCGCGCCTGCGCCTCGGTGGTGCGAATAGGGAGCAGCGAATATGTCATGCACGGTTTGCTGGGAAGGGAGGATCGCTTGCCCACATCATATCCTGGTAGGATCTCGCACCTCTATCAACAATCGGCGTCTCTGCAGGCGGCCTGATTGCGTGTGTTTTGTATCTCTCGCGCAATATCTCGGGCGACCGGGACTACTAACACCCAGAAGATGCCACTCCCCAATGGCACACGGGAAGCGGGAGATCGACAGCGTCATATCGATGACAGCAGCTGCTGTGGGCATGGTAGCCGTGCGCCCATTGTTGACACGCAACCGAGCCCGTCAGGTACGCCCGTTCGCCCTTAGAGTTCACTCATCCGAAGCGAGGACTGTGCGCGCGGCGTGTGCGCCGCTGTCGTCCGAACACTGTCTGCAGTGCGTGACAAACAGGCGAGCAGCAGATGGCCTTGGAACGACCGCATGTGTATCTACAGCCGTTCTTGGCAGATGCGTACACCAACCCGTCCCACACTGGGTCTGTCTAACACATTATCTGTCATGGGAGGTGCCCGAGGTGCCTCAACCGGGGCCATTGGTTGATGCCTCCTTAAACCCCAAAGCCGGCCACGGGCGGCGACATCGCACATGCAAGTAGCCAAGAAGCGCGGGCTCACAGCTTCAAAACGCCTTCAAGGACAGCAAAGGCGGCCGTGACAATAATTTGCGGCCCGGAAACGCCAAGATTGCCGTGTTGGAGCGCAAGTTAGCGGCAACGACCACGACCACAGCCGTCCGTCTGGTCCCAACACGACAACAAAAACAACAACGCGTCTCTCCTTGTCCCTCTTCCCCCCAGCATCACCTTTATGGCACACCACAGAGTTCATTTCCGTGCTCAATAGCGTGACCCGAGGCGAGACCCCGCCACCAGACACGGGGACTGAATGCCGCACGGCCAAGACACACAGGCAAGACCCCGCCGTCTCCGCCACTCTCCGCCCTCTCCTTCGTCCCACACTACTGTACTCTCCGCATCCAGACCAGCTATCAGTGCGCACACATTGGAACAGAACTCGGTTGCATTATTAACCATATAGTCTATACCGTCCTAATGAAGGTCATCGAGTGGGCTCGGGTCGCCCACCGGCTGGCGTGGTATTACAATCAGATTGGACAAGCACGCAGTAGAGTTGGCGGTATACACAAATGTTCACAAGGCGTGGGGTTTGAGAGACATGCTCGGGGAGGAGAGCGGAAGGGTAGCTCGGGTATGGAGCTCGAGTTGGGGAGGGGAAAACGAGGAGATCGTGGCGGTCGGCGAAACAAAGGCCGAACGGCAAATCCAACGACTGGTGGAGGAACCGACAGCGTCGAAACTCATCCCCAAACAAAAGATGTTGTTAGGCCGGCCGAAGTACACGGCTTATCTCCTAATGGAGTCGTATCTGTTCACGTCAGTTTCGAAACTCGTTGGGCCTCGGTTGCAGCAATGCCCGGCGCGACTTACGTAGGAGGGATCTCGACGCCACTGGCGTCCGCGTCAACAAACGCGCCGCCGTCCTGGTGAACAGTCACAGGGGCGGGAGGGCCGCCTGCGCCGCTCGGTCCGGCAGTGGGTGAGGTCACGTTCTGCACACGGAAGCGCTGAGACTCCTCATACGCTTCGCGCTGCTTAGCCGACATTTCGGGACCGGTACCCGTGGCCACCGCCTCGGGGAACGCGTTGAGGGTCTGGGTACCGTATCCACCGCCAGCACCGAAGCCGGCGTAGCCAGCAGTCGAGGTAGCCGACGAAGTGCCGTGCGAGCGGCTCTCGAAGCCAGCGTTGCTGTGAGACACCTGGGAAACAGGGCCAGCGTGAAACTGGCTCGTCTGAGGGGAAGTGACGTTGGTGCTCGCAACGCCGGCCGAGCTGCTCTGGTAGTTGTAGGGGTCAACCACGGGCGCTCCGCCAGTGTCCGAGAGGTCAATGGCCGCGTGGTTCTGGGGACGAGCGGGGTCGAACTAGACGGTTAGTCAAGTGACGTGGACGTGCGCGCACGGCCGCCGTTGCACCCCGGCGCCCGAGCGACCAAACTCACCATCATGTCGTCAAAGTCGTCACGGTACGACTTGCGCCTCTTGCGGAAGAGGAAGAAGGCGATGGCAAGGATAACAATGAGACCTCCTACACCACCGACGACGCCACCCACGATCGCCCCTGTGTCTGGATATGTGTCAGACAACAAGCAAATTGGGGACGCGCCAGTCTACACTCACTGGACTTGGAGCCCTTGGAAGCGGGCAAGGTGCTGACGGCCTCGCTAGTCGTGACATGGACGTTGCCGTTTGCGTCCGTGACGGTGACAGAGCTATGGAACGGTGTCAGCATGAGCTATGCTGCCTGTCGGGAGAATAGTGAGACACTGTTGTGCAGACACTCACAGAATGCTGGTCACGACACTGGCGCCGCCGCCACCACTGGTAGAGGCGGAGTGGCTAGTCGGGCCGGCAGATGACGGGCCAGCCGACGATGGTCCGTTCGAGGGGCCAGCGCTGGGTGAGGCACTGTTGCTCGGAGGAGCTTGAGAACCAGAGGCCGACGGGCTCTCGGAAGGCGGCGCCGCCGACGACGTTGGCCCACTCGATGGGCCCTCCGACGGCGGTGCGGTCGTGGGAGGCGGGACTGAGCTTGAAGGCGGGGTCGACGGCTCGTTGGAGGACGAGGGAGGGGGCGCCGACGTGGTGGGTGGCTCAGGAGCAGCCGACGACGTGGGCGCAATAGGAGGAGTGGTGCCAGGAGTAGCTGGTCTTGTTAGAGAGACGCTTCTCGTGGAGGAGAGGCTCATGGTGCGGGGCAGTGCGGGAGGGTGGGGGGAGATGGGTGAGGCTGGGCGATGGCGAGAGGAAGAGCAACGTGGAGGAGCAGAGGGAGAAGCACAAAGGAACTTGTGCGGGGGACGACGGCGGCAGGAGCCAGCCAAAAAGTGCAACAATGTGCAGAGGCGGCGGTGCGGGGGTCGTGCACGCCAACTCTTTCACAACAAGCACCATCATTGTCATCCCCGTCACCCTTATCACCGACATCGCCATCATCACCGTCGTCGTCTTCCACTGATACTGCACGGCACGGGCAGAAGCGACAACGACGCCGGTCCCCAGACCCGTGCTGTGCACACTCTGCCTTCAACACCCGAATCGACCGGCGTCCGCTAAGGCATGTCTTGGAATGTCTCCGATGGCCCATTGATAGCGACACCGCTCTTCAACGCCGTCAAGAAATCTGACCAGACATTCACACCGCCAACGAGTATGCACTAGGCGTGTGGCGTGCGAGCAAAAGGCGCCAGCCAGATCAAGGAGATTTGTCCGAGGACCATCGCTCCGCCCACCCTAGTCCGCCCACACGACACACTCGAGAGGCGGTGCCGCGGATCGGCACTGAACACGATCGGATCGGTACGTACCCATTGTAGTTTGAAATTAAAAGCAGGAGTTGAGTGGTCTTGCTCGTGGGATAAGAGTACACACCAAAGACGGTGGCGGCAGAGGGGGTCGTTTGAACGAGCGTGAGCTGAGTGAGCGAGGTTGGCTAGTGGGGCACTGGTGGCTGCGGGCTGCAGGCACGGTGTCGCGGGGCGTGTCGAGGGCCGGGCGGTGAGGGGAAATGGGAATGTGATGCGGTCGGAGCGCCGGGGTCGGTGGGTCTGACTGTCTGTGTGCTGGTCGAAAGGCGGACGAGAACTGAGAGAGTCTATCAACTGACAAAGGAGGACAAGGATGGACGAGACGGCGGCATGCATTCACAACAACGCTTTGTAAAAAGGCGGTGTTGTGATGGGGTCAGTACCTGGCTGCTGGCTGACGGCTACCTGACCCGATGGACCCTGGCCGACAAGTTTTTTACGAGGGGATACACTACAACTGGCCTAAACTGGGGTCTGACCCTCGTCAAATGGCCCTCAGGTGGCAAAGGTCGAGACTCCACAAGGCGCCACAGAGCCGCCCCGTGCCGCCGCTTTTGCCACCCAGATCGTCACTGTTCACGCGGCTAACCCCTCACTAACTCTGCGGCGACCATTCCAGATACTGAAGGAGAACGAGCAAGCGGGCAACGCTAGCGAGCACTGCCATGCGACACCTCGGCGGCCGTCAGAGAACTCAGGTGTAGCCTAGAACAAACCTGCAATGACCTGTATACGCAGGACACAGGGGCGCCGAACTCTGTGCTCCGGCGTGACCGCGTTGCCCGACCAGCGCCCGCAAAGGCCCCCCGTCACGGTTGTCGTCCGACGTCCGATGTAGGGTCCCCACGTGGATGGATCGCCGCTGACGCGCGCTTGCCGTTACAGGCGGGCAGTGACCACATGCGTCGAACAACGAGGCACGCGATTAGGCCTGCCATTGCCAAGATTATTGTTGGTGCCGTGTTCCATTACGACTGGAGTATGCAGCAGTTGCGACAATGAGTGGCTGCTCGTTGAACTGGAATCCCGCAAAGACCGCAATGTGGTAAGAGCTGCGGCACCTCCTATACACCACCACCCACATACGTCACCCATCCCTCCGCTGCACCCCGCCCCACGCCGTAGGAAGCGACACTTAAATAGGAGCAATGCGGCGATAGTGAGCCCCGGATACAGCCTTCTCAGGCACGAGGTACTACTCCGCAAGACTGTGGTGGTTGACCAGATGGATGCTCTGAGACGTCTTCCCCTCACGATGGTCAGTGGCACAAGTGCAAGTCGGTCGCAATGCAAAGGCGCGTAAGTTACGGTCTGGACGTTGTCGTTGCTGCTGTCGCCTCTTCACGTCTCAACGTCTGCACTCACCATGGCTCAGGTTGCAGTACAGCAATGCCCTGCCTGTTAGGGTACGGAGTAACCCCGTATCCGTTTCGGCCCGAGTCCACACCCGTCATAAGTTTGCATGGGCACTGAATGGGCTTGCCATGACGGGACTATCGGAAGGTTCGAGCACCCCGCCTGCCGAGGGGCGCCGACCGGTCCGAGCGCTCAGACCAAGACGTCACTTCGAACAGGCCAGAAAGTCACTCGCTTTCAAGAGCGCGGCGAGGGCGTCCACACCCGCCTCGTCCGCACTGGCCTCGCTGCTCACTCCACCGAACTGCGGCACGGCGCAAGCAGGCCAGCTTGGCAGACGCCGAGGGGCCGCCAAGACGCGCGAGACGACCTCAGTTCTCTGGGGCAGGGGTGGCAGGATGCTACCGCAGTCGAGTGCAGACGGCACCAGGCGCAGCAGCTGGCACCGTTGCTTGGAGTGGACAGCTCCGCCGGGTGCCTCCGGCGCACCCTTGTCTCTCACTCACCGAGCTGGCGGACGTGGGTGCGCGGGTGGCGGTGTGCCAAGGACGTGGATGTCGACACTGCGCTGGCAGCATATCGTTCGGCACGAAGCCGGCACCCGGCACATCAGAGCATGTGCTGGCGCCGGCAGGTGCCGACGCCGACACGGCAGTCGCCGCGTCGGCGTGCGCCCGCGGCGCCGTGGCGTGACGTATGCTGCCCGCTAGAGCGCGCCACCCAGCCCCAGCCGCGCGCCTCGGGACGCCGCGGTGCGAGGCCCATTGTTCGCCATCGGCGGCGCAGTAACGCCGCCCGGCGGGGGGCGTGCACGAGCAAAGAGCTACGTCAGATTCCAGTGGGTTTGAGGCTACGCCACTGATGCCAGTGTGGCACTGAGACGATTGATACTGCAAGTAGACGGAGTTCCGTTTGCACGGTGAGGTTATTGTTCACCAAGCCGGTTGTGGCCGTCGAGGCGCGTACTTTCTTTACCAGTACACGCTTGTCGGCTCATGCGATCTCGTCACAACGCCCCGTTGAGCACTGCCGCACCGAGACAAGCAATCTTGATGCGGTTCCACGTCCGGTCAGCCGAAACAGAACTAGTTGATGCCCTGTTTCAGACTGAATCTCGCCCCCCCCCTCCCATTCAGTTCGTACCGATCGCACATCTGTTCCTGCAACAGACATGCACCTCTCCTAACATGGGTAATTCATTGGCATACATCATGACGGGTCATCAATTCGAGCAGTTTGTATTTGAATACTGAGGTGTCAAAGGTCCGATGGTCACGAGGGCGGCGGGAGAGTGAATGGCGCCACACCGTTGCGCACACAATGGTGTGTCGGCCTACCAGTGCCACAATAGGCTGGTGTCTCACGCCGAGGGCAGGTGCATTAATCGCGGCGCTCGCGGCGATCTCTGGGGCTGGGAGAACGCTCTCCGCGACGGTGATGCTCGTGCCTATGATCGCGGCGGGGCCACCCGGATGCAGGGTGAGGGCGCATCGTGTACTGAGGATCGAAGGGATGACCGTTGTGGTGCGGAGGATAGTCAAGCTGCTGAGGGTGAGGCGCGTGAGCCTGCGGCGGGGGCGGCGGTAGGCCGTGACCAGCCTGGGGGTGAGGGCCGTGGGCTTGAGGAGGGGGCGGAGCCGGACCGTGTTGAGCTGGGTAGTGCCCAACCGGGTGGAGAGGAGCCGAAAGTGGCGCCGGCGCGTAAACTGGTGTCGTGGCTCCAGAGCGCACCCGCTGGCCTCCCCACCCACTGACAGAGGGGCGGCGCTCGTGCTCGTGGGCATCATGCCCGGCAGAGCGCGACGGGCGCGGGTACGGGTGATGCCTCTCGCTCCGTGCCTCACCACGCGGATCATGTGGCGGATGCTCACGATGGCCATGAGGCTCGGCACCACGGTCGCGCGGGTCATACTGAGTTGGGGGGTAGAAGTGGGCCGGGGGGGCCGACAAGGGCGCGTCGGGGGGACCTCGTGGATAGCCGGGGGGAGCTTGTGCTCCGGGCGCCCAAGGCCAGGCCTCCATATGCGCCGGAGCCGAGTACGGTCCTGGTGGCACAGCCGGATGTTCGCGAGGAGAGTACTGGGGTGCCGAACTTGCACTCCAAGTATCACGGCGCTCGCGATACGTCTCATTTGAGCCGCCCCTTAGCCGTGCAGTAGAGTTCCTCGCCGACTTGCCCGGGGCCGGACCGCGCTTCTTCTGCGTGGACGTGTACACACATTCGCGCCCCCCTTCACGGCAGCGGGTGCATGCGCCTGGGGTTGGCTCGGGGCTGCACCGGACTTTTCGGGAGCGGCACGAGTCGCAGGCCTTCGTTGTACGCGAGATTGGGGTGCGCATGCCATCACCGGGGAACGGGGCCAACTCCGGGTGGTAAATAGGCGGGGTCGGAAGACCGAGGTGGACCTGGTGGTGTTTTGCTTCTGGTCCGGTCATCGGGCCAGCGTGATACGAGTACCGCCTGTCTCTCATCTCCCTGTCGTGGTGATATGGGTGGGCGTCTTGCGGATGCAGCGGGGGTTCCTGCTGATACGCGGGAGGGTAGTGGTGTACTGGGGGCTCCTGCTGGTAGGCCGGGGGATAAGGATGAGGCGCCATCGAGTTACCGTGCTGTTGAGGGTGAAGGTGAGGGTGAGGGGGCGGGTGTGAAAGGTGGTGCTGGTGTTCGTGGAGCGTCGCAGAGGTGGGTGTCATTGGCCCGGAGGGAGGTCTGGCATAGGATGAGCGGTGGCGGAGCTCGGGTCGGGTGAATCGCGTTGGTGGCGGTGAGGGAGGGTGTGCCCGGTACGGGTCATGGCGATGTTGAGGACGGGGATGAGCAGCGTATGCAGGAGAGGAGTGGGGTGGCTTATCGGGGGAGAAGTATTGAGTGGTAGGCGTTGACTGCGTTGGCTGAGAGGCCGAGGCAGCCGATTGGGGCTCGTTGAGCAATGAGTTGATGTTGCGACGCCCGTCACTTGGGTTGCGGGTCAAAGGAACCGCTCCGGATGGTGCTGCCGATCCCGTGGTGGTCGATGAGCTGGAAGTGGCAGGCTCAGATGAGAGTGGGGGAGGGCCAAGAGGTAGCCGGGGAGGAGGGGGAGCACGGCGGCCCTCACGGCGAGCCTCACGGTGCCCCTCAAGGTGGGTATCGCGGAGGCTCTCACTGAGGTTCTTGGCCTCGGTGACGGTGTGGGTCACACCTTCGAACGGTCGGGGAGATGGTTGACGGCGAGGGGCCGTACGTGGCGAACCTCCGCTCCCTCCGCTTGCCATGCTACCCGGCGTGTGAGGAGGCGAGGTGCTCGCCCCGCTAGACTCTGAGTTGCTGTCACGGTTGCTGGGTGCGCTTATACGCAGGAGGTGGGAGACAGGCGGCAAAGGAGGCGACATTTTGATGAGATGGGAAGTAGACAGATGGTAGGACAAGACCAGGGCTTATGGGGTCAGCCTCTACGACTGCCGTGGGCCTCGAGTGTGTGTGTAGCTTCTGTGGACCGAGCGAACACGCCACTCCAGAAGATGCGCGCTGTATTACGCGCCAAGAAGGCGAAGCGGGCAGTCGACAGGGGTGACGGACTATGAACAGTCCGTTGGGCTACTTGAATGAAGCAAGCGGAACCCGTGCCGATGGGCGACGATGCTGGGCACCAGGAGGGGAGGGTGAGGGAGAGTCTCCCTGCTGAGAATAATGGCGATGGCGTTACGGTGGGGGTGTGGTGGCGGCTAGCTGGCGGTCGCCGATTGTTGTTCTAGACGCCTTGCTGTCTCAGATGGAGCAAGTGTTGTTCGGGATCGCGGAGATGATACGGAGACGGAGACGAAGCAGGTATCAACGATGAGGTCTAGGAGGACGGTGAAGAGTTGTTAGCAGTGGGGCGAAGATGATACAGGAGAAAGGAGAGCACGAGCGCGAGCGCGAGCACTCGAGGTCAGCCAGTGCCCTACATATGTCAGTGCATGCTGGGCAATGATTGTGTGTGAAGGCGCGGTCAGGAGACTGCACCAAGGAACAAGAGGCTTGGGATGCAGGGCAGTGGGCCGGAGGGCTGAAGGGGCCGACGGGGGACAACGCAAGCATCAGTAGTGGGCGGCGGTGGCTTGGAAGGCGTAGGGTTCGGTGTAACAAGTGGTAACCAAGTCTGTTCGAGATGGTGGCGTCGACGAGGAGCTGCACGGCGCAGGACGAGGAGCGACATGGCAGCATTTGATGACACTACGGAACAATTGTCGACCAGATGCATTCAACGTTCAAAGTGGGACCCTTGGACGACTCAGGGGGAGGAACAATGACAGGAACAGGGTAGAATAGGGAGAGGCGGTTCAGGACACCGAGGCAGCCTATAACGCCTGCAACACTGAGTTTACAATGGCGCCCACCGTAGCGCGTCTTTCGTAGAGCCAGATGAGCGACTTGTCGATTAGGTGCGCTTCCTCCGAGCCGGGCGGTGGCAAGGCGCCGGCACGGCGGACGGTGGTTCAAGGGGGGGGGTGGAGGCGCGGCGCGACGGCGGAGGCGGCGGAGGCGCCCGTAGGCGGCGCGCGGCGGCGGCAGGTGGCACAAACGGACCGACGTAACAGTATCGTTGTATCGTGTTTCCTGGCCTACGATACTCTCTACCCGTGAAATGTTGCACGCGGTCGAGGTGGGCATTTGCTAGTAGTGTTGCTGTGTTGTTGTCGTCGCCGTTGCGGAGGGCACCCTCGCGGTAGCTGTCCCCGTGTGCACTCGACGCGAGCGAATCGGCGCAGCGAAGAGCCTAGATTTTTTCCTTGGAAACAAGCTCCAAGGAATGCCGCATTCCACAGACACGGCGGCATAACAAACCCCGTGGTTCCAACCTTGGCCCAATCTTGGCTTGATCCCGGCGTGTGCCCAATTCATAGGCTTCAGCAAGCAAAGAATAGCCCAGAGACAAGTGTACAAGGTTGTAGTCGTCGCCGTGGGCTGAACCTACTATGCTCTAATTCAAGTGTCCATGCTGGTCGTGGTATTGAATCTCATTGACTCGACGAGGCATGGGCGCGTTAGCGTTGGCCCAAACCGGCGCGTGTGGCGGAGATCAGAGCTGGGTGGGCCACGTTGCTGCTCTGAGCTGTGTGCATGCGATGTTGCTCTTGGTTGCTCCGAGACACCCAGACAGCCAGACGGCACCCTCTGCTCCCCCCAACGTCACTCGCCACTGCGCAATTGGTTTTGATTTCGCATCCGAGTGGAGCTCGTGGCTTGGTGGCATAGAGAGCGAGAGCGCGAGATGCAGGCCCTGTGGAAGAGGAAGATGCCCGGCACGACGCCAGCGCGTCACTCATTTACCGAGCATGGCGTAAGCCGTTCCTTTGGAACAGGATTGATCCCCCGCCGAGCAGCAGAACAAGCCCAGGAGCGTCTCACTCGTCCCGAGAGGCGCGAGGCGAGTGGCTGGATGGGCGGAGGGGGAAGAGGAATCGACGGGCAGGCCTATGGGGCGTCGGCGTCGAGTCGCTCCGTCGAGCCGTGGCCGAAACAAGGCTATCCCCTCCGGGTCAGGTAGGATACCTGGCGTGCTGGCGTCATTCAGTCGAGCCAACTCTAAATCCTGCCGAACGCCACACGTCGGGCCGCCCCTGACCCAACTGCTGGTTAGAGCCTTTCCATTTACTCGTAAAGGGCGCGCTTCCAGGGCCGTGGCGCACAGAGCATGTGTATCGGAACTAGGGTCGAGGAAAAACAGATATCCAGGGCGAGCCGGGTGTTTCCACTGTCAGGCAGCACGCCGCCCCCAACCGCCGCGCCGAGCAGGCCGAGCAGCTGTCTCTCAGGACGGGCACCAACTGCGGGGTACTAACCTGGGCAGGGCCGCTCGCCCCAGGCCTCTCTGTGCGCCGAGCGGCGCCGCTGTCATCATGCGTCCCCATAGAACTGGTGCACACCGAAACCTTGACGGCGCCGAACCCTGGTGGGCCATCGGCGGAGGCATGTCCGCCTCCGTTCTTTCTCACCGAGGTCAGGTCCGATGACGATCGAGTCCGAACACCGACATCGGGGATTTGACAGAGTGCCCTGCTGCGCTGCCCAGTAAAAGGAACAAAGTTCGACGGTGATTGTGACTGCCGAGGATCGTGCGACTGGTGCGCCCGTCGGTCTTGTCGTCGTCGTCGGTCTGGCCGTAACCGCCCACTGAGGAGTGTACGGTTGTGAACGGCGACTGGCAACGGCGACTGGCCGCTCGACGGGATAATATCTCCCCCAAATTCTGTGCGCCACGCTCCGCGGCGCGGCGCCAGGAGCATGGAACCGAGAGCCGCCGGCGACGGACTTCACCTCGGCCCCCATACGGCCTCCGTGCCCTGCAGTGAAACCACTGAAACCCAACTTCGCGTAGCGCGCGCTTATAAGCGAGCCAAGCATGATATGGGCTGCGAGCATGCACGCAGCTGGGCCACGCAGGCTGTGAGTAGGTGATGAGGCCAGTGGAGCGAACCAGCCCAGAAGGCGCGCTCCGATTTGTCGGAGCGGTCCGAGACATCCAACTGTGTGGTAACTACATCCTTACGACAAGGGGTGACGTTAAGGCGTTTTCGCCCCTCGCGTATGTGTGCAGACGGGTCAGTTACGCGAAGATGAGCCAGCCGTCGCGGTGGCGGCGCCGAGAGCCGCCGAGCGTTTCGTCACGCCATGCCCATCACCAGCGCTCTGAACGGGAACTAGAACACACGGAAAAAGCGCGGGAAGAGAGCGAGCATGTTTGCTGTTGACTCAAGCGGTGTCAGTCAGCTGCGCAAAGCGCGGTTGAGTGCTGATGCCGAGCCAGCCACCAGCGGCGCTCGGCGGGGCGGCGCCGCATGCCGCGCCCCTGATCACCGCGGCGCAGCCTGTCAGTGGACGGGGGTCGTCGGCGAAACCTATGAGTGATGGGGTGGGCGCCGCGAGGGATGGAGACGTCATGTACAGGCGAGAGCCGACAGACAGGTGGCGGCTGCATACTTCTGAGGCCAGAAGGGTAGGGCCGGGGAGCGAGGCTGAGACCGGGTGCCACGCTGGCAAGCCAGTGGGTGTCTCGCACCACCGGCGGCGACCTTACCGTGACACTCCGTCTCCACTCTCGCAGTCGGATGCAAACGCCTCTGCGGCCTCAATGGTGGCGCGTGTCCGCGCGCTGAATTGTCGCCCCGCCGAATGGCCGTAGCCGTATGCCGCGGACGGACGACGTCGTGGCGCCATTCATCGTGCCTCGTGGTGTTGGGTCCGCTATGGCGGAGCATAGCAACTGACTGTGCAACTGTGCGGCTACATTCCAGCTTCGTCCGTCTCTCTCGGCTCAGGCGAAGTGTTCGTTCCGTACTCCAGCATACCTGCACTTGCGTTGCGATCCTCCTGCCTGCACTGCTGCCTGCACTAGTTTGAGGAGCACGCAAGGGGGGGTGGGCAGGGGGTATTGCGAGCTACGACGGGCTAGTCGGCGCCAGTGTCAATTAAAACCCAGCATCGCGCGTTTTAAGCATCCCCGTGAGCGCTCGCCCAGGATACTCCGAGATACGAGGTGATCACACCGCCGTTGGCTGACGTCGTCGCCGCTCCCGCGTGCCCATCACACGGCTGTCTCACCGCGGCACGCTGGCCTGTCCGTCGGAGGGTGAGCGCTCTCACCACCTGAAACTGACTGACTCTGACCATCGGCAACCCCTGCGTGGTACCACTCCGTTGGTAGCACCGAGTGCACATAATCGGCGTCTACCTCCTTTTGGCTTGACCGAAGGGTGGGGGGAGTGGGGGAGTGGGGGACGGGGCACAGGGATCGGCCGGGGAGCATGTGGTGCATGTGCTTGTGCATGTGCTGTGCGCTTGCGTGTACGAGCCTGGACTGCACTCGGTGCTCCGAGCAGCGCCTCTCGGCGCCGGCGGCATACTTCGCTTTGTGTCGCGTCGGCGTCGCCGACGCGCCCGCCAAATACAAAACCTTGTTCTCATCGCGTCGAGAATAAACGCAATGGCCCAAAGTTTGGTGCAGAGTATGTGTCCGGAACGTGCGCTAGTACAGCCCTTGCTCCCCCACCCGCGCTGCTGATCACGGGCCAGAGCTAGGGGCGAGACAAACATGGATGCGCGCTAGTGCAAAGGTTGGTGCTGCAGGGAACGCCAGGCCGCGATGGAACGAACCCACTTGACCGCGTCGCAGCAAGCCACTTACAGCATTCATCGTACCCTCGGCGAGTTTTGGCAGCATGCCGCCCCCCCTGGACAAGGATATGGTTACAGCCCACTATTCGCTCGACCTTCGGTTTCCCGTTCTGGGCAGGCCTAGACTAGGGTCGCAACCTAGCGTATCTTATACGCACACGAGGGTGTACAGGTTGATCAAGGCGTTCATTTAGGATCGCGACCAAGGGCGAGTACGCCCAAGCGAGGTTGTTTGATGAGCTCGCTGCTCGTCGTCGGCACACGCACACACATCTGACCATACCTCTTCGATGCGACAGGCGGAGCAACCAAGCCCAAACACCCCGTGTCTCGCGCGGTCCGCCACCCGTCGGCAAGCTTGATAAGAAACTGAGACCATATCATGATTAACCAATACAATGCTACATGAAGACGTGCTAAGTCGCTGCCAAGACAAATGCGTCCAAGAGTGCCCAGGCGCCACAGGCGATCTCAGTGCCATACGGCTCGAGCGCAGCATGGGGGACGCTCTTGGGGATCGACAGCGGAGGGAAGGGCTCGGCGCCCGAGACGATCGCCATGGCGCGGAAGCCGGCCCCCGACGCCAGAACGACGGCTCGCAGCGGAGCTCCCGCGTTGTCGCGAGCAGCGACAGCCACCGCGAGGCTAATGGCGTCCGCGACCGACTCCGCGATAAGAAGCCAGTGGACCCAAGTGTTGGCGGTGGTGGGCAGTCGGACGTCCATCAAGTGCGACGCGGCGCTGGCAAACAGCGCGACCAGCCGCACGCCGAGGAGAAGGGCACGGACCAACCATAGACCCCTGTTCTCGAGCACAATGCCGCGCGGTGCGGGTGCTGGCGCACCATGCTCGGCGGGCAGTTGGCTTGGCGTGATCTTGGGTGTTAGACCAGAGCTGATGCCCCAGCCAGAGAAGAGCGACTCGAGGCCCGTCTCGTCCTGTTGCCGTGGTTGGGGGAACATGCGCTGCTGCCCAACGCCGAACGTCTCCCAGTCATCAGCTGACGCATGGCCGTTCGGGGACCCAGGCGCAGGGGATGGCTCCCAGTCCATCGGCTCGCTCTCGTCCCGTGGCGCAGCGCTGTGCGATGGCTGCCCGAAGACTGGTCGAGGGGGCTGCTGTGGCTGGTTGCCAAGAGACAGACCCGAGAAGCTTGGTGGGAGGGGCACCTGGGGCGTCGGTGTCGAGGTCATGTCTGGCCTAACGAGTTTGAGCGCGACTGGTTCCTCAAGCCGCAGCTGGGAGTACGCTAGAAGGACAGCCTGAAGTCAGCTACAGAGCAGAGTATCGGCACTCACAATAGCATCGACGAGCGACAAGTAGCGAAGAATGTCCCACGACGAGCGCGCCAGCAAGATCGCGGCTGCGATCCGCATTGCGTACAGCGAGACCATGGTCACCTTCATCCGTCAGCACCACTTGATGGCCTCTACTCACGACCCAGAGTCTCCGTCCATCGACATGCAACTGGCCTCGACTGCGCGCACGCCGCAACCACGTCGGGTCCCACACAGCCCATAGGAGCGAGACGACGTAAAACGCGACAATTGCCCATGTCGCCGGAATGCCAGATATCGTCGAGTCTTGTATCCGGCTGAGCATTTCAGGAGCACATGCAGCTACGTCTTCAGCGTCGGGTCGCCTCCAACCTAGACTCACCAGCCAGGCCCAGCACCCACGATGCAGCGGCACCGACAAGAAACAGCACTCCTCTGACCCTCCACACTATGGCCTCGAACGACGTCGGCGCCGCCCCGCGCTGAACGTACACGCCGCTGCTCCGCCCGTTCGACTGCTCGGCGCCGTTCCGGCGCGGATCGCCGCGCCGCAGAGCGCTGCTCCACGCCTCGGCCTGGGCGCGCTGATCGGCCTTTCTGAGAGCCTTTTCCACGCCGCCCTGGCAGGACGAGCACACCTGTGGATACCGTGCGTACAGGCTGTCGATGTACACCGGCAGATCGGCCTCCAGTTGGGGATACGCCGGGTCCTGAGGTCAGCAGTGAGGGCTGAGACGAGCTCACCTTCTCGTCCGGGAGATAGTTGCTAAGTAGATTCATCACGAGCGTTTGGTTCGTCAGGCAGTTGCGGCAGAACGGGCTTGCGGTTGTTGTCGTCGGCAGGTGTGCTGACGATGGCCGAGCTGCGTACCGTCAGCAGGGCTCAAAGGCCGTCGTCTTCTGCGGCAGTGGGACCATACGTACCTCGCAGCTCAAAGCTCTTGCGATTCAGCGCAGGGTTGTGCATGGCAGGGTGTTCCGACACGATCTCGCCCGCCGCGTCTCTCGTGTTCCAGCACCCGCATGACGAGCAGAGCCAGGACGACGTGCGCCCCGTGCTCGACCCGGCGGGGGTCGCGTCGCCGTGCGCGAGGCAGTAGAAGCACTGCTGCGTCCTGTTGCGGGCTCGAAGCAGGCCCATGAGAGCAGGGTGGTGGGTGGGTGGGTGGGTGGGTGGGTGTGGTGATGGTTGTTGACAAAAGTTGGCCGACTTGGAGGTTTGTTGGGTGGCAAGATTGCCGCTGCGCCGCGCCGTCGCCGTCGCCGTCGTCGTCGTCACAGCAGAATCCGGGGCCGTCGCTGGCCGAATTCCAAACATTTCCGCGGCAACTCTTTCAACTGGGCTCTCGACAACTCTCTGCTCCAACAACACAATGTCTTTCTCGTCAAAATCAACCAAGCCGCCGTCGGCGCTTGTGTCGGCGGTGCGCAAGCACCCTTTCATGATGTTCGGCCTCCCGTTCCTCTCCATCGTCGTCGTGTCGAGCTTTGCCCTCAAGACCTTCACCCAGACACGGTACGACCTCAACGATCAGAAGGTGCAGTCTGTCACCAAGGAGGACGAGCTCGGCATGAGCAAGGAGCGCAAGAAGGTGGACATTAGGGAGGAGTACTATGTGAGTGACTTGGGGCCGGCGCGTGTCGGCGCGGAGCGAGGCCGCCGGTCTAGTCCAGCGCAGCAGCTGACCACGCAGCGCCTGAACGCACCCGCGTCGAGCCTGACATCAAACGACGACGCGCTGGCTGCCGTCACCGGGGCACCTGCACCGCCAAAGAAAAAGTTCTCGCTCGCGCCCACCTCAAACGACGACTACGAGCCCATCCGCGTCCCCCGGCCCGCTGGCGTGTCCGAATGGGGAGGCGTCCGCGACGCCAGTCCGGATGCTCCGATCAAGGGCCACAGGAAGGAGGACCGGTGGGTGTGAGCGCCGGGTGGGGAGATATGGTGGCAGAGGAGGCGAGAGGAGACGACGGAATCCAGTACAATACACACTACAACCCGCATATGCATCTGCTCAACTCTACGCCTAAACATATGCGTACATGCGTCTACTCGTGTCTATAACTATGCCTACTCGCGGTTGAGGAAGTCGAGGCCGCGCGACTTGCACTCGAGCAACTCGCGCCGGTCCTCTGGAAGGAGGAGCTGCTCGAGGCTCTCGATCACCTTGTCGTCCTCGGCGCCCTCGTGGAACTCGTACGGGACCCACTTGTCCTCCTCCTCGCGCTGCTGGGTCGCCCACATCTTGTTGCGGAAGTCCTTGAGCGAGCCTGACCCGTCGTTGTTTGCGTCATCCTGCGGTGCAGCGTCAGCAGACTGGTGGCCAGTGGTCCCGCCCAGCAGCAACCCACCAGCGTCTTGGGAAGTGGCTCCCGTCGGGCCGCGGCCTTCTTCTTCTCCTCGTCCTCCTCACGCCGCGACGAGCCACCGCGGTTGCGGATGTCGAAGTCGTCGAAGTAGTTGAGCGCCGTGCGAAACTGGCTCACTTTGCTCACGGGGTGGAGGTGCAGTGCGCCTGATAGTCAGCACCAGAGTCCCCTCCAACCAGACCCACCGTCATGGATGATGCCGGAAAAGTACGTCGCCGCAGAAGACACGGGTACAGCTTCGGAGCGGAGCCGCATCTTGTCACCCCACTTGGACTCCTTGTCCTTCTTGCGCTTGTCGCGGTCGTCGGCTCGGCGGTATCCGCCGTCGACCTCACCGTGGCCGTTGGCAACGTCGGGCACAAACTCGAGCTCTTTGGCGCGCTCCTCGCGCCAGACTTTGGGGTCCGCATCGACAGGGATCTCGATCTCCACGCGACCGACGCCCTCCTTCATGCGCGCCGTGATACGCTTTCCGCGGTCCGCGGCCCACTGCGGGACCGACAGCGAGCGGTGCTGCAGGGGGTACTGGAACATCTGGAGGGCGGGGTTGATCGCCGTCGAGAGGTAGACGGGCAGGCGAGCGACGATCTCGTCCTCCTCGGCGTCGTCCATGTCGAGGTCGGGCGGGAATGGGCGGGTCTGCAGGTCGGGCAGCTCGGGCGACCCGGGTCGCGGATCCCGTCTCGGCGGCACGTACATGCTCGACGGGCCTGGCACGTCGCGGTCACCGGCGGCGGCCTCGGCGGGGATCGTCTCGCCGCCATACTCGCTCCCCTCGGGGGACTCGAGGATGGAGTCGGCGACCTCTGTGACTTCTCCGCGCGCGATACGGGACATGGCGGGGAGGTTGGGGTTGAGGAATGAAGGTGGACGAGTCGAGTGACGACAGAAGTGGAGGAGCAGTTCAAAGATTTCTCCAACAGTGGAGGTCCAAACATTGCAAGGGAGGTGTTTCAAATCAGGAATTAGCGGAAGTAAATTTGATTAGAAACTCAGTTATAATGAATGCAAGTCACGTGCATCTGATGGAGCGAGTGCATTGTGCAGAGGCCCAAGTCTGTCTTATCTCTGGTGCATTCTACATATGCTGGAGCATCAGAGCTTGTGCTGGTGGGGCCGTACGAGACAGCCTCAACCTGTCCTTCTTGGCTTGTGGCGCGGCGGCGTGGGACCCTGTCGAATTGGCCGGGTGGTGATCCTCGGGTTTCCGTACCCACGGCTCTACTATACGAAGCATCGCCAAGACGCCCTCTCGCCCGTCTCGTCGCGAACAAAGTGGGACTTGAGTTGATGAGATCACCAGGGCGGGGGCGTGGTGGGCGTTGGGACAGAGGCGTCGGCGAGAATCGCCTCGAGTCGGGCCACTTCAACGCCTGGTGTCGAGCATAAATGGCAGACCTCTCCTCAGCACACCCTCCCACTACGCCACAACCATGACAGACACGCTCAACACTATCACCACCGCGCTCACCTCCACGCTCGTGGCCCTCCTCGCGCCATTATGGACCGACAGCACGCCGCACGCCGTCGGCGACCAACGCGCTGGCGGCGGCCTCGACCTGTGGCTGCACGCCGATGCGCCGCGCTTCTACGCCGCCAGCGAGCGCGAGTTTGTCTGCCGTCGCCTCGAGGCACACAGTGTGTGCTGTACGGCCGAGGCTGGCGGCGACGACCACGACCTCTGCTGCGTTGGCCCGGGCCACTGCGCGCCTTCTGCGGCGGGTGACTGCGCCATCGTCGGCCGCACGCGCTGAGTTGGCGGACCCGATCAAGCCTGTGCTAGCGGCTCACAATCAGCTATGGGGCCGGGGCTAAGTGAGAGAGCCGCGCACGTGCTGGGCCAGCATGCGCCGTCGGGTAGAACAGCCAGCTATGCAGCTGCGCCATGCATTTGTTATCTCGGGCTGTCATGTGCTGGAACACGCAGAGAACCCTGCAGATCAGTGCAGCTGCGCCGAGCGGGCGATCAAAAGCGGACCGATGTGGCATTCTTGTGGCGTCGCCTTTGTCCTATTCCGCCCGCCATACCCGGCACGCCCCGACTTCCCCGCCCATGTCGTCAACGACGGCGCCCGACGTGCAAACGTTCGTCAGGTGCTGCTGTCTGCTGCGGTTCATCGCGCCACGGGCGTGCGAGCCTTCGCGAGCGCCCGGTATCCCGCGGCGGTCGGCCCCGGCCACTGCTTGATACCGGCTGGTACTTATCACGATGCTGTGCGCTGCTGGCGCTGTTCCAGCCACGCACAGACCACACCCACACTACTCATACAAGCACGCAGTTGACGACGACAAAGACGACGCGAACAACGACATGACTGCCATTCGTGGGTGTGCTTGCTGTTGTGTGAAGCTGACGTCAGAACAACCGACCGCGCTTGCGCCGCCCACGGCACCTGCCGCACCTGCTGTGCCCGACATTCCCAAGGAGTGGGCCGCACAGATCGAGAGCGTTGCACGGGCCTCGGTTGCGGCTGAGGCTGACCACGCTCGTGCCGCCGCCCCAGTGGCACCGGCACCCACCGCGTCCCACGCCACGGCCACCGCACCCACCGCAGCCCCAGTCGCCGACGCCGCGCCATCCCCGCTCGACCCGCCTGCAGCGTGGGCTGCCCAGCTGCGCGCTGTCGCCAGCCACTCTTCTTACGACAGCGCCGAGGCGGTCGAGGAGACCGGGATTTCGCCGTCAGGACCCACTGCCATCCCTGAGCCCGAGAGCCTGCACCGCGTCGACAGCGCCGATCTGCGCCGGCGGCACTCGGCGCACCACCACCACGCCAGCGACGGCGCGCACCACCATCACGACCTGCACCACCCGCTCCAGGAAATCCGGTACCACGCGCACGCGGCGTACGAGCGGCTGCACCCTGGCGTCGAGCGCGCCGAGGCGGCCGTCGCGCACGGCCTCAAGGAGGCAGGCCACACGATTGAGGCGGCGCTCGAGAACTCGGCCGGCGTCAGCGGCGTCTGGTTCCCCACCGTGCCGGACGGGTTCGAGACCGAGCCCGCTGCCGCCGCACAGGCCAAGGCGGAGGCGCGGGCGGCGGTAAAGGCAGCGCATGACGCCGGGCACTAGGCGGTGTGCTGCGCCGTAGCTGGCGCCAGATTCTAGGCTGTTCGAGTTGTTTCGTATGCTTGTACTGTTATGGCACGGGGTTGGCATTAAGGTGGCGGCGGAGGCGGAGACGGAGGTGGGCGATGGCGTGCGGGGTTGTGTGATCGAGCTCACGGGGCAGTGACTCCGCCGTGCGGCGTAATCTATGCCGCACAGCATTCCCCTGCATGTAGCGCGTTGTCGCGGTGCTGCAGTAGCCGAGATAAGGTGGTGGCTAGGGGGTGGACATGGGCGACGCAGTCGCGGCCCGTCGATGAGCACCACCGGCGAGCCCCGCCGGCGAGTCGGGGCTCGAGTGGAGGCTTATCGGCCAGCCCAGGCTACGTGGATGATCGGGCGTACATGCAATGCTATGCAGGAGCACATGCACGACATGCAAAGTGACGAGTGGTAAGCAATGCATGGGCGTGTACATAACCCGGCCTGCACGCGGTCGCCGCCCACCGGCCAGCTGCGCTGCTGCATCTCCACGCCATACACGACAAGCACAAGGCAAGCCAGCGGGCCGCAATCCGCCACTGACCCGAGGCAGACACACCACCCACACGCCATGTCCAACCGTACCGCCCCGACCGACGGCAGCAACACACCGACACGCGCGCACGGCGCGAAGCCGGCCCAGAGGGCCAAGCACGATGCGCCAGAGTTTGCGACGACACCGCGCCGGGGGTCACAGCAGAGCGACTCGTCCGAGGCGCCGGGCGGTGCCGAGCACCGGGGTGCGCCGCGGTCGTCGCGGGCGCATGCCCGCCGCGCTCCCAGTAAATCGGACCTCACGCACGACTTTGAGAACCTCATGTCCGATCTCGGGTGGCACATTGAGCGCGGGGCGCTCAACGCCGGCGAGAACTTTGTCGACGGGTGGAGCTCGGCGCTCGACGACGCCGCGCACACGAGCGTGCCCGAGCTCCGGCGGACGTGGGACTCGCTGTGCGCCAAGGTCGGCAGCCAGTTCGAGAGTCTCGGGTGGGGGGATGACGCGGGCGAGCAGCACCACCACGACGGCGGCGCCCACGGGCACGCCGTCAACGCCGTCCGCCAGCAGGGCGGCGTGCACGCGCCCGTGGCGGGCGGGCATGCCGCGCGCCAGCACCACGCGCCGGAGCCCGACCACGTCGCGGCGACGCAGCGCCTCCCGGCCGAGAACACGAGGCGTCTAGTGTAGAGTGATGTATGAGCTGCGGCGATACTACCCCGGCCCCGGCTGGCGGCCCCTGCGTCTGGTTCTCGTGGGGCGAGTGTTTGCTTCGCGAGCTCGAGGCTTTTGTTCTCGGCCAACGTGTGGACTGTTGGCGTTGTACTGTACACACCATGGTCGCTGCTGACTCGGCGTCGCCATTGCCGTCGCCGCCCACCTCGCCGTCCACCTCGCCGCCCGCCTTGCCGCCCGCCAGGCGCTCGGCGTCTCCGGCGAACTCGTGCACGGACTACGAGACCTCGGTGTCCTCCGAGTCCTCCGGGCCCTCGGCCTCGCCGCCGCCGTCGCCTGCGCTGTCGGCGCACTCGGACACGGATCCCTTCCCGACCGTGTCGGTTCCCACCTCGCGCTCGCCGTCGCCCGCGCCATCGGCGCTCTCGGACACGGACACGGACCCCGACCGCGACCCGCCGTCCCCGCTCCTCCAGCCAACTGGCAACCCGTACCCCTCGCTCGAGCACCTGCGTGCGTCGCGCCCGGCGTCGATGTCGCCGTCGCCGTCGCCGTCGCCGTACCCCGAGCTCGACGCGGTCCCGGCTGGCGCGCACGGGCCGTTCGAGAATTTCCTTACCGCGGCCGCGGGCCGCATCGACACGGCGCTGCTGTACGCCTCGGCGCGGTCGCACGCCGCGCTCGACGACGCGGCCCACCGCGCCGAGAACGCGCCCGCGCTCCGCGGCCGCACCGAGGCCGCGTCGGCCGTCCTCGGCGGCGTCGGGCTCGGCCTCGACGGGGTCCTCGCCGGCGTGAGCTGGATGCTCGGGTCCGTGCTCACCGGCGTCGGGCGCGGCATCGACCACGGCCTGGGGCTGGACCACGCCGGGCACGCGGCGGCGCCAGCAGAGGAGGACGTCGTGTTTTCGGCGTACGGGGCCGACCCGGACTCCAACCAGCCGCTCGCGCCAGGCGAGCGCACCGAGGCCAAGGTGCGTCGCGTGCACCCGGTGGCCGCTGACTTCTGTCGCTCAGCCCGACACGCCGCAACGCTCTGACCCTGGTCCGTCCGGGGCACCGCGACGTCATCGGCCAACGCCGTGAGCCACCCATGCGTGCTCTCTCGCGCCATTTATACCCCATGCATGATGTCGCTCGCTCGTCTGACCAACACGCCGCCAGCATGCTCGTCGCCCCGCTTGTGGTCCTCGCGCTCGCGGCCACCACCGCCGCCGCTGACCCGCGCCCGTCGTACCGCCCGCTCCCGTCCCTGCGCGAGCAGGACGCCCTCGAGCGCAGCTGGGTGGCAGCGCGGCACGCGTTCGTGCCCAGCGTGCTGAAGAAGCAGTGAGCGCCGCGCGGCGTAAGCCGGCCCCCCCCCGTACCTCACTCACACCTCACTCCAGCGGGTACGACGCGTGGCTGCTCTCGATGCGCGAGTACGGCGAGGACCCGGCCTTCCGCGGGCTGGTGTCGACGACGACGACGTTCTCCTCCCGCCGGCGGACGACGCTGCTCTTCCACACGAACAGCTCTCTCCCGAACCCGCTCACATGGGTGGACAACACGCCGGGCGTGTGGGCCGCGCTCAACGAGACGCTTTTTACGCTCGACCCCGCGCGCATCGCCACCAACACCGACGCGCACGTCGCGTTTGCCGACGGCCTATCCTCCGGCGAGCGGGACGCGCTCACGGCAAACCTGGACGCGCGGTACGCCGCGCGTCTGGCCCCGTGCCGCGCCATCCCCGTCGAGGTCGTTGCCGCGCGCGCCGGCGGCATCTCCCAGCTCACGCAGTACAAGCTCTTACAAGAAAACGTGTGGGCCATGATCTCCGAGGCGTTCTCCTCGTCCGTCGTGGTCCCGGGCACCACGACGCCGAAGGACCTCGAGTGGTGGTTCCGCGACAAGATGGCCCAGCTGCGCGTCGGCACCTGGTTCCATCCGAGCGTGAGCGTCTTCCGCGCCGACGGGAGCGTCTTCCGCGCCGACGGGAGCGCCGGCGGGGCAGTGAGGCCAGGCGACGTGCTGCACGTCGACGTCGGTATCTCCGCCATGGGCATGCACACGGACACGCAGCACCTGGGGTACGTGCTGCGTGCGAACGAGACCTCCCCCCCGCCCGGCCTGGTGCGCGGCCTGCGCGCCGCCAACAAGCTGCAGGACTTTGTGCGCGCCGAGATGGTGCCCGGGCGCACGGGCGACGAAGTGTTCTTTGCCGTGCAGCGGCGCATGCAAGCCGACGGGCTCAACGGGACGATATACTCGCACCCCATCGGCGACTACGGCCACTCGGCCGGCGCGATCATCGGCATGACCAACATCCAGGGCGGTGAGTGGGACACCCGATGGAGAGAGGAAGGCGGACGACACACGATCGCGATGCTAATACCCCTCTCAGCCGTCCCACACCTCGGCAGCAACAAGGTCCTCGAACACTACTGGACCAGCGTCGAGCTCGCGGGCGAGACGTACGTCCCCGAGTGGGGCCGCGCCGTCAAGGCAAGTCTCGTCCACGCCACCTGCACAACTGACTCCAGTTCCCGCTCGAAGAGGACGTCTACTGGGACGCCGACACGCGCACATTCGAGTTTGTCTACGGCCAGCAGACCCAGTTTCACCTCGTCTCCCCGCCGCGCCGCGGCGGCCTCGGCTACCTCGCAGCCAAGCTCGGCATCACGGCCTCATGGATCCAGGCCAAGTAGCCCACAGCGTTCGCAGTAAAACAGATGCAACAGCATGAGAAAGCTACATATTAAGCGCTGGGCTGCGGGCGGGCGGGGCCGCTGGTCGCGCCCTTGGACAGCTCCTTGAGCTGGTAGAAGGTATAGCGTGTGGCAATATAGAGCAGGCACGTGAGCTGGGCAACGGCCAGCGGGGTATACCGTGTGGAGTATAGGGCGGCGGGTTTCGCGTGTGCAGTGGCATGAGGGGCATTGGGCGCGATCGAGCTCCGGCTGCGCTGGCGGCGCGGCTGTTGCGGGATGCGGAGGGTATTCGGGCCAGCGCCGAGTCGCGCGGCAATGTTCGAGATGTTGGGGGTGTCGGTGGGGATGTGGGGTGGGAGGGTCGGACTCGCGGCGGTGACTGGGGGGATTGGCGGGGCACCCCGGTGGGCGCGGTCCGACCACGGCAGGGCCCATGGCGTAGATTCCAGTTTGGAAGGGAGCGAGGAGGGGCGAGCTCGTGGAGGCGGCGACGGCAGCGGCGGCTCGTGCGCGGCGGCTGTCACGAGGTTGGGGAACACGGAGGCGAGGAAGAGGGCCAGCCTTGCGGGCATCGCCGCGTTCGACTCCTCAATCTGCCTCGCGGCAATCGAGATGGTGTACGGGACGTCGTTGTCGTAGTAGTTATCCATCATCGGGGACGGGGCATACAAGGTTGCCGAGGTAGGAGAGCCAGCCAGACTGGGCTCCGTCGGCTGCTTGTGGTTCTGGCAGTAGGTGGTCGAGTGGGTCCACGTCTGCGGGGAGAGGGAGGAGGAGCGATGGGCCTCTTTGCTGCCCATCCGCGGCTGCCTCGTCGCCAGCCGCCCGGGGTGGGCGGCGTCGGACAAGGCCCTCGAGGTCGTCAAACTCGAGCTCGGACGAAGACCGAGCTCCTGCCTCTCCCCATTGCCAAAACCCGAACTCTTGGCGCTGGCGGTCGCGCTGCCGAGTAACGCTGTGGGGTCAAACCATGCGGAAGCAGACATGTACGTGGTGCGTGCATTATCCTCGCGTCCCGAAGACCACATGGGTTCTAGAATGTCAGTGCGGGAGGGGGGACGAGGGGGGAACGTCAGGGGTCCCAGGGGGCCTCCAATTCTCCAAAACTCACCATTTTCGACCCGCTCGGTCTCGTCGGCGTCTTCTGCACACGGGTCAATGGCACCGGGCGGTGGGCGGCCATTGTACTTTCGGTAGCGCTGCTTTGGTCTGGGCGGCGGTGTTGGGATGACGGGCTCCTCTGGTGTTGGTGTCTCCATGATCGAGGTCGTCTTGTGCGTCCCTGTCCCTTCGCTCGAAGCAGTCGACACATGGCGCCACTGGCGCGTGGTGCCGCGAGGGTCCATGCCGTTCCTCTCACAATATGACAGATAGTTTTGCGTTAGCTCTGTCGACGAGCGGCGCGCTGACTGCCCGAGCAGCCGGGACAGGGTGACGTCGATGGCGGTGTGACGCTGGGACGCATCGAGTGTACCGCCTTCCTCGCTCGGTTGGGGGTCGGCAGAGTGCCGGGCCGTCGTCGACGTCGACGCCGCCCCGCTCTCCTTGATGTAGACCGAGTCGGCACGGTACAGCGACTCGCCGCGCTGGTGGCTGAAGCTGAGGCGCGACATTCGCGCCGAGACCGAGTGCCGTCGATCGTCGATCGGCAGCGGGCCGTCGTTGGCCATATCACGCAGATGGTCCAGTTCATTCAGCGACGATGGTCGCGCATGGCCTCCTCCTCCTCCTCCAGGGAGAGACCGAGACAGCCGCGAGCTATGATCGTTAGTTAGTCGGCCCCACCGTAGGGGCCAGCACCACCACCCACCTGGACGATGAAATCGAGGCACGGTTCGCGAGGCTGAGCGGGCGGAGGCCGCGGGACGACGACGTCGGGCTGAGCACGTCGCCGGACGAGCTCGCCGCCGAGCTGAGCGAGCGGTCGCTGGCCGACGCACGCTTGTACACCTGGCGCTGTGCGCGCGCGGCGCGCACATGCGCGCCGGCGGCCAACGCCTCGTCGAGCGGGAGGGCGGCTGTCGTCGAGTGGAGGTGGGGGAACGCACGCGCGTGGTCGGCAGAGAAGGACGAGGTCGAGTTGTGCGTCCGCACGCCCGACGAGGCGGTAAACAGCGGCTTGAGCGGGTCGGCGGGCGGCTCGGCAATCTCGTCGCTGGGCGGCGGGGACGGCGAGGGCGAGGGCGAGGGCGAGGTCGCCGACGTCGGGGTCGGCGGGGCACGCAGCGACGCCTTGGACTTTTTGCGGATCACGAGCGGGCGAAAGTCGAAGGGGCCGGCTGCGGCGAGCGGCTGGAAGAGGGTGTGCCGTTCTGGCGAGGTCGGTGGCGGGGACAGCGGGGGCGAGAGGGGAGAAGGGGAGAGGGGAGAGGGGGATGTGGTGGTGGTGGTGCTCTCGAAAACTGAGGTGGTGGTGTTGTCAGTGTTGATGGTGCTGTAGTCGGCGTAGCTGCTGGGCAGCACGGGCACCGAGCGGTGCCGGTGTTGTGCTATTGCTCGTCTCTGCTGGTGCTGCTGCTGCATGGTGATGGTGCTGCTGGATTTGCACTAGTGTCTCGGCCAAAGGCGTAGTATGCTGGGTGGCTGATTCAATCGGCTGGCCACAGCCGACATTTCGAGGCGGCGGGGTTCGCTGATCTGAGTCTGTCTGCGGTGCGGGGGACAATTATAGTGTTGAGGACGGCAAGCAGTGTGGTGAGTATGGACAAGTGTGTGGTGGGAGTGTTGTGATGGCGACGATGGCGATGGCGGCGGCGGCGGCTGCGACTGTATGCTTGCGACCTCGTGTGTGGTGGTTTGCTTGTTGTTTGTCCGTTTGCCAGTGCAAAGTGTCGGCGTGATCCTGACCCACCAAGCCAGGCACTCGCGGCCTGCCTGCCTCCCAGCCAGCCAGCCGGGTTTCTGGGCCGACGTTACCCCTGCCGTCTTAACCGGCCATCAGACATGCTGCATCCTCCTGAAATGTCACTCTGCTGACATGAACATATAAGGCATGCAGTAACGCTCAACAATGTCAACAACAGTCACCACATCCCAAACCTAATCGTGTCGACACAGACACCACTTCACCACTATGCTGCTGGCTACAGGGGGCTCATACATCAACCACTACAATCGGGCCTCGGCACACCGGCCACGCCGCCACCAGACGCCTGCAGCGACCATCCCAAAACCTACTGCCCAAGACTAACAATCTCTCCACTAATACTTGTTGACAGTCTTCCTCTTCTTGGCAGTAGGCTCAATCGACACGCTCCGGTCGCGCGTAGCTGCGGCCTCAGGCGACGATCCAAACGCCAAGTCAATCTCGGCATCAAAGTTGGGCTCCTCGCCCGGCTCAAAGTCGAGCACGACCGACTCGTCCTCTAGTGGCCGCTTCTGGCTCAGAGCAGGCGGAGAGGAAGGTGTCGGCGTAGCGCCAAACTCCTCAACCTCCTCGACCTCCTCCACCGCCTCAGCCGGCTCCTGGTCGGCGCTCGCCTCGATCTCGTCGTCATCGGCGGCATCGACGGCGTCGCCATTCTCGTCAATTATCTCGGCGTCGCCGTTGGCCACTTCGTCTTCCTCGTCGTCCTCGTCCTCGACAATTGCAGCGCTCTTTCGTGGTTGAGAGGGCACGGTCCGCGTTGGTTGAGCCTTGGGCACAGTGTCCTTGCCGGCGGCAACCACAAGTCGCTTTTCGTAGGCCCTGTACGATCCCGACGCTCGCGTCTGAACGGCCGCTCCCGATGCGTCCACCGCGCTCTCCAGGTGCGAGCGAATGCGCAGCGCGTCTCGGCCCACAATCGGACCGAGAAGCGGTGCCAGAGCCCGGAAGAAGGTGAACAGCTGGCCGCGCTTGACGTTGATCCGAGCCTTGGCCTCCTTGCCCTCCTTCTGAGCCTGCTGCTTGACCAGCACACTGATCTTGCGCATGATCCAGTCGATGGCATTGATATGCAAGTCGTAGACGTCGCCGGGGTGGATCTGCTTCAGCACCGTGAAGTGAGTGCCGTGCACGACAAATGCCGAAGCTGCAAAGCGTGCTAGAGCAATGGTCGCCTCGGGCTCGTTGTCGTCGCTGTCCAGGAACACACTAAATGACTGCCAAATGTTAGCCGGAGCGTGACGTGACGGTTCCAGTCAGCCAGCCACTCACGTTCTGGAGTGCCTCGCCGATCACATGCTGCACTGTAGTAGCGTCACGGTTGTAGATGCCTTCGTTACGCAGGGAATCGGCCAAGGTCCGCACCAACGAATCGTAGGCATCACCGAATCGGCCGTAGTGAGCCAAGGGCTCCTTGGCTTGCTCAATGTCAACAACACCGACACGAATGGCTCCGACAAACGCCGCCACCAGCTGCAGGAAGGTGTAGTCGCGCTGGGCACTCTCAATGCTGTCTTCGTCTTCATTGTTCTGCTCGGCGTCATCGAGGTCGGACACGTATCGGTCGACAGCGGCCGAGAAGGCACCGCCAAGCTTGTGTTGTTTGTCGGTAGCCATCTCGAGCACGATCGCGGGCGGCGGGTTGCGTGCCTTGCAAAACAGGATGTGGAGATTTATGAACGCAATGAAAGCCTGCAATGTCAGCTGATATGCGCGTTACACATGTTTACTCACCTCACGGCGGACAGTGTCGGCCGCATTGGTTCGGTCTCGAACCCCAAAGCGCTCAAACAACTCCAAGGCGGCGTCGCGCCGTTCATTAAACGAGTCGATGGCTGCTTCGTCGTTGGCCTCTGAGTTTGAGAGGCGATGACCGAGCCAAGCTACATGAGAGAAGATGATGCGCAAGGCATGCTCGACCATCTGAGATCCGTCAGTACCTGTCAATCATACGGCTACCAGCCGGGTCACTAACCTTGGCTTCCTCCCTGAAACCCAGGCTGCCGCGGCCAGCAAACGCATTGACAATGGTCCAGCCGCTGCTTTGACCACCTTCCTCATCCTCCATGGTGTTGACAATATCGCGCGCGGTCGAGACAAGGTGAATCCGCAGCAGGATGGCCTCCAGCGCTGTGAGCTTGTCCTCGTCGATCGACATGGCGGCGACATCCTCGCCATCAACAGCGTCCCGCAAACTGGAGAAGAGCGTTTCCTCCAGCTCGGCCGTCTTTCGCGCGTTGACGGCCGCCATCGACGTGTTGTCGTTGAGCGCCTTGATGGCCGCAATGGCTGCCGACTGCACAGAGGCGTCCGTGTGCTGCAGGAACTGCTTGGTAATGTCGTCCCAGAGCGACTCGTAGGCTGCTCCCTTGCGCAGATCGAGGTACAGGGATAGGTTCATGTGTTGAGGAATCGACAAGACGCCAACGATGCGCTTGACTTCTGCGTGGTGCTTGGCGAACAAGCGCGGAAGGACCTTGATGAGGGCCTTTGTCTTCTCATCCTCGTCTTCGTCCTAACGGTTAGCTCACTGAACAGATCCTTGGGGCTCACCTCGTAGTCTGTGATGACGGTGACCAAGACCTCAAGCAAAAAGTCTTCCTCTTCCTCACTGAGGAGCCAGATGTCGTCGTCTGAAGTCGAGTGGTCGAGCAACAGGTAAGGGACCAGCTCCTGCCAGCGTTGAACGAGCTCGATGCGGCCGAGTAACGCCTCGGCGGCAGCAGCAGCGCGTGTGGTAGCCGAGCCTGACGCCGCAGCTAGAGGGGCGACCTGCTTGGACGAGCTGGCCTCTTCGCTGGGTTCATTGAGCGACTTGGACGTCTCGACCAAGAGCGATGCCAGGGCCTTCCACTCAAAGCGCTGCTTCATTTCGTCGACGTCCGCTGTGCCAGCACGCTTCCTCTGGGCAGCCTTGAGGTTGCCAAACTCGGTCGACAGGACCTCGACGCGGTCCTCCCACAAGCCACGAACAAAGCCAGCAGCGGCCTTGCGAACACGGGGCTGCTCGTCAAAGATCAGGCGCGTGACCTTCTCTCGCTGTTCCTCGTCCTCATCTTGCAAGGCACCAGTGCGGTCAATTGCAGTGATCACGTTGACTGCGTTCACACGGACAGGCGTTTCCACGTCGCGCGACGCCATCTGAATGAGACGTGGGGCGATGCGGAGCGTGAACGAGCCGACGTTGTTGGCTGTCGACGGGTTGGAGAAGAGCCCCGCAAGCGCCTTGACCGTCTCAAGACGGGCATTGCCGTCTGGGTCGTTGGACCCGCGGACGAAGTAGTTGAGGTACGAGGTCGAGACATACTTCTCGCCGTACGTCTTGACCCAGACGCCAAGCTCGCGGATGCAGTCTGTTCGGATGGCGGGGTCGGCGTCGCGAACACGGTGCACAAACATGCCGCGCGAGGTCAGCTACTGTGATGAACTGCCTCACACTCCACTTACACGTCGAAGATTTCGGTCATGTACTCCTCAAGACGCGTCTTGCGCTCATGGGCTTCCTTGACCTTGAGCTCGGCTTCCTTGAGGCGCTTCTTGGCAGCGGCGCCGGAGCCGCTCTTCTTAGCCTCGGCCTCGCGTTGGCGCTGCTTGATGCTGAGCTCGTTGCTGGCTGTCGCTGCGGCGTCGCAAAGCGCCGAGTTGATCTTGAGGGTGATAAACGTCGCCGTGTGGCGGATGGGGCGGAGGGGAGACGAGGCCATCGAGTGGAGCCAGGTCAACAACAACGGGATGAGCGGGAGCGAATGTTTGGTCGTCTCGGCATCGTCGAACAGGTGGGGTGTGAGGAAGAGGGTCGCGATAAGGTGCGAGATGACGGCAGACAAGTTGGTCTTGAACGACCTGAGCGACTTGACGCGCGAGATGAGGGGGTATGTCGCGGGGTTGGTCTGGCGCCGTCAGCACGCGGTTCGGCAAACAGACTCACGTTGACGCTCTCATCCTGGATGCGCTCAATCACGTCGACCACACCGTCCTGGTCCATTGCCTCGTCCTCGTCGACGTCGGCACCAAAACCACAGGCGCGGATGAACAGGAGGACAAGCTCCTGCACTGCTGCCTTCTCGGCGTCGGCGTCACCTGCTGAGCCTTGGTAGGTGTGCACCCAGTCTTCGACGAGGGGCTCAATCGCGACATCCGGCTGCAGGAGCGCGTCTGGGCGTGTTAGTGCGTGTCACGTTCCCCCCTCGGTTGTTGCACTCACTGAACAACGGTGAATCCGTCTTGAATCCCTCAACTACCTCTGCGTCAGTCGCGGGGACGTTGACAGTCGCTGCCTTCCTCGGCTTGTTGACTTTGGCTTTGGGCTCTTTGGGCTTGCCGTTCGCCTTGCGCTTTCCTCGCTTGGGCGGCACGTCGTCACTCGCATCAGACTGGGGTCAGCGGGCTCTCGCAGCGTCAACCCACCTGCTCGTCATCGTCGTCGTCGCGACGGTTGCCCCCTGAGGTGTGAGCACGCGTGCCGCCAGACCGACCTACCAGACACGGGTTCGAATCGCTCGGGTTGCTTGCGCTGCCGTGATCCACGCCGAGGTTCGTCGCCGGCTGTCGTCTCGGCCACGGACATTGTGGATGGTGTGATTGTTGTTGTTGTTGATGAATGGCGGAGGGAAGGCAACAACAACAGGTTGGTTGACGCGGAGGAAGGGAGGGCCGAGCAACGAGGGCAGCCAGCCGCGGGCGCGGGGTGGGGGGATGCAACAATGGCCACCCGCCTGGCGGGATGCGCGGTTGCCTGCCTGCTGGCTTCTTGCAGCCAGTATGCACCCGCACCAAGGTTGACTGGACGCGTCGAAGCTACGCGTTTGTTACGTAAAACAACCCAAAAAACAACAACAAATGAGACCCTGGGCGCGTGGCCGCCGATGGACCCGGTCCATGACGCTCGACGCTCACGATTCACTCAACTACAGCCATATCGACACATCTCGCATGTCTGCCAAAGGCAGAGGGAGAGGCAGAGGCCGGGGCCGGGGACGAGGGGCCGTCGAGCCGCCGCCGCAGTCTCAGCCCACGCCGTCGCCAGAGAACGCCGCCTCGTCGTCGCTGCTCGCCTCGGCGCCCCTCCCGCCGCGATACGCCATCACCGCGGCCTTTGCGTCGTCGCATGCGCCGACCAAGGCCGAGTTGCACGCGGCGTACGTCGCGGGCGCCGAGGTGGTCTCTGACTCCGCCGAGAGCGCAAATGCCCCACTCGTGCGCCTACCGCCGCGCCGACTGCTGTGCGACGCTGCCGCCCTCGCGCCGCCGCCGCACGCCGAGAGCAGCGCCGCGGCGTTGTGGCGCACCGCAGGCCTCAGCTACCCCTGCCTCTGTACGTTGTTCCCCCGGCATCGCTGACAGTAGGCACCCTGCCCCCCTTCTCGCGCGCTTACACCCCGCTCTTCCCAGCCCCGGTCGGACTCTCGGCGCTCGAACAGCAGGCAGACGACCTCACCCCGCGCTTCGGCAACGCCCTGCTCCCGTGGTCCACAAGCACCGTGCACGAACTCGACCTCGACGCTGCGCTCGATAAGCTGCAGGAGTTTGAGTGTCTCTGGCCCCGCGCGCCGCCCATATGGCACTCGGCGAAAGGCAAGGCACGGGAAGCGTCGCCGCCGGCGCCACCAGCTGTCGCCCTCGCTGCTCTGCCGTCAGCCGTCCGCGCCAACACGCAGCCACCACGAGCTCTTGACCCCCTTGCTCCGCCGTCGTCTGCCGTGCTACCTGACACTGAAGACAACCCCGCCCCTCCGCTCCCCCAGCGTGCCCGGCAGGCATGGTGGCGTGCCGAGATCGAGCGCGACGGGGGGTACGGGCGCCTGCTCCCGCTCTTCAAGCAGCAGGTCTGGCCCGGGCCGGCGCACCCGCCCGCGTCTCGGCGCCGGAGCACCGTCTCGGACGCGTTCCGCACGCCGCGCAACCTCGCGGCCCTGTCGCATCCGCTGCACCCCGCGCTCAGCCACTTCACCGCCGCCGCGCGGTGTAGGGTGTACTGGCTCGTGCCAGTCCACGGGCCGGTCGTCATCCCGTCGCTGGAGGACGTGGTCGCCGATACACACGCCAAGCCGTGGACGAGCGCCGGCGTGCTCGACGACCTCGCCGGCGTGGGTTCGGGGGAGAAGAAGCGGCCAGCGACGGTGCGCTGGACTGCTGTCCTACTCCGCGCGTTCGTCGCGGCCTTCGAGGCGCTGCAGCGCGACCCGGCGCGGCCATACGGCGCGCTGCACCTCGCGCTCTCGGGCCCCAAGCCCGACCCGTACCTTGCGCTCGCGCCACCCCCGCTGCTCGCGGCGCACCGGCACGTGCCCGACGGCAGCGCGGTGCCGCACCGCATCCCCGTCCGCCCAGAGGCGGGCGACCATATCCGCGTGTACTGCGACGCCGCGCGCGCGATGAGCCTGCGCACCTGGCTCCACTGGTGGGAGGTGGCGGTGGACAGCTCGGCCTGGGACAGCGCGGTGCCCCCCGCCGCTGTGCGCCCGTTCGAGTTTGCGCGCCTCACCCTCGTCGGGCCGCGTGGCGAGGCGCTCATGGTGGCGTAGGTCGGCGTGGCGGAGTCGTTCTTCTTGCTGTAGCCACACACATACATACATGCCAACAGTCGCAGGCTGTACTCATCTTGACATCACATGCACGCAGCATTGTATTAGACGCGTTGCGCACTAGACCTACAATGCGGAACTTGTGCTGCTCAGACAGTTGGAGTGCGTGCTGTGCCCCTCAGGCTCGGCGACGGCGTGTGGCGGCCGCCGACGAGCTGTCCTACCTCCTCGAGGCCGCGTGCCAGCTGTAGTGGAACGCACACGCCTGGCCGGGTCGCCAGGGGGACTTACCTCACCCCTCCCAACTCGCCCGACCACGGTTCACCCCTCGCGCTTCACTGTCAGACTGGCTGGTGGCAACTTGCCTTGCCGATACCTTCCTGCCGCAAAGACAGGCGGCCCTGCGAGAGCCTGTGGCCTGACGGCTGCCCACGACGCTGTTTCAGAATGACCACATCGTGATGCCCGAGGCAGCATCCGACCTCGATATCTAGTCAGCGCGTCTGTACCCAAGTTAGCCACGCCGTGCCTCTCCAAGGGGCCCATCACCTCCGAGCCCCCTGCGCCAACACCGCGCCACAGTCAATACATGCCAGATACCTGGCGAAAACAGGGATGCATTCTCAGTCACATGGCGTGATACAGCGTCTCGCCGTTGGAGATCGATCATGGGACGGTCAGGTCAGGTGGGGTTACGAGTGTATATTGCGGAGAGGACAGTGAGGCGCGTATGATGCCGTGACGGAGGGTCCGTTTGCTAGTACAGAGTGACAACGATGCAGGCGAGTGGGTGGGGTCGTGGGGTTAGATCGCGGGGCTGGGGGAAGCGAGCGCACGCGACAGTAGAGAGGCGAAGCGAGGACACTACCTCTACGCCGGGATGGGCGCGGTGGGACGAGCGTCGTCCTCGGTGGGCGTGGCCGCGGCGGCCTGAGCGACGAGCTCGTCCTCGTCGACCCACGACTGCTCGACCGTGACCTGCCGTCAGCCAGTGCCTGGTATCCCACGCTCACCTTGACGCGGCGCTCATACTCCTGCTTGTTGTCCTTGAACAGGGTGGCCGCCTCGACGTTTGCGGGACTGGCGTTAGCGCTTATACTGCCGCCACACCCACCTGCTCGGGTTTGGGTCGTTGAGCAGGCTCTGCACCGATGTCAGGATCGCGGCGACATCGTACGTCGGGCTCCAGCGGTTCTGCAGGATGTCCAGGCACAGCTCGCCGTTGTTGTAGATGTTGGGGTGGAACATGCGCGACACGAAGCGCACCGTCGGCGGCTTGTTGGGGTACGCGTCCGTGAAGGTGAGCGTGAGGCGGAACGAGCCGTCCTCGAACGGCGTGTCGGCTAGCGGGGGCGTTAGCGTCTGCCGCACCGGCGTGGCCGCCAGCCATCGTCGCACGACCGGCCGTCAGTCAGCACACTTACGCGGGCCGAAGATGACGGCGTTCCAGATCATGATGTTGTCGCGGCATGGCGAGCCCGACACGCCCTCGGGCGCCTCGGTGGCCAGGCTCTTGAAGTCGCGGATCAGCCGCCTCTTGGCTGCGGTAGACTGGGGTGGGGTGAGCGCGGAACGACGGGGAAGCTTACCATGGTGCAAGTGGATCAGTCACGCGAGACGGGGTGGCAAGTGTCGCGATGGTATGGACGGGGTATGCAGCGGCGGCGTGCAGGCGAGGGGCGGGCGGTCTCGCTATGAGATATTGGGAGAGAGAGAGAAGCGCGATCAAGTGGTGGGTGGAGTGGTTGGTTGAAGAGTGAAGACACGGGAAGAAAGGCGACGACGAGGACAATGGTGGATGCGGCGGCGGCGGCGGCGGGTGGTGGGTGGTGTGCGTGCGACACTATGCGGCACCAGCGTGCACCAGCCTGCACCAGCCAGCCTGCGCCAGCCTGCGCCAGCTAGTTCCAGCCAGCCCACTGCCGGCATCCCACACACTCACACAGCACCACACGGGATCAATTCCAGGGGCACACCATCAACGCCATATTGCTTGCGCCACCGCAGTCGCCCGCCTCCACTTTGGTGGCTCCCTCCACTCCACCCCCCGCGTCATGATCACCGTGGCGGTCCTCGCAAAGCCAAACGCCAATGCAATCTCTCCATGCAATCACCGATGAATATGAACATGATAAAAATGAATGCCAGTCAAACCTCTCGATATCTCTCTCTCTCTATCTAGTGCCCGTCCTTGCCCTCCCACCCCTTCTGCACCTGGACAGTCACCTCGCCGCCGATCCGGGGACCCACCGCGCCGTTGATCTTGGTCGACGTCAGGCGGGTGATCTCCAGCACGTCCGTGTCGGTCGCGTCTGGATGGACGTGGACATTGACAGTAACGATAATGGGTACCGCCTCGCTTGTGTGCAACCGCGACGCGAGCGACACTGGGGCAGCGAGAGGCTGCTTGTCTTTCTCGGTCAGGGGATGGATCGAGATCGAGTGCGAGGGTGATGACGAGACGGACGGCCGACGCGACGTTGGTGCCGAGTGAGTGCCCCCTGAGTCGGGTTCGACCTTGTCCGTCGATAGTGCCCAGCAGCGCAGCGTACCGATACCCAGTACGCGCCGGTCATCCTCGACGTCCCGGAGAGCACGGCGCAGGACCGACATCTGTGACGAGGTCGTGGGTGGTGCCGTCTGGAGAAGGACATTTGCGAACGCCTTCGTCGGAGGCCATGCGAGCGCAGCAATCAGGACGGTAAGGGCGACAGAGCTCAAAGAGTCGAGGCCATATAGCGCGTCGCTTAAAAGTCAGCAGGTGTCCTAGGGAGTAAGCTTACAGAGGCGTGATGAGGGAGCCGACAAGCAACCCAGCGGTCGTACCCGCCACCCCGATAGTGTAGGGGTTTCTAAAGATTTCAGGCAGCTTGGCCGACGAAAACGCCGAGGGGAGAAAGAGCGACCCGGTGGCTGGTGGGTTAGCGACCCCCCTGCAGACATCAAACCCACCTTCGGAAAGTCGCCGGTGGTTGCTGAGGAAAGCGCCTGACAAAACGCTGGCCACGAACGACAGCAGCAGCAGAAGGTAGGGGAATGGTCTGTAGGTCAGCCTCAGCCCAAGGCCCTGTAGCGACTCACGGCTCCTCGCCGATGATGAGGTCCACGTGCACATGGCCATGACCATGGCCATGTCCGTGGCCACCACCGCTTGCCTCGTCATGCAGGTCGGCACCAAGGAGAACCGACTCGAAACTTTCCTTCGAGATGTACACCGCCGCGAACATCAGGAACAGCGACTGGGCGAAGCAGAGGAGCGAGGTGAGGCGGTCCCATCTGCGGCGGTGTCAGCGGTCTGCTCGCAGCACCTCAAACTCACCCAAACGGCCGGCGCAAGCTTCTCCATCCGTCCTCGTCGTTACTCGCGACAATGTTGACGATCATGCCGAGGGCATCAAAGACGACGAGGTACCCCGCGCCTTCGAGGCATCTCCAGCCGCTCATCTGGCCCTCGATCCAGAGGCTCGCGCCGAGGAGCGCCTCGACGACGGCAAAGGCGTACATCAACCTGACCGTGCCGGTGCGCTTGCCGCCGCGAGGCAGAGGCGACGGCAGTGTTGTTGTTGTCGAGATATTCGGCATTGGTACCGGTGTCGGCTCGTCAACGACAGAAGAAGGCCTCTCGCTCGGTGGCGCCTTGTTGGCCCCGGGGTCGAGGAACGAGAAGAAGTTGTGCGAGAGGGAGTGTTTGTGCTGAGTTGTTAGCACTACACAGCACATGAATGCTGGATGCAACATGGCATCCGCTGTCCCACTCACATGGTGTCCGCGACGTTTCCCGCGCTTCACAGGCGAGCCGGTATCGGCCTCCGAGTCGGGCTGTGGTGCCCCAAACGACCAGTCGGCAGCGCCAGAGAATACGCGCGTATCAGCAGACGGGATGACGCTGTCACCAGCAACAAAGCCCGGGGACACGGGGGAGATGGGGCGGGCCGGTGCGCCGGGGTGGGGAAAGTCGTGGGAGAGGTTGCGCGAGTGTCCACCCTTGTAGTAGAGGGCTGGGTCGAAGCGGCCGCTGGGCGATGCTGGGGTGCTAGGAAGGAAGGTCGGGACCTCGAGGCTCTGGCGGTGCCAGCTAGGTGGGCGATGTGATGAAGCAACGCGACGCACCGTGTCGTTGGTGTCTGTGGGTACCATGCTCGGGCTCACGTCGCCGTCGTCATCGACCGAGAAAGAAAAGGCACGGGAATTGGGCGATCCGGCTAACTCGCCCACGTTATCGGTCGCCTCGTTATCTTCGTCTGCGTGCGCGTCTCTCGCCCCGGCAGCGGAGGACACGATAAGCTGCGGTGGGGCGGGGGACAGGCCGTCGGAGACGTGGATCGGCGGCGGGCGGCGCGTCGCGCGGCTGGCCCTCCGCGCCTGCTGGGGCTTTGGTGGCCCGTGCGCCGGGTCCGTGAGCGCGGAAACGGCCGGCGACGACGCGGCGTGCGTCGCAACACTGCCGTCTGCAGCGGCCATGACGGGAATGTCGTGTGTGTGTGTGTGTGTGCTTGTGTGTTTATGCTGGTCGGACGAGAAAGTGCCCGGAACAACTGAAGACGTACGTCCCACGGAGCGAGCTTGCCGGTTATCTCTGAGCGCTGTTACTGCTGGATCACACAGCGCGCCGTGCACGACCGCGCGCTCGGTTCTCCCTTGTTGCTTGCGTGTCTGCGCTGCTGTCCGCGAGCTAGCGTGCTGTGGGCTCGGGCGTCGGGTGGTGTGATGTGTCTCTAGAGCATGCTCTTGTACGAGCCAGAAAGTCCAAAGGCCGCCTGGCTGGCGGAGCCAAGACTAGTCGACTGCGCGTGCTGCAACAACACGCGACGCACGTGATGGCATCATGGCATCAGATCAGGTCAAGGTATCAATTGGGCGGAGAGTAGGGCATGTCCGTGGTGACGTGGGGAGCAAGGTGCATGGCAAAGGCGTGCATATCACGTGCATTGTCATGCAGCACCTGCAGCCATGCAGGCCCGGTCTTAACTCTTCGTTGTCTGGGCCCCGTCGACCTCGTCTGGTGGTATCAGGCTCCTTGGAACTGGAGGAGCGAATGCGTGCCGCTGGAACTAATGGCCGGCAACTCAAAAAGCACAACGACGGCGCTTAATGTGCCCGCCGACGACGGCAGCCCGTCTGATGCTCTGCACGCACAGACGGCCAGGACGACGATGACGACGACGCGACGACGACGATCACCCCGCACGCTAATGATTCCGAAGGACCGCTCTCAAGCCCTCGCAAATCACCTTGTGCAGAGCGACCTTGCTCTTCAACCTTGTTCGCGAACCGCTCAGGCCGTTCCTCGTGTCTAGTTTCTCCTGTGCCCATCGAAGCTGCGCGCCTCACATTATTCCGACAAAATATCAACCGCTCCTTGACGACCAGGCATTAGGTTTGGTGCGACAGGAGAAGTCGATGTGGGCAGTGTGAAGAGGCGGCTGCCTTTACGCAACGTTCCACTCTTGATCTACGCGACGCGCTACGCGGTCCGATCGACACGAGTGCAGGCAGACTGCACAGCATGTGCTTGATCTCGCCTAGCCTCGCTTGTCGAACCGAGTGCTCGCGTACTTGATTCTCTCCCTCTCCAAGACCACCTCTGACCATAAGTTCCTCTCGCTCAGGGCTGCGCACCCCTATCGGCTTCTTGGTGATCTGGGGTTGCAATTGATCGAGCACCGCACCGTTTCATTCACCGGCCTACTGTAGTGGCCTGAGACTCCTCACACAAGAGTTAGATCGCGTTAACCATGGCACGAGCGTCGTGTGTCTACGCGCCGCCGGGGTCTGCTTCGCTGCTTCCCATGCATGTCATGCGACGGTCAACGGGTACGCGAACGCGAACGCACATTCCATCGGGACGAGCGCGATGCACGTACGCCCGTTTCAACCCCTCGGAGGGTGTTTCGGGGTCGGCCAGCTCAACCTAAACAGTGGTAGCACACTGCGGCCGGAGCCGGAAAGGTTGCCCGTCGCTGGCTGCAGGGCCGGGCCATGCAGGCAGTAACGATAGGTGGTGCTGGTCGTCACGCGTTCGGATGACGAAGGATTCGAATCGCCCTGCGTGCAAGTGCAGGTTCCATAAAACAGGTGGGACAGGACAGTGGGTGTTACCAAAGGAGACACGCTGCGAGCCCGCTGCCTTGCCGGACACGACGATTGCTGTGCACCGGTTTGAGGAACGCGGAACCGGCGACTATAGTCTTGTTGCTCACGATAGTCCACTCTGGCCAGACCCTTTCCCGGGTCCTGTGGTGAACCCGCTTGACGCCTCCTGCATGCCGCCGAAGCATGGTGACTGTTGCGCGATTTATCTGCAGGGCCAGCGAGCCAGCCAGCTCGGGCGAGGGCACAAGGCGGCGGCGGTGCGGTGGTGCGGCCGTGGCCCCCTGGTCGCTTGCTGGTCCAAGAATGGCTCATTAACAGATGTGCCACCTATTCAGAGAGCGCGTGTGCGTCAATTGGATCTCGCAGTAGGCCGCGCTGCCTTTGGTGTGGCTTGATTCCAATGGTCTCGACCAAAAATGTTGGGCGATCTTGTTGTCGCTGCTGCTGCTGCTGCTGCTGTAACCAGTTCTGGGCGTCGTTGGCCACACGGTGTTTACGATCAATCCATGGCGATGAATGGGGCCGCGTACGACGGGATTGAGACAGGCCCAAACAAACGTCTTGCCATGTGCCCTTTGGTTGCGGGAGGACAGCGACGTCGACTGACGCGCCCAGGTAAGGCATGCTCCCTGGGCTTCCGCCAGCGACATGCATCACTACTTAGCAGCAGTCCAGTAAAAGAACACCGCTGCATCCGTCAACGGCATGCCCAGGGCAAACAAGCGCAGCGCCAACTAAATGCGGGAGCCGAGTGGACCTGAGCAAGGGCGTCTGCCGGCTGTCGACCACTGTTGCCCTTAGGATCATTGCGTGTGTCTGTTGCCGTGCACAACATCGGATGGATGGATCGACTGCCGCCGTCTCATATCCGCAGCCACCGGATACGGTGAGCACAGGGATGGGCCTCACGCTGCGCACCGTGTCGCCTCATGCGGATCCAATGTCGCCGGGGCGAGGTGCTGGGCCGCAGGGAGGCAGGCCCCAGGGCGCAGCACCCAGCGTGCAACGTGCGGCGGCGCCGTCTGTCTGTCTCGGAAGGCCTGCCCCAGCTGACACGCCGCCCCCGGTGTCCAAACAGGCAGCGGCAGTACCGTGGCGCAAGGTGTCAGAATGGCCTGCCGCCAGGTGCTGCGTGCGTGCATGTGCGCCGCACATTGCGTGCATTCTGCCCTCTGCCCTGGGCTGGGTGCGGCAAGCCATGCAAGCCATCCTTTACACGCACGGCACAGATGCCAAACGGGTGGCTTGGGAACCGAGAATAGAGACAATCCGAGGCGTCCAGGCGGATGATTACTCGGAGGCGAAGGGCGTCACCACCACGGCGCGCGCGCGCGACACCCACCCACCCAGACACACACAGAGCGCACCCCGGCATGCACTAGCGCGACGGCCCCTCGTCCCCCCCCCCGGTCTCACCCCACCCACAGCACGCAGCACAACACGTACTCGCGCGCACATTCTTTTGTTGGAATGCTATCCATTCCTGTCCCCCGTCTGTTGACGCTTGTAAATCTCATCGGCACTACCAAACTCTAGCCCCGCACCACCATGCTCCGGAGCGGCACTCTTGTTGTCGGCCCCAGACTGAGCTCGACCACCGAGGACCGGGCACCAAAGCACCGTAATGGCGGCGGCGACCGCCCGCTGACCTCCAACCGCCTGTCGCGCGTCGAGGAGGCCTCGAGCGACGACGACGACCAGCAGGCAGGGTACGAGAAGGAACTCCGCCGCCGCCGGCACATCGTCACCGGATGGCTCCGCAACCCCCTCATTCGCAAGCGGTTTATCGTCGTCTTCATGTCCGTCGTCGCCGTGTACGTCCTGATAGTGGTGGCCTCGTCCATGCTCCCCTCGGAGCTGGTTGACGCCGGCGACCACGCCAGTGTCGTCGCCATGAAGGGTGGCGCAGGGCAGGCACACCTCAAGGTCCCACCCGCCAAGCAGCACCGCGCAGGTGGCGGCGGCGCGACCAACGCCGCTGCGGCTAGGAAGCAGGAGAAGGACAATGCTAGGAAGCTGGAGAAGGAAAAGGCGGTCTCCCAGACATCTGGCTCGGGCCACAAGGTGCACAACGGCCGCCTGCTGGTCAACCCCAACTCGAAGACGCACCCCATCACCCAGCTGCTCGAGAGCGCCCAGGCCACCTGGAACGCAAAGGTCGCAAAGCAGAGCAAGACACTCAAGCAGGCCGTCGCAGAGTACAAGCGCCGGTACCACCGTCCCCCACCTGTGGGCTTTGACAAGTGGTGGGCCTATGTTGTGTGAGTGGGCCGACGCGGCTGGCCGCAATCCATTTCTTTTCCTGGCGACAGCACGGGCGCTAACGAAGCCATAATTAGCGACAACAACGTGCAAATGCCCGACGAGTACGACCAGATTGAGCGCGACATGGCCCCGTTCTACGCCCTGCACCCAAAGGACTTGCGAGACCGAATCGACAAGCACTCCACCGACAAGGACACTTACACGATCAAGGTTACAAACGGCAAGGTTTCAACGACAGCCCAGTACAAGGATGAGGCGATTCACCACGCCCGTCTCAAGAGCCAGCTCGAGCTGATCCAGGATGTCGCTCAGTGGATCCCCGACATGAAGGCCATTTACACTGTGCATGACACACCCATGTCGCTCATCGACTGGGACCACCGTGTCGAGATTGCCAGCCGGCTGGAAGAAGGCGAATGTGAGTGTGGCGGCACTGGTGCCACGGCGGCGACACCCGACCCCTCGAGGCACGAGTTGACCTTGTTACGCAGTCCTCGACACCGACATTGACATTGAGGGCGATTCTGCAAGCTGGGCTGCTGTGTGCCCGCCGTCGTCCAATCTGCGCAAGAAGGGCGAAAAGTACGATGGCCCCAACTGGGGCGTTGAGGCCAAGTCATTCATCGTCTCGCACTATGCCGACATGGACGTCTGCGACCACCCCGAGCTTGTCGCCTTGACGGGTATCCTGGCCGGCAAGAAGCCGCGCAGCACCAACCTTCGCCCAATCTTCGCCATCTCCAAGACACGTCTGCACTCTGACATCCTCGGTGTCCCGCCAGAGCGGTACAACGGGCGCGTTGAGCTCGTGCCGTGGGAGGAGAAGACCAACTCGCACCTGCTCTGGCGCGGAGCCAACACGGGCATGCACTACGGCGCGACGCTTCCGTGGCGCAACACGCAGCGCGTGCGCCTGATGGGCATGAGCGCCGAGACGGCGGGCACGATCGACGTGCTCGCCCCGCCGTCGGGCATGCGGTCCAAGACGGTCGGCGACGCGGTTAAGCGCATGGCCAAGAGCGGCGCCAACGCGCACTACTTTGACGTCGGCTTTGTGGGCAAGGCGATCCAGTGCGAGGTCGAGGACGGCACGTGCGCCGAGATCGACCGCAACTACCCGTTCAAGGGGCGCATCACGCCCACCGAGGCCGACAGGTACAAGTTCATTGTCGACATTGACGGCAACGCGTGGTCGGCGCGCTTCCAGCGCCTCGTGGCGTCCGGCTCGCTCATCTTCAAGGCGACCATCATGCCCGAGTGGTGGACGGACCGCATCCAGCCATGGGTGCACTACGTGCCCGTCAAGGCCGACTTCACCGACCTGTACGACTCGCTCGCCTTCTTCAACGGCGACCTCGAGGGCCGCGGCGCAGAGGACGAGCTCGCAAAGAAGATTGCCCTCGCCGGCCGCGAATGGTCCCTCACCCACTTCCGCATGGAGGACATGACAGCCTACGTCTTCAGGCTGTACCTCGAGTGGGCGCGCATCCAGGCGCCCAACCGCGGCGCCGTCAACTTTGTCTACGACCCCAGCATGGAGCGCGAACGCAAGTAGTAGCAGTAGAAGCCGCCAGAGGACACGCCACAGTGATTTGTATTACTACTATTCCGAGCAACGACGACACAAGCACACTAGACTGTTACGAGATTTGCTGTACACGCCCGCACACAAGGGCATTGATGTCAAGACTGTGCATATGCGGGTGCATGCTGGGTATTGGTACATGGGCTGGCTGGCAGGTACAGTTACAACGGTGGGAGGCTGCGCTTGCACAGCGGGCATATTGTCTGAGGGCGAGGGGTGGGTGTCAGCATAAAAATAGACGGCGGCCGACCTCCGACCGCCCCACCCAGACCTACTTACCTTGATTGCAAGCCACTGGGCGAGACACTTGGTGTGGAAGAGGTGGTGGCACGGCGCGACGGCGTACGACGCACGCGCGTTGAGGCCCAGGAGCGCGCCGCTGCCGCCCTCGGTCAACGGGCCCGACGGGTGCGTGCTGACCTCCTCCATGCAGATGGAGCATGTCGTGCCGCCCTCGAACGCGCCACCGCCGGCGTTCTCGGCGTCTGGAGGCGGCAGAATAGGGTGGTAGTTGTAGGCCTCTTTTGGCGCGACCTGTGAGTGAGTCGGTGTCAGCCGCCTGCGGATTGTCCAAACGTCCAAACCATCCGCAGCACGCGTGAAACGCCGAGGCGTGCGTGCGCCCGGCGCCCTCCCGGCTCGGAGGCCGGCGCCGCGCTGCCATACTTACACTTTTTGGGAGGCTGAGACACGGTGTCAGCCCATGCACCGCCGCGAACAGCCACACCCGACGCCACTCACAAAAAAGCAGGGCCAAATCTATCTTGGGCGAAGAGGACCAGAATCTGCACGATCTGCCAGACGACCATTCCCCAGACCCAGTCGGCGTTCTCGACAAACCAGATATTGTTGGGGCACGCCAGCGGGTCTGCGGATTGGTTAGGACATTAGGCGTTTGCCCGAGTAGATCACGCGGCGACGTACAAAGGGGAATGGCGAGCAAGCCAAAGCCGACGCCAATGACAAACGTGTGCGAGAGCGACTGGCTTGATCCGCGCGTCGCGTTGCGGTAGATCTGCGGCACCCACATCGAGTTGGTCGCGAACAGGACGAACGGAACGAGCGACGGCATGAGCAGGATGTTGAACATGAAGATTGTGAAGAGGACGCCGCCAAACCACTGGATGGCGGGGTACTCGCGCACGATCTCCGTAACCACCCCGGAGAAGGAGCGGCGGGGTTCGGGCGTGTCGGGGGTGGGGGTGTCGGTCGGGCTGGTGGCAGCGGCACCGCCTCCGCCAGCCACCGCTGTGGTGGGTGTCGTCGGCGCTGGCGGAGGTGTGTACGACCGCTCCGGCGCCTGGATTCGGTTGAGCAGGACGGCGTAGCGCTGGGAATGTGAGCTTACGCCAGTTACAAGCCTACGCCCCACTCACCACACCAAAGACGAAGACGGTACAGAACCCAAAGAACCCGGGCACGAGCATGGGCAAGCTAGCCTTGTTGTCCGACACGAGGCCGATGGCCGCATGCGCCGAGAACATCCAGGCGTCAGACAGCAGGATGATGACAATGGACCAGAGCGAGACCTTTGCCAGCGTGCTGGGCGTCCTCGTGGCCTCCATCTGGCGGACGAGGAGCACCAGAATAACAAGCTGCGTGATGGTGGCGTAGGCCGCGTCTGGGACCGCGTCAGCAGGCTGGCTGTTTCCGTCTGCGACTCACAGTTGATGCTGCGCCGCCAGAAGTCGTCGATGGGCACGCCACGCCCCTTGTCGAACCCGATCGCGAGCGCGCACTCGGTCGACACGGCGACGCCGCCGAGCCCCTGGCCCTCCCAGTACCGCGGGGGCCGGGCGAGGCTGGTGAGGATGCCCGTGGGGTTTGACAGCTCGGCCTCGTACGCTGCCACGTCGGCGGGGTGCACGCCCGCCGGGAGCGGGGGCAGCGAGACCTGGATGACGAGCGGGCAGCGGGTCGCCACGTCCTCGGCTGCGGAGTGAGCCTCGCCTCGCGCAACGTCTCGTCACCACTCACGCTCGTCCTTGACGTCGGTGAGCACAAAGCTGTCCTCCTGCGCCTTGAGCTCCTTCTCCAGCTCGGCGAGCACAATCCGCGACGTGATGTTATGGTGCGCGGGGAACAGGGGCGGGATGTTGCGCACGTCAATGTGCAGCCCCTCGGGCATCGCAAAGAGCGTGTACGTGCCGTTCGGCACAAAGTGGAGGCCGAAGAAGCCGTAGTTGACCGTGCTGCCGGCGGTCGTCTCGATCGTGCTCGTGCCCTTGACCCACACCCAGTCGTCGGGCTTTGGGACCTGCCGAGGGACGGTAGCGCCGCCGTCCTCATCGGCCGTCTCGTTGCCCCCGCCGCGGAAGGTCACCCGCCGCTCCTTGCTGACATGCAGGTCCCACTTGGCCGCGCCGGCCCAGTCGAAGCGGCCGCGCCAGTCGGTCGCGAGCGTCGAGTTGAACCCGGTCGTGTTGAGCGACGGGAGCGCGACGCCGCCGAAGAAGCCCGACGCCGCTGCCGGCGCCGGCACGGCCAGGTCGACCGCCTGCGCCGCCGCGTGCCGGTACCACCCGGTGATGTTGGTGAAGAACGGCTGGTGCGTCGCGGCCAGCGCGGCGTGGTCGTACGCCGGGGGTGTGACCGTCGAGGGGAGGAGCGAGGGGGTGGGGGGCTGAGGAAGTTGTCAGCGGCGGGGGTTGCGATGGGGGCCAAGGTCGTCTGTCCGCTCTGCACTTCCAGCCCCCGGTGTACTTCCAGCCTTCGGCGTCCCATCTACCACCTCTTAACCTCCTGCGGCGCCCTCCGCCCTCCGTGCCCCGTGCCCCACGCCCTGCCCACTCACCTCGGTCCAGTTCCCCGTGCCGTTCAAGAACGCTTTGTACTCGCCCACCTGCCCGCGCAGCAGCTGGAGCTCAGTCATGCGCGGGCGGAACTCGCCATCAGGCCCTACAACAGGCGGATACGCGGGCCCGTTGCCACTCATGAAGAAGAAGAACATGGTGAGCATGAGCAGGCTCGAGACCGACTGGCGCGGCGCCGGCGGCGCCGGCTGGCCCACGAACACGCCCGGGCCGAAGCCCGGCGTCGTGGCGGGCAGCGGGAGGTCCGCTTGCGGGCGCGGCGAGCCGGGCGCCTGCTGCTCCTGCGGCGGCGGCACGGGCTCGGACATGGTGCTTGCGGTGTGAGTTGGGTGTTGTTGAAGCGTCGTTGTGCGCAGACGTGGGCGCGTGGATGTTCGGTGGCATCATTCAGGCACCGCCGCCCGAGGCAGCCGCAATCCGGGGAAATTGGCACTTGGCACTACGAACTCCTCTACCACCCCGACTCTACAATGCACACGCACCCGCTTTGCTCACACGACATGCATAAGCCTCTGTCATGCCCTTCTTCCCTCCCGGTCCATTGCTGTGTGCCACAGCTCTACGTGATTTGTTTATATGAAAGGTATCCAGCGGCCCTTGGCCTCGTCTGCGCTCATGCGCACCCAGTATGAGAGAGATGATGTGAAATGATGCGCACTCAGTGTTCACGCTGCAAGCGCTCACTTGCGACCCTTGTTCGCATCGATGCGCGCCTGCACATTGGCATTGTGCGCCCGGTTCTTCAAGTGAACCTCAAAGTTGGCCAGTGACTCGCCAGGGCCAAGGGTGTAAATGCGGCCTGGGCTGCGGGTTGTTGTTAGTGGGCGCTCCGAGCCGACCTGTAACCCTGCGACTCACCAGTCCATGCACTTGACACGCCACTCGACAGGCCCAGTCGCCGGCGCATCCGGCGCGCGTGCCTTTTGGATAATCGCAAAGTTGTGGTCCGAGTACTTTGCCTTCATGTCCTCGTGCGCCTTGAGCGCCCAGGCAGGAGGTACTGGCGCTGCAGGTGTCGACGCTGTCCGAGGAGCCGGCGTCGCGGGCGTGGCACTCGGAGGACGAGCGGAAGCAGCCTTGGCGGCTGCCTTGGCCTTTTTCCGACGTGCCGCCGAATCGTCGTCGTCGTAGTCGTCCGAGTCATCCGAGTCGGATCCAGAGGACGAAGACTCCTCGTCGAACCGGTTCCTCTTCTTGGGCGACGGTGTTCCATTGCCGACCACCGCTGGCAACTCGAACGCCGGCTGGTTGTCCGCCTGGCCCTCCTCTGCATCTTCGAGCTTGCGGTGGTACTCTTCGTCCTCGTTGTATTCGACCTCGCGGTTGCGGCCAGTGCGGCGAAGGTAGTCGGCTACGTATCGTCAGCACCCTTAAATCACCACAAAGCTTGTACTCACCACACTTAGCGCACAGTTCCAACTCGCCGCTCAGGCTCTTGCCCCGACCACCAGCCAACGTCTCGGGCACGCCACAGTTCTTGCAGTGCCACGACTTGATGGGCACTGGGGTCGCAGCCTTGACCGAAGCGCGGCCAGAGTCAGTGGGAGCAGCGGGGGCAAGTGTCGGGCCGCCATCTTCAGCCTTGACGACATCGTCGATTTCGGGGCTGTCGGCAATGCGGCCATTGTGTCGCTTTCGAGGAGGAAGAGGCGAGCCTGCTTCGTTCTCCGAGTCGTCGCGCAGACCACGCTTGAGCCCAACTGTCGGTGTGCTGTGATCTCCGTTGATGACAGAGCCTTCCCGAGTCGAGCTTGGCGATGCCCTCGAGCCACCACGAGGGAAGCGAGGGGGGCGTCCACGAGGGTTACGCGTCGGTGGCGCAACAGGAGGCGACGGCGGTGCTGGGATCGGCAAGTCTTGCAAGGCCAGGTTGATGTTGGCCTGGGCAGCGATTGCCGCCGCTCGCCGCGTGCTGTTGATCACCGGCGCCGGCACAACCGTTGCCTCCGCAGCTGCGACCACGCTGGCGTCGATGGCAGAGTGGAGCAGCGTGCGGAACGTCTTGAGCGGCTCGCGATCAGGAAGAACCACGCCGCGGCGGCCTCTTGTGGCACGCTTTTTGCGCTTGCTCTCCCTCTCGCGCTCCTTCTCGATCGCCAGGACGTCCGCCTCGGTGAAGTTGGCGAGCACTGGCGTAAAGCTGGACATCGCGACATCTTCCTTGCGCAAGGCCGTCGTGAGCGGAGGCAGGAAAGCGGCGCGCACGTCGTCGTTCAGGATGCTGCCCGAGCCAGGTGTGTGGCCAACGAGGAACAGTGACCGCTGGTGTGTGACAATCTGCTCATGGATGTCGTGCGCAATAGCCGTGACAAACTCGCCGCTGAGACCTAGATCCTTGCAGTACGAGATGGCAAACTCTTCAGGGGAGACAGTCGAGTTGAGGTCCCACTCGAAGGTATCTGACAAGTTCTGGGTGCCGACAATGATATCCACCTTGATAAGAATGCGCAGTTCATCGTCCTCGGCTCCGCTGGTGGTTGGCAAACAGGCCATGGCTTCGTCCACAGTCATGATCTTGTCGTCAACTTCGTCCTCGAATGAGACAATGCGAATGTGCGAGTCGTCCTGGTCGGCGCCCTCGTCCGTCTTGACCTCGTCGTCGCTCTCGTGAGCTCGACGGAACACTTCCAGGATCGCATGGCCCTCGGCATCATCAAGGTCGATTGTTCCGCGTCCAGTAGGTCCTGCCGGTTGGCGGGCATGGATTGGCAGAACCTGGTCCTGGTACTCTCTCACTCGCTCCTTGATGGCGGCCACAATTTTGGGAATAAACTGGCCGCCAGGGAGCTTGAAGTCGTCACAGATCGTCTGAGCGAAGAGCTCAGGCGTAACCACAGTGTCAGAGCAGTTCCACATGAACGTGTCACTGAATCTGTGGTGGTCGTGCTCGAGGTCGAGACGGACCGGAACAATGTGGTCTTCAACGTCGGCCATTGACTTGAGCTGCTGAGGGGTAAACCGGACCTCGCGGCGCTTGCGAGCCTTGAACCGCTGCTGGGCCTTCTCTGTCGGGTAGATGATGGAAATGGCTCCAGTCGGGCGACGAATCGACTCGCCCTTACGCAGTACCCACCACGGCGTCTGGCTGTCCTCCATAGCAGCCCACCGCGTAATCTTGGCGGCCATCTTCTCTCTGTGCTTAGGGACCTTGGTTGCAAACTCCTTGTCGCGAGCCAACCATTCCTTGACGTCCTCCTTCTCACGCTCCGACATGGCAGGCAGCTTTCCTCCAAACGTCCCGTCATCGTCCTCGTTCATGGGCAAGGCGGTGATGCCAGTCGTTGGAATATCGAGTCTGAGAGCAGCCTCCCATTCCTTGACAGGAAGAGCGTTTGGCGCGGGGCCAGCCGTGCTCTGCTCAGGAGGCTGCGTGCGAGTGGGCGTGCCGTGCGAAGGGATAAAGGTCGGTGGCGGCATGGCCGCCTGCCCAGTCTCACGAGCCGCCTTCTCCTGCTGCTTTGCTGACACTCGCCGCGCGAGTAAGCTTGACTGGGCAGCGCTCGGAGACTCGGGAGCCCCGACATTAGGTGGCAGATGTGGTGGCGGAGGTCGAACACCGGTGGGTGTGGCTGGAGATCCAGCCTGACCCTGTGCTCCCCAGACGCGCTGCTGTTGTGCTGGGAGAATGCCACTTGGCGTCTGGGCAGTAGGTTGAGCTGGGGGAGCACCAGGAGCTCCGGGGAAGCCCGGTGTGCCACCTGGCCCGAGTTGTGGCGGCCCTTGTGGGGTGCCAGGCTGCTGAGGCGGTTGGCCGGGACCACCCGGTCGGTTCGCGTTGAGCCTCTGCATGTAGACAAAGAACTGCTGCATCCTTTGCAGGATCTCGGGTCGGATCTGGCCGGTCTGGATGCGCTGGGCGACATTCTGCACTTCTTGCAGAAGAGCAGGATTTCTCTGCCCCATCTCCTCGCGCCATCGTGGATTGCCGATATGTTGCAAGTAAGGCAGTAACCTTGCATCGAAGGGAAACTCGGCAGGGTTAATGCCAGGCGGTGGGCGAATCGGTTGACCAGCTCCAGGCATGCCTGCAGGCGCGCCTGGTGGACGGATAGGCGACTGACCTGGGCCAGCACCCTGACCTTGACCTTGACCTTGTCCTTGTCCTTGCGCGGCCTGAGAGAAGAAGTTCATCGCCTGGGCCATCTGCTGCTGATGTTGTGGCGACATGTTCTGCAAAGCTCCGGGCGGAACACCTGGGGGGAAGCCACCTGGAGGGAACACTGGTGGAGCTGGCTGCCCAGCGTTGTTTGGGGCGCCGTGGAGCATATTCTGGGCATTCTGGGCGTGCTGCTGAAGCGCTTGGATGGCGTTCATCGCTTGCGGAGTCTGAGGGGGGATCTGTCCAAATGGACTTTGTCCCGGCTGACCGTTGATGCTCAGAGGCTGCACACCGGGTGGTGCCTGTCCAGGCTGAGGGACTCCATCTGCTGCGGCATGACCAGGCATCGGCGAATGTGATAATGTCTGGTTTTGAGGTGTGGGGGGGACGTTGAAGTTGGAGTGATTGGAGGGGGCAGGTGAAGGAGCGCCAGTCGCCTGAGGAGTGCCCGCCATCGCAGGAGGCGTGGCTGCTGGTCGAACAGCTGGTGACCCAGGCCCCATTGACGGGTGGGGTGAGGGTGCCCGTTGTGATGCGGACGACGCTGGCCTCTGCGGAACGAGGTGCTGGGGGATGCCGGACAGGTGTGCAGGCACGGGGCTCTGGTTGACTTGAACAGGGGTAGGGGGGTTGGTCTGCTGAGGCGTCGATGGCTGCTGCTGTGGTGTTGATGGCTGCTGTGGTTGACCGGGGGGTTGTTGTCCAGGTTGCTGAGGTGGCTGCTGTCCCTGCCCCTGCTGCTGCAACATCTGCTGCTGCTGTTGAGCGACAAACATCCTGACGAGTCCCTGCTGCATGAGCGCCAGCTGTTGCTGTTGCTGATGTTGAGGCAGGTTCTTCCATTGCGGGTTGTTCATCATCTGCGCCCTCTGCAAAGTTATCATTTGCTGCTGCTGAGGTGTCAAGGACAGTTGAGGTGGCTGATTCGGTCGAACCTGGCCTGGAGGGGCCATGCTGGGCGGGCGAGGCGATGCTCCTGTTGGGAGTGCGGGAGGAGGCATACTGCCAGGCTGGAGAGCCGGAGGGCGCGCAGGGGAGCCGACTGCAGGCGAGCTACGGCCCTGCATCTGCAATCGCGCTGCCATTTCTGGTGTCATCCCCGGCTGTGATAATGGGTTTTGCTGGCCAGGCTGTTGCTGGCCCGGCTGGCCCTGTTGCTGGCCCTGTTGCCCTTGCTGTTGCGCCTGCTGCTGAGCCTGCTGCTGGGCTTGCTGTTGCTGCTGCATCAACTGTTGGAGCCGTTGCGCTTGAAGAGCCTGCGCAGCGTTCTGGTTCAGACCGCCGGCCCCCTGCGGCATGCCCATCTGGTTGGCCAGCTGCTGCTGTCCAAGCTGACCCAGCTGAGCCAGCTGGGCTGGAGGGATGCCGCCGCGCATGGCCGCTGCCAGGAGTTGAGGGTTGACGTTCTGAGCCTGCGCCTGGAGGCCGGCCATGGCCATCTGCATTTGCTGGGGGTTGAGCTGACCGCCGTTGGCCATGCCGCCCTGCTGCTGGACCTGAGCCATGCGCTGGAGCATTGCAAGCTGCTGGGGTTGGAGGTTTTGCAGTTGGGCCGGGTTGAAAGGAGGGCGCGCCGGCGCGCCAGCGCCCGCCTGTTGCTGGCCCTGGGATTGCATCAGCTGCTGTTGGAGTTGCTGCTGGAGCTGGTTTTGCAGTTGCTGTTGCGCCATCGAGGAAGGGCCTGGATCTCCGGTGCCGCCAGGAAGGCCAGGTATTGACTGGGCGCCGAAGTTGAACTGCTGCTGCTGCTGCTGTGGTTGCTGCTGCTGCTGCTGCTGTTGTTGTTGCTGAAGAAGATGTTGTTGGAAGAGCCGGGGGTCCATTGTCGTCTCTGGCGCAACCTCGTGTCAAGCTGTAGGAGCGGGGAAATCCACAACACAAGCACGATGGACAGCGACGGAGCTGACGGGAGACTTGACGTGAAGGCGTCCCAAGTGACCGAGAGTGATGGATGCGATCCACCGACAGGCGACGACGCGTTGATTTGCTCGCGAGGGCCGGCCTCGCTTGGCCGGCCACCGACCTTGTGAGACTCTTCTTGCCTAGTACCGCGCCGGTAGGGTCCCCGGTGCGGTGGCTACAAGAGTCGAGAGAGGTCCGCCTGCTGGGGAGGATGGATTGAAGAAATGGACGTGTTGTTGGGAAAAAGTAAACGAGACGAGACAATGGTTAGGCGGGATGGCGGGGGCAAGTTAAGGGGGGGTTTGAAGTGCCAGTCAGCGCGCGCGGCCTAGGCTAACAAGACAGTGGCGGGCGAGCCAAACACCTTGCATCCACTTACGACCGAGCACAGCGACCAAGGTGGGGTGGTCAAGTGGTGTCTGGGGCTGGCCAGGAGCGATGCGGGTATGCGATGGGTGGGGGTTGTCGAGTGTTGTAATCAAGTCGAGTGACTTGACCCCAGGCTGGCGGCGTGACTGGGCGGTTTGGTGCCCGACGCGTTTACACTGAGGCTGGTTTTCGCCAAAGGGGGTGTGGGCGAGTTGCGTAGTGGTAGAGGAGTGTCTAGGAGTGTCAGGTCGTCTAGAGAGCTCCTCTTGTGCTTGACCGACGAGCTCTCTGATGCCCGTGACGGCTATTGAGTCGGTCTTGGCCTGTTTGATTAGATAAAAGGGGGGTATGGCACGAGTTCGGCGTTGCGATCGTTCGTTTGCAGGTGTCGGCGTGGGAGGCGGCGGCGGACGGTTCGGGGGGGAGAAATGGGGGGAGGGTGGGTTGCCGGGGGGCTGCGCGGCGGGTGCGGCGGATGCATTGGCCAGACTGCAAGCCATCTGACTGGCTGATCCCGAGAGAGACCACAACAGGCGTCAGTCGCTCTTGATTTGCTCCCGCCGTCAGTGCTACTAATACCATTACACTTGCTCGCCACTACACAATAGTGCCATAGACTGTGATGGCAGACAGTTATGAAGGCTAGCTATGCAAGGCGCTGTAATTCAGCTGGCCAGCGGATTAGCTGAAGAATGGGCAGGTACAAATGACGCACACACCCATCGTCTTCAGTCGAGCGCCAGCGCCGATGCCCCACACATCCCCGCCGGCACTCACCGCCATGTCCCGGAACCCGAGGCACCACCTCGTTCCCTCGCTAATCTAGACGCAAGCGCGCGCAATCATATCTCGTATCACAGATCCCCGTGGGCTGCTGCTACTGCCGAGCTGCCGACGGACGGCCCGGCTACGGCTACGCGCGCCTCCAAATCACCGTGACCACCCAACCCCATGTCCCCCGACCGCCCCGCCCCCGACAACCCCGACCTCCACCGCGCCCTGCCCAGCTTTGGCGTCCCTTCTCTCCCTCACGCATTCGGGAATAGCACCCAAGGCCGTGAGAGCAGGGACTCGCACCCCTCTCAGCGGTCTCTCCCTTAGCATTCGTCATACACGCAAGCATATTGGGGCTGAGAAGCTTGTCGTTGTGTCATGACTGGATGGGTGGCCCGGAAGAGGATATATCGCTGGGACAGCAGGAGCGAGGGAGATTTCCTCAACAGCCAAGGAGCCAAGGCAGGAGGAACGGGCAGGTGAGCGGGTGAGCGAGCGTGCAAGGTCATCATTCATGTACTGCTGTTGCATCGCCTGTCGCTATCGGGAAGCTGGGGTTGCTTCCCATGTGGTCCATGGCCCATGTCATCATCATCATCATACTGCCCATGATGGCGCGCGGAATGCCCGCTACCAGTGTGCACAACTCGCCTACGATGGAACCATTGGCCCTTGTCGTGCACGGGCCAGGGCAGACGGCCTACAGAAGAGCGGCGGCACCTGACGCATGCGGTATTCACCGGATCACCGGCCTAGCCGTATTCTGAGCGCTTGCGTCGTCGTAATCAGCCAACTAAGTTGTCGCAATCGCAACCCTCGGGAGGCTGCTCTGGGCCAGGAGACTGCTTGCGTCCGTTGCATGTTCGATGCAGGTCCGTCCACCTGGCGCTTGCATTGATTTGACCCGGGTTTTGCGACTGGAGCAAGTGCCACCCTCGTTCAGAGTCGTCGCTTGCCACCCTCGGTAATGCCGTGATTCCGGCGGTGTGGCGGTCCCTGCGTGCACGCACCATTCATCGATCCAGGGCGCAGTGCCGGGCGCAGTGCCATCACCCGCCGCCGCCGCCTCCAGCTGCCAACATTGTTGACCTCGATCCAACTCGTTGTACACATCACTCACATCGACTCTTTCTCCCATTCACTTGTGGAGCAAGACACATCCGACTCACTCACCCCCTGCATCGTGCGTATCCTCCCCCCAGCCCCCCCCCACGCCCACTCTTCCCACGCCATGGCATCGTTTTGCATTCGGCGATCCCGCAAACTACAACTTCCTCGAGGATGAACAATGTCGGCTTACGCGTCACTCTGGGATCCTTGTGCAACATACAGACCCACCCCCTTAGATTCAAAATGGCGCCCCCTCCTGAGGAGACTGAGGAGCTTGTCGACTACGACGAGGCCGAGGACACATATGTCGCCCCCGCCGCGACTGAGGTTGCCACCACGGGCGACGGAGCCGACGGCGAGAAGAAGGGCTCTTACGTCGGTATCCACTCGACTGGCTTCCGGTGAGTTTAACGCGGTTGGCACGCAAATTGTACTCACACCTCGCCCAGTGACTTCCTTCTCAAGCCCGAGATTCTGCGTGCCATCTCCGACCTTGGTTTCGAGCACCCTTCAGAGGGTGAGGACTGAAGCTCGCAAGTCGTCGATACCTTTCTGATCCGCCTTTAGTCCAGCAGGAGTGTATCCCCCAGGCCATCCTCGGCACCGACGTTCTTTGCCAGGCCAAGTCCGGTATGGGTAAGACTGCCGTCTTCGTCCTCGCCTCGCTCCAGCAGATGTGAGTCACCCTATTGTCACATCCAAGCCCTTTGTCTGACGATCAAAAGCGAGCCTGTTGACGGCGAGGTCTCGATCATTGTCCTTTGCCACACTCGCGAGCTGGCCTACCAGATCCGCAACGAGTTCACTCGTTTCTCGAAGTACATGACCAACGTCCGCACCAGCGTCTTCTACGGTGGAACCCCCATCTCGGCCGACCAGGAGATCCTTGCCAACAAGGAGAAGTGCCCCCACATTGTTGTTGGCACCCCCGGCCGCATGATGGCCCTCGTTCGCGACAAGAAGCTCAACGCCTCCAAGGTCAAGCACTTTGTTCTCGACGAGTGTGACAAGATGCTTGAACAACTCGGTTAGTTATTTCCTCCGGCCTGATTCTTTTTCCTTTCTCTTGTCGCCGAAACCGCTCGCATGAACAGAGGGACCGGGAGACCTGTTGGCAGAAGATCCACACCCCGGTCCGCGAACACCATGGCTGGTCTGGCGTCTCGACCGCTGGGCCGGCTGTGGTGTCCACGAAGACCTCCAACATCGACAACGATCGTTGAGCAAGGGTGGCCCGCGCGAGAAGCGAGGCGGGTCAGAAGTGTCCGCGATGGACGACCCAGTGGGGGCCTGTCGAGGGGCCCTTTACGAACCTGTCACTGCGCCAATGAACTGTCACCGGCGAGGCAAGAGGTGGCAGGGGGGAGAACTTCAAGGCGTAGTGGCGCTTTCGGCCAGTGGGCGTACCCCCGGTCCCTCCTCGGGGCTTGCGAGACGACGACACACTCCCTTCTCGGTTTTGTACTCGGTTTTGCCAAGGTCTGTTACTCACGCTCTTCTCTTCTGCTTGACTTGCGATACGCCGCCACCGATACACCGCCGCCGATCCAACCGCCGCCGATTCATGTCTTGACCTCCCTTCCCTTGTCCTACCCTCTCTCTCTCCCTACCCTCTCTTCCCGCTCGCTGCTCTCCTTCTACATCATTGTGCTCGACAACGCAACCTACGTGCCGATTCTCTCAACGCATCAACCCGCTCTGGAACGCTGCGTTGATCTAACCATGACTTGTACCCGCCTTTTAACCCCACAGACATGCGCCGTGACGTTCAGGAGGTCTTCCGCGCCACCCCCCACCACAAGCAGGTTATGATGTTCTCGGCTACCCTCTCCAAGGAGATCCGTGCCACCTGCAAGAAGTTCATGCAGAGCGTACGTCCGTTCGCTACACCCACTCGCTAACCCCGCAGCCTCTTGAGATCTACGTCGACGACGAGACCAAGTTGACCCTGCACGGTCTCCAGCAGTACTACCTCAAGCTCGAGGAGAAGGAGAAGAACCGCAAGCTCAACGACCTGCTCGACAACCTCGAGTTCAACCAGGTCTGCATCTTCGTCAAGTCGGTCGCCCGTGCCACGCAGCTCGACGCCTTGTTGCAGGAGTGCAACTTCCCTTCGATCTGCATCCACTCGGCTCTTGCGCAGCCGGAGCGTATTGCTCGCTTCCAGCAGTTCAAGGCCTTCGAGAAGCGTATCCTCGTCGCCACCGACATCTTTGGCCGTGGTATCGACGTTGAGCGTGTCAACGTTGTCATCAACTACGACGCCCCTGCCGACGCCGACTCGTACCTCCACCGTGTCGGCCGTGCCGGTCGTTTCGGTACCAAGGGTCTTGCCATCACCTTTGTCTCGTCCGAGGGCGACCAGGAGGTTTTGGACAAGATCCAGGAGCGCTTCACTGTTGCTATCCCCACACTGTGAGTTACTTGCCGGTTGTGTGAAGAACCGTTGCTGACAGTCACAGTCCGGACAATGTCGACCCCTCGACCTACATGACCTCGTAGAGAGGGGTCAGAGTGAGGCGACTGATGTTTGAGATCAAAGTGAAGGGTACTATATACGCAACGAAAAACCATGTATCAGTGATGCAATGCCGCCGCCTTGGACCGATGATGACGATGATGATGATGATGATGATGATGATCCAGTTGCATGAAGTGGGTTGGGGGCATATGGGCGCAGGGTATGAACAAGAGTCCGCTGTCTGGGCTCAAGGGCGAGAAGAAACTACTACAACAGTTACAACAGGCGTGCTGTGGGAAAAAAAAGAGTTCTGTCGGTCAAGCTGCTGCTACATGTGGACGGGGTAGGTGCCGTACTGTCCGAACTGAGGGTATGCTTGCTGCTGGGCGTAGACGGGGACGCCCATGGGGGCCATCTGCTGCTGCTGCGGCTGCTGCTGCGGGAACGAGGGGAACGCGAGGCCGGGCGAGTACACTGCCGGGCTGTGCTGCATCGGGTAGCCGACGGGCGTCTGCAGCACGGGCGACTGCATCGGCATCTGCATCTGCTGCGCCTGCGGGACGTAGTTTGCGAAGAAGGGGTTGGTGGTGGGCGCCGCGATCGGGGACGCGAACGCCTGCTGGCCGAGCAGGGTGGGCTGGGCGAACTGCTGCTGCTGTGGTGCGAGCTGCTGCTGGGGCTGTTGCTGCTGGGGCTGCCACGCCGGGACGGTGGGGAACGCGTTGAGCTGCAGCGGGCGGGTGGAGGACGTCGAGCCCTCAATGTCGACGAGGAGGTTGGGCTTGGGCGCGGGCGAAGGCGACGGGAGGCGCACTGACGTGAAGCTCGGCGAGACGGCCAGCTTGCCCGCCGTGCTGCTCACCGCCGAGATCGAGTTGCTGCGCGGCGGAACGGGGCTGAGCGGCGGCACGAGCTTGGATGGCGACGAGCCTGTCGACGCCGGGCTCACCGCCTTGGGCTTGTCGAGCGCGCTCCATGCCGGGCCGGTGGCCGAGCGCGTGGGGTGCGGGCGCGCGGGGCTGGTCGGGACCGAGAACGCGCCGCCGCCAGACGAGGGCGGGGCGGGCGCCGCCCGGTGGTTCTGCAGCACGCTCGCAAACTCGGCGTGTCCCTTGCGCGCGTCGCGCGCCATGCTCCGGCTCGTGACGGCGTTGCTGGTCGCGAGCTCGGGCGCGGCCGCCGCGGCAAACGCACGCAGCTCGTACTTCCTCCGGATGTACTTTGACAGCTCCGAGTCGCGCTCGTCCGAGCTCGTGTTGGGTGGCGGCCGGTGCTTGCGCTCGTCGGGGTTGTAGATTGCGTTGCTCTTGATGTTGCCCATCTCCTTCATCGCCTGCACCTGCTCGCGCGTCCACTCGTCGAGCGTGACCGACTTGACTCGCGACCGGTGCGTGCCCATCTTGCGGTGCACACTGGCGCAGGTCACACACAGGAAGATGCCGAGGTTGACAGATGCCCAGCGCGGCGACGAGCCGTGGCAGTCGGCGCAGCGGTCTGGCGTCAGACGGGATGCTGAGGGGCAGGGCACTCACCATTGCCGGGGAGCTTGAGGACGTCCTCGAGCTGGCGCTGGATCCGTTGCTGGGGGTTCATGGTGAGGCGGGGTGGATGTTAGAGGCTGGCTGTAAGATTTGTCTGCAATGGCACGACCGGTCGTGTGGTGCGGCTGCTGGCTTGTTGGTGGGTGGGTGGGTGTGTCTGCGCTTGGACCTCTGCCGGCGGTGGCAGCGGCGGACAAATGCGCAAGGAGGACGGTCACGAGGTGCGACAGTGACTGTGCGCCGTGGATGCGGGTCGCGCGAGGAGCGAGCGAGAGTGCGTGCGTGCGATGTGCGATATGCGCCTGGTCAAGGCGGTGTGGTGGGGTGGTGGTGGATGGGGGTCTTCTTTGATGGCCGCTGGTTTCCGCGGGGAGTATGAGGTGCTAGCTATGCTGTGCTACTTTGTGAATGTCGTCGTGGTTCCTAGTGACGTCTGAGAGCGACGCGGCAAAACGGGGGCCGGGTTGGGTTGGAGGGGGGAGGGGGGTGTGTATGTGTGTGGGTGAGAGTGTTTGTGGGTAGTGAGAAGATGATGTTGTTGCACCTCTTGTTGCTGCTCGTTGTTGCCTTTGTTAGCGCTGATTGCAGGCTGTCTGTCACCAGTGTGCGCACACATGAAATATAATAATGCTTCATGCTACTGGTGCAACAAACGCGCGCGCGATCCTGAGACAGACGCCGCACAGGCGCACACCCAGCCAGCACGCGCCTGCCTCCTCTCCCCCCTCCCGCGCGCCCCGCGCCCGTCCCTTCCCGCCCACCAAGGGTCTTTTGGCCCGCTGCACGCGTCTAGACGGCACGCATCGACAATGCAACGCACCCAAGCCACAAATCGGCGCGGCGTCGTGCAGCGTGCAGCGCCACGGCACGGCACACGGGCGGCGGCTGCCAGCGGCCAGTGGACATTCCTCGCATCCAGCAAAAAAAAGTGTAGCAAGCACGAAGACCGTGATATTGATATTCGTATACAACCGCCAACCAGTGGGCATGGTAATGATGATGGCTCTGCGGAATATGATGCTGCTGCTGCTGAAGCAACGAGGCGATGCCTGCTGCGCTGCGCACCCCCCTACCCCGCTCTGCACACGCTCGCTTCTCCCTCTCCCCCCCTCAAGGTTGTTCCTCGCCGGCGCTGCCCTGTTTACCCCATTTTCACCTGCCGCCGGGGTGAGCGCAATAGGCTGGCCTGGGCCCACGGGCGACTGGCGACTGCTGGGCCTATAGCCACACGGTGTGTGGATATACCAGCCAGCGCCAGCATTAGCAGAGCCGCAGCCAGCGCCAGCGCCACGCAGCGCGCAGCAGCACCACATTGAGATCTACGGCCTGATGCTGACCCCCCCTGACGTAACATGTCACCAGGACCAACGTTTCCCAAAGTCGACCTTGGACTTGAGAATAGACGACGACTACGGCGACTACGGCGACTACGGTCGCAACCAACGCAGCATCAGGCTCCAACAAACACGCACGACACGACGACAGCTACTCCACTTGCTCTGCTGCTTGCACAAACTATACTCGCTAGTCTTGCCGCTCGTCTCTCTTCTTGCCGACCCCAAAACAACGGCCATAACAACAACCCCGGCTAGGCGGCCGCTCCACGAACACACACGCGTTTCAGAAGACCAACCGGCCCCCCACACGGATCAGCCCAGTCCCCATCACACACCACACACCATGGCATCCGCCGGCCCATCATTACCAGACCACAGCTCGTGGACGCACGTGTGGACGCGCGGCTGGAGCCCGCTGTGCACGCCGACGTCCAGCGACGAGAAACAAGCAAACCACGCCTGGATCCACCTGCCGCGCGTGCGCACACGGCGCGCGTTCATCCAGGTGCTTGTCGGATGCGCGCTCTTTGTCGGTGCGGCGTTCTACCTCGTGCACGATACCGGCCGGATAGAAGGGTGGCGTGTGGGCGGTATGTGCGCTTTGCTGTAGCATCACTGACGACGCCCCAGGCGCCGCCGCCAATGCCGAGGCGCCCGCCGCCGTAGATCCATCACGCGGACGCCAGATCACCGATCTCCCCAGCGACCCCCTCCAGCGGTGGGGCATCAGCTCCCCGCAGTCCAAGCACCTCGTGGCCGGCCTGCGCGCGTGGCCAGACAACGGGCCGCTCGGCGCGCCGTCGTCCGAGCTCGGGGAGCTTGCCGACTCCGTGTTCACGTACGGCTCGCGCAGCCTCGCCGAGTATCGGGCGCGGCTGCGCGAGTTTGTGGACGTGTCGTTTCCGAAGAGGCAGCGCGCGGTCCTCCAGGCCAGCTTGGACCAGTATCTCTGGGAGCAACGGAACGCGTCCCGCCCCGCCTGGGACACGGAGAAGCGCGTATGGCAGACGGACAAGAACGGCGAGACCAAAAACAGCGACGAGGTCAGAACCTGGGCCAGCGGGGTGGCGACACGCGAAGGCTGGGACTGGAAGCTGTACCGAGATCAGTGAGTGCCGCGTACGTATCATGGGCTGACAGGCGAAGGGAGGCACGCGACTGGGAGGAAAGCCAGCTCAAGGAAAATGGCATCGTCAGCCAGGTGCACTACATGTGGCTCCACCTCCCCACTGGCATCTTGGTTAGTTGCCCCGCCTCCACGCGTCCCGCTCACACCCCCAGCGCTCAGACATGTTCCGCTATCTCGTGCTCCTGCTCCGCGGCGGCATCTACTCTGACACGGACACGTCGTTAATCCGCCCGCCGAGCATGTGGGGCCGGGACGCCAAGCTGTGGCGAGACGGCGAGGAGTGGCTCACGGGCGCCGAGCGCGCGCGCATCGCTGCGGGCGAGGCGCCCGCGGACGTGCTCGGCAAGCCGTCGGTCATTGTCGGCATCGAGGCGGACGTAGGCGGCCGGCACGACTGGAACGACTGGTGGCCGCGGCCCGTGAGTGGCGATTTTGTTTCCCGCTGACATTCAGCTCCAGCTCGTGCAGTGGACCATGGCGTCGGCGCCGTACCACCCAATCGCGCTGGCGGCCGTCATGCGGATGGTGCACCAGACAGCCGCGGCGGCCGACTGGGCCGCCGAGCGCTGGGAGAAGATCGTCGCGCTCCGCACGGCGGGCGACTGGGCCGCCGCCGACCAGCTGGCCGAGACGCACGTGCTCAAGAACCCCAAGGACGGCGGCCCGATCGGCGTCATGAACTGGTCTGGCCCGGGCGTGTGGACCGACGCGGTGCTCAACTACCTGCGTGTGCGGTACGGCGTGCGCTGGGTCGACCTGCGCGGGCTCACCGAGCCGCTGCGCATCGGCGACGTCGTCGTGCTGCCTGTTACGGGCTTCTCGCCAGGCGTGGGCAACTTTGGCAGCCAGCTGCCGAATGGTGAGTGTGAGCGAGTGCAGCAAGCGTGCTGACAACTCCAGACCCCCAGGCCATGGTCGAGCACCACTTCGCCGGGTCGTGGAAGGACGACAGTACGGGAAAGTACCGCTAGAGGCTCGGATAGATTTCGCATTTCGCTGTATTATGTTGTATGCACTTCTTGCACGAGTTGAGGTGTTGCAGGCGTGGCGGCAGCCGTGCTGTGCCCGAGGCGACGCGGTCGTGTTGTGGCGATTGTTGGTACAGTGCAGTCGGCTCACACACTAGCCTGTGGCGCCAAGAAGGGCCAGAATGGGCGGGACAACGTGTCTTATTCCACGGTGATTTGCGGAGAGGACGGCGTCGAGGTAAGTAAGCTCCACGACTGTGCGAGATGGCCAACACTCTGTGCGAAGTGGGCAGCACTCGAGAAACTGTGGTGCCGCGGCATCCGGACCGGTATGCTCGCCAGCCTGTTCCCCTGCCACGTTCTCGCTTCCGGTCGGCCTGATAGTACCTTACTGCTGCGGGGAGGGGGGGGGGAATCCTCTGCCATTCCAGCCTTGGAGCATCGCTCAGTATCAGGTGACACGTCGGGGCCCTACCATCTCCAGAGACGCTGTAGCAGCGCTCGGTAGTCGGGTGGAGGGTATCACACCGCCTTTCTGGCCTTCAAGTCCCCCGTCATGAGAAGCGGGATCGTGAGCCATTTTATGCTGTACTCATGTAGACATGAACGGGTCGTGGACCCCGCCGGTGCTTGTGGAGATGTGAATCCACAGCGACGGGGAGGGCAGGTGCAAGACGAACCAAGTGATGTTGCCATGGGTTGGTGACGGTTTGCTTGTCGATCAAGCGCGCTTGAGTTTTATGCAGGAGGCTTAGAGGAGACACCCAAGCACTGTTATCGCACCGCATCCCAAGATTAGGTAGCAGAATGCACAGGTGTTACAGGTCAAAGAAGCCAAGGCCGTATACGACACTGCGAGGCGCCACATCAACAAGATTACGTAACTCCGCCCAAGCCATCCACTGTACGTCACTTCCCCCTCGCGTTCACGTCCACGCCGCGCGAATGTTGTGATCCTCAGCCACGTAACTCGTCTTGCAACCAACTCTGCCAGCATGTCGCACAACGCGTACGGCATCGACGAGGCGACGTGTGGGTAGTGTGCTGCACGCACACATTGCTGACGTCGCAGTGCTGAAAAGCTACAACCTGTCCACGCTGGCGCCGGAGCAGTGGGAGGACGTGGACCACACGACGGAGGGCCCGCTGGCCGGCACGCTGAGCAGCGAGGGCGGCGGCGCCGACGACATCGACCCGCTGGGGCTGCTGGCGCATCTTAACAAGTGAGTGATGTGCCACGCCGCGCCCGTGGATGGCTGCTGCGGGCTTGGCTGACACGCCGCGCCCCCCCAGCACCGACCTCGACCTGCGGACGCGCGGCGCGACGCTCCTCTCGTCCAAAGCCTTCGACCCCAAGGTCTTTCTTTCTGTGCAGCACCCGGACGCGTCGTACGACGACCTCCGGCGCGGCGTGCACAACCTGAACCAATCGCTCGAGAGCCGCAGCGAGCAGGTGCGCATCCTCGTCGAGGAGAACTTTGACCGCTTCGTCACGGTCAAGGCGACGTCGGACGTCGTGTATCGCGACATGGTGGACGGCTTCATCGGCGAGGACAGCGACCATGGCACGCGCGAGCTGCGCGAGATCTTCAAGGTCGCAGGACACCGCGCCGACCAGGTGTTCCTCCCCGTCCTCGAGAACGCGGTCAAGGCGTCCAAGCTGCGCTCGACGCTCGGCGTGTTTGAAAAGTCCAAGTTTGTGTTCAACCTGCCTGGGCAGCTGCTCGACTCGATCAACGCGGGAAAGTTCGACCAGGCGCTGCGCGACTACAAGAAGGGCCTGTTCCTGCGCTCGCCGCGCTCGACCCCCGGCGCACTGATGCCCGGCGTGCCCGCGACCACGCCCGAGCAGATCGCCCGCCAGCGCCGCGTGTTCGACAAGGTGTGGGAGAGCGTCGAGAGCGTCATGGACGACATGCGCCAGCGGCTGGATGTGCAGCTCAAGGACCCGGCAAGGAGCGTGGATGACCATGAGACGACGCTTGAGTGGGTGGTGCATTCAGGGAGGATTACACAATGCTGACACGTGTAGGATTCTCGTCGAGCTCGACGGGTCGGACGAGCCGGCGTGGGCGTACCTCGACTACCAGCACCGGTATATCAGAGACACCATGGACGCGCTGTTCCAGCGCTCACAGGAGGCTATCAAGGAGGCGCTCAAGGTCGCGAGCGACGAGCCGTCATCCTCGTCCCCGCTCACCGACCTGCTGCGCCGCCAGCTGGCCACGCCAGAGTACAAGCCAAACTCGCTGATGGGTACGTGTCGCGCGTCGCGTCGAGAGACAGTACTGACTTCGCAGCGTCGCCCACCGAGGCTGCCTGGGCGGCCATCATCGCCATGATCTCCAAGCTGTCCGACTACGTTATCCGCACCCTGCCCGGCTTCTGGAAGATTGCAAAGGCGTGCATGGACGGCAAGTACCTCAAGCGCGACTCGAGCGGCACCCTGCGCGCGTCGCACCGGCCCGCGTCGGCGTGCAGACAGATGGCGTCGGAGATTGTCAAGCGCTACATCGGCTACCTGTCTCAGTTCTTCACGTTATCCGACGTCTCAGTCGCCGACACGGTCATGAGGCGCGAGGGGTCCAACGGGCCCGACCGGCCCGTGCCATCGTTCGTTCCGGCGGGCACGACGGTGCTCACCGCATGCCACTATGCCCAGGAGATTGTCAACCAGGTGTACGAGTGCGCGGTCGAGCTCACTGTCATCGACGTGGGCAAGGAGGCGAGCTCGGGCGCACGGGGCATGGGCGACTCGCTCCGCTGGCGCATGGAGGAGGTCATTACCACGACGTGGTGGCGCGACGCCAAAACCCTGCACCTCCTCGGCGACTGGACGACGGCGCCCGACGGGGCTGCGAAGGGCCCCGAGAGATACCTCAAGCTCGTGGACGACCTCCAGACGCGGGTCTTGACCGCCGCCCGCAAGGTTGGAGGCACGCCGGGTCCCCACTCTGCACGCGACCGCGAGCAGCAGCTGACTGTGCCGCCAAACTTCAAGCGCAAGATCAGAGAGACGATTGTTGAGGCCGAGAAGCTCGTGTTTAACGGGATTCTTGGCCTCGCCAAGGAGCAGCAGAAGAGCTCAAGGCCTGGCCGCTCAAACTCGGTCACTGCGCCCGTCCAGACACAGGGAACGCGCTTGCTGTACACGCTTGCTGCGTTTGATCACCTGCGCATGACGAGCGTGCCGGCGCTGACGGCGCGCATGACCATCCTGCTGGACGTGGACGCGTCGGCTGACCGCAAGACGCTCGACATGGCCCTGGCGGAGATGTACGATTCCGTGTTTGACGACTACACGTCCAAGCGTGGCGACGAGCTTTGCGACCTCGTCGAGAACGGCGTGCTCAACTCTGGCATCGACTGGCTCAAGACGCCGACACCCAAGCAGGTGCGGCCGTACATGCACCAGGTGGTGATGCAGCTCGTCGAGGCGCACGCGCAGGTGGGCGACGTGTCGGTCGACCTCGTGCCGAGAATCCTCGAGGCGCTAGTCGACAGGGTGTCTGAGACTGCGCTGCAGTCGTTCAAGCGCGTCAGCCGCTTCGGCACTGGCGGAATGCTAACTGTAAGTGACGACGACAACAACAAGCAGCAGCGGCGCCGGTGACCAACAGCCACTGACGTATTGCAGGCTACGCTAGAGATGGAGTTTCTGCAGCAGTCCGTCACGGCATACCTCTCTCCAAAGGCCAAGGCCGCGCTGGAGGAGGTGTACGACATCATTGCACAGCTGTACCGGCGGCAGCAGGCGCCCGAGACACTGCAGCGTGATCTGGATGCGATGCGGCGCCTCTTGGCAGACAGCCGGCGGGGCACCGGCGTGGAGACGATGTGTCTCCGGTCGTTGCCACCGGCTGCGACTACCTCGGGCAGCAGGAAGTGAGGGAGTCGAGTCGGCCTCTAATCAATAGCAATGGGGTAATGACGACTGGCTCGGCGATTGCCCACCGAGGTGGGCGTGCGTAATTGCCGTGTGTTGTAGCGCATGCAAAGCCTTTCTTGGCAACTTCCGGTGCGGAAAGCTTCGGCGCGGTTGCCGATAAACGGCGGGTGTGTGGGGAAGGGGAAGGGGGAGCAGTTTGAGCAGCGCGTGCATGACGTGGCGGCGTGCTGCGTGGGTATGGATACGCATGGGTACATGGGTGCATGGGCTATAGGCTGATTGCGTGCGGCGTGCGTGCGTGCGATGTGTGTAGCGTGTGCGTGCGTGTGTGCTGGCCGGGGTGGCCGAGCTCGGCTCGATCGTATGATGGCGGTTGGGTGGCCAGGCAGCGAGCGACGCGGGCTGGCTGACTACCTGCAGCCAGCGGCCTCCGGGCCGGCGTGTCGTGATGTGATGTCAGTGACTTGCAAGTGGCGGTGGACCCGACAGGGACGGAGCTGCTGCGCTGCCTGCGGCCTGCGGGGGTTGCTTGGGCCGGGGGGTAGGGGGGGGGCCGCTCTGCTCCTGCCTGACAGGCAATCTGAGCCGCCGTCCGACGTGGACGTCTCCCTGGCTCTGTGCCGCCGGAGCGAGCGGTTCCAACGTGCGTGCGTGCGTGGTGCGTCGAGCCGACGGATGATGGGCGGGCGTGGCGGCGGAACGATAGCCTATGCGTCCTCCGGTGGTATGCGAAACGAGCCAGCCAGCCAGCCGGTGGCGACCGCAGACAGCGCAGTGCTTGCCGTGCGGGGTGGTGCAGGATATCTCCGTCGCGTCGGCAGCGCATGGCAGCAGCATACACCGGCGGGCGGACTCGTCGCCCTTCTGCGCGTGCTGCTGCGCATCGATAGGGGGCAAGCAGACAGGCAGGCAGGCAGGCAGCCTGCCGAGCGGCGAGCGGGAATCCCGCCTGTCGTCTGTCGTCGTGGTGGCTGCCTGCCCGCTGGTCTGTCGTGCGTGCTGCCGCGGCCGAGCTTGCGCCGAGGGCCGAGCGAGGCGAGCGGGGGAGCGGGGGCTTTTGGCGGGTCGCTGCTCGCTCGCTCGCTCTCTCGCTGGATGCGGCTGATGAAGGGCCAACGAGCAAAGGGAGGGGTCGAGGGGTTGAGGGGCCGAGGGGCCGAACTGCGTCACTGCGTCTCGGATGCCCTGATTGTGCTGCTTGCCTTTGATTTGCATTGGCGAGGCGGCGTGCCAAGGTCGGCTGCAAGCGACGACCCACTCTCAGTGAGACACACACGCAGCACAGCAGCATCATCCGGCCGGCAGTGAGGGGTGTTCCTGGCTGCTGCCGGCTGCCTGCCGGCTTGCTCTCCCCACCCAGCAGCCAGTAGCAAGCAGTAGCTGCCAGTGTAGCATGTATCAGCAGCAGCAGCAGCACTCGTCGCACCCCACGTCCACTCGCCCGCCTCTGGCCCGCCCGCTGCCTTGCCTGGCGCAGCGCACCCACCCACCAACCCACACCCACCCACCCCTGCTGATCTTTTCCTTACATCACAAACTGTTGAAGCCTCGTAGCACCAGCCCGCCAACCAGCGCGCCAGCCAGTCGCATCCTCGCGGCCAAGCTCACCACTCGTCGTCACTACCGCACCATTGCTCGTCGACACTTGCATCACGCCGCTCCACCCCCTAGACTACACAGCACCACCACTCACAAGCAACCAACGCACCCCACGCATACAGGCGACACCGACGCCCAATTTCCCGCCGCACACGTCTCCACCCCAAATCACCCCCCCGCTATCACCGTGACTACCCCGCCCCGCCGCACGTTCACGCTCCCCAAAGCTCCGCCCCTCATTCCATCTCACTCCCTCCCTCTACCCCATCAACCATCATCAACAACTGTTGGATGTCGGCATACCTCCAATCCGTAAAGCACCCAGCAGCAGCAGCACAGCACATCGCGTGCACAACACCAAGGATCTGTGAACAAGGACTGTGAAAGAAGAGAGATTAGACAGCACGCCCGAATCGGCAACGACGACAACAGCGACATCACCCCCCCCCCCCCCATCGCACATACCACCACCAACACCACCACCGCACGCCACCACAACCATGCTCTCCTCAGCCCCCGCCATCCCCCTGCAGTCGATAGACTTTCTGAACGGCGGCAACGGCCGCCGCCTGTCGCTCGTGGCAGCAAACGGCCGCGAGTTTCTCACAAACCGCGACGGCCTGCCCAGCCCCGGCGTCCTCACCCCCATCGAGGGCCATACGCCAGCCGATACCCCGCCAGAGTCGGCAACCCCCTCCGAGACGGGCACGCCGCCCGAGAACGAGGGCACGAGCGAGTTCCCCGGAGTCGCCGCCGCCGCCGCTGCTGCTGCGTCCAGCCAGCAGCATGACCGCCGGAAATCCATGTTCCAGGACGTCGACGACGGCGGCAGCATTAGAAAAGTGCCGTCCAGAGGCGGAATCTGGCACGATAATGTAAGTGACGTCTTCCTTTTATGCGTTTTTCTCCTATCGTGGCCCCACTGCGCGTGGGCGGGTTTCGGATTCGCTGCGCTGCGCTGCTGCTGGCTCGAGCTGGTGCCCAGCAGACGGTAGGTGCGCGCACTGGCGCTCCTGCACCCCTGCACGCACCATCATACTGCGGGACACTGCCGCCGGGCCAGTGTCAATTGTCACGCTCGGCGCGCGCGGTGGCGGCACGGGAGCCGGCCAAATCGACGACGACGACGTCGTCGTCATTGACACCATCGTCGTCGTCGGCTGCCCCCGCTTTCGCACAGTCACCCAGCGTCGTCAATGGCTCGGGCGCCGACTGGTGTGGCTCGCAGATCACCGACCCACTGTCTGAGTCATTGCAATTCGTCCATCACTCGGCGCCGTGTCAATAGGCTGCTTTATCAGCCCAATGCTTTGCCTTGGCCAGGCCCGGGCGTTGGGGGGTCGCACTCTCGGGTCGGCCGGCCGGCCGGTCGGAGAGACCACGACTAGCTCGGTTTCTGCTGCACCCAGCATCGGTCGCGACGTGACTCTGTGATCTCATCACTATAACATCTATAACATCTCCATCTCCGCCTCTCCGTGCCCCCTCTACCCCACAACCCGGCTCCGCTCTCCGCGCCCAACGCCTCCCAACACGAACTTGGGTCTGTGTGCTACTGGATCCAACCAGTCTCTACTCAGCTCGACGCTCTGTGAAGGTGTTGGGGATGGCGTCTGCTCTTGATAATTAGATTGCATTCACCCCGTTATTGCCCCCCGCTCTTCACATTCCCTCCCCCAGCATGATCCCCCAAAAGCAGCACAACAAGCCACGCCCAACCCGTCTCTCGCTCCCATGGTGGGCGTGGACGTCGAGGTTGAGGCAGCGTGCCGGTGGTGCTAGTGTTCGCCAGCAGCAACAGCAGCAGCAGCATCACCACCAGCACCACCACCAGCACCACAACCACCACAAGCAGACCAGATTGGTGCGCGCGACTTGCTCTCCTTCCTTCCCCTTGTTCGCTTAGATCGGCTTTTCCTGTCCGTTTCGTGGAGCTCCAAGCTGATACACTGCGTTAGAACGACGTCTCGCCGCGCTCTGGTTCGCCAGCGGTCCCCGCCCACGCTTCGGCTCCTCTTGCCCAGCCCCGCCCTGGCCAAGCTATTCCCTCGGGCCTCTCCCATGGTTACACCGCAACCCACGGCGGCGTTTCCGATTCGTCCTCCCCAGCGTCTGGCTCTCCCGCGAGCAGCGACAGGGCCCCCGCCTCCTCGCCCAGTCTGGCCAAGCATGCAGACCACACTCCTTCCAACACGTCGGCGTCTCCATCGCCAACTCCCTCGCGCCAGAAGTCGCAAAAGCACAGCGGGCCCCTCCATGACCTCCGCCGCTTCCTCAACCACCACATTGGCCACCACGACAAGGAAAAGCCGCCAAAGCAGGCCCATGGCCCCGGTTCGGCTTCCCCCTCCCCCGGCATTGCCACTCCTGGCTCGCAGCTCCGTGGTGGCGAGTTTGGCCACAGCGTCGCCACCTCGGGACTGACCACCCCGGCCCCTTCGAGCAGCACAAACCTCCCAGAGGGTGCTGGTAAAGATCGTGACACTCAGCACCATGGCCACCACACGACCCATCTCGTAGGATTCATGCGCCACCACCACCGCGACAAGGACGGCGAGAAATCACACTCGTCGCTTGCTTCATTCTTTGGCCACCATTCGGACAAGAAGAAGAAGGAGAAGGAGGAGAAGCAGCGCGAGAAGGATCAGCACAAGGACAAGGATGGATCCCGCGCCTCGTCGGCCGCGCCGTCTCGCACCTCGACGCTCCTCATGTCTGACATGGACTCGCACTCCACTGGCCTCACTACACCCGGCCATCAAACCCCAAAGAATGGTCACAACTCTGGCCACGCGACACCAAAGAACCTGCACGACTACCCAGGTGTTCCCGAGCCCGTCGTCGCCCTCACCCACCCATCAGATTCCTTTGAGGCTACTCACGCCCATCTGTCAAAGAAGTACGGAAAGTGGGGCCGTGTGCTTGGTTCTGGTGCGGGTGGCACAGTCAGACTTATCAAGGCGAGCCAGAAGACGGGCGGCACTACGTACGCCGTCAAGGAGTTCCGTCCAAGGAGACAGGGAGAGAACGAGAAGGAGTACCTTCGCAAGGTTACCGCCGAGTTCTGCGTCGGTGTCACCCTTCACCACATCAACGTCATTGAGACGGTCGACATTGTCAATGACCATGGCCACTACTATGAGGTGAGTTGGCAAACGAATGGACGTTGAGCACAAACTGACAAATTCCAGATCATGGAGTATGCCCCATACGACCTCTTCAGCGTCGTCATGTCTGGTCGCATGAACCGCGCAGAAATCTACTGCGTGTTCCGCCAGATTATCGACGGTGTCAACTACCTCCACAACATGGGCCTGGCCCACCGTGACCTCAAGCTCGACAACTGTGTCATGACCAACGGCAACATTGTCAAGCTCATTGACTTTGGCACTGCTACCGTCTTCCACTACCCTGGCAAGCACCAGATCCCCGCCTCGGGCGTTGTCGGTTCCGACCCGTACCTCGCTCCCGAGGTCCTCACCAAGGAGACGTACGACCCGCGTCTGACGGATGTCTGGTCGGTTGCCATCATCTTCATGTGCATGATTCTCCGCCGGTTCCCTTGGAAGATCCCCGACTACAAGACGGACCTGAGCTTCAAGCTCTACGTCAACACGCACCCTGACCTTTGTCGCAAGCCTCCTGTCAAGACGCCTGCTCCTTCGCTTGCCAACGGCCTCACTGACGGCAAGCTCGGCGGCAAGGACACGCTCATGCCAGATGGCTCGAGCTCACTGCCGTTCCGCACTGCGACGTCTTCGACGGCTGGTACTGCCGTCGAGGGCAAGTCTGGGGGTGAGATGTCGCACACCGACTCTGCCGTCTCTGTCAGCTCGTGCTCGTCGAGCGACACACAGACCCCAAGGGTCGACCGCCTGGAGCTCAACGACAGCCCCAAGCAGGACCCCAGCGACACTATCTTCCCCCGCTCCGGCGACTCGACGGCGTCGCTGCCCACTGCCGGCATCCCTGCAATGACGACGGGACCATTCGGACGCGCCGTAAGGCAAAAGACCCTCCCCCCTCCCATGTCGCCCGGCCACGAGGAGCACAAGGAGGACCTGGTTGTTACGCAGTCGCCCGAGTCGACGACTGATGCCTCTGAAGCGGCCCCTCCCCGGCCACCCCGCGCCACTACTGGACGGGATCGCTCGGTGACGATGCCCAGTGCTCCTGGAGCACCCATTGGCTCCAACGCGCCCAGCCGCCAGGAGTCTCGCCAGGAGGTGCAGCAGCGCCGCGAAAGAGCTGCGTCGATCTCGTCGACAAGGACGTTTGTGTCTGGTGGCGCCGAGTCCATCTTCCGCCTACTGCCCCGCGAGTCGCGCTCTGCTCTGATGCGGATGCTCGCTGTGGAGCCTTCTATTCGTTGCACCCTGTCCGACCTGCTGGTTGGCGAGGGCAACGACGATCAGATGTGCCCGTGCGGCAGCCCGGAATGTGGCGGTGCGCTGTCTCGCCCTCCTTCGGAGATTACGGGCGTCGACAATGACGAGGACGAGGGTGACCACTGGCTGCAGACGATCGAGTGCTGCTCGCACAACCCTGGCCGGCCTGTCAACCACCAACACATCAAGGTGGTGCAGGAGGAGAAGCCCAAGAAGAAGTTGTTTGGTTAGGCGTCGAGACCAGCAGGACCGGTGCCACCGTGGTCTTGATTGTCGGAAGCAGGAAATTCAAAAGAAGCAGTGCCCGCATCGTGTCCATTGACTATACCCGATAGTTGCGTGCAGGAGAGAGATGCGCGCGGGTGTTTTTTTGTACGAGCTGTGAGGGGGTAGACTATAGCTCGTGACGACGACTTGTTGCATCTGGAATGTATTTGATGCGTTGGATGGTGTCGGTGTCGGTCACTGAAGGTTGCAGCGTGTGCGGGATCATTATTGCGCGCTTGTGATGGCACCCAGCCAGGCACGAGCTAAGTTCAATGGGATGAGTGTCCCTGAGGTCCCTTCAACCCTTTCAGAGGAGGCCCTTCTTTCCTTTTGCCACGCCACGTCCAAGCATCAACGACCAACGACTTTCTTCAGCTCAGGCCGCGCGACAGCTACCAGCAGCAGCAGCAAGCCAACAGGCGACAACGCACCGACTTCGACCACGACAACGATCACGCACGGCCTCGACACGACCCCCGCCCACCCATCCATCCCTTGACCCGACCTCGACCCCCGGCCGCCCCCCCCCCCACCCACCACCATGTCCCTCCGCCCGCGCGCGCACGGCGGCGCAGCGTCCCCGCTGCCCATCGAGCCCGACACCCCGATGGCGCACTACACGGACCGGATGGATTCGCTACTCGGCGGCGGCGACGAGAAGCTGCGCGCCGCGAGCCTCGCGCACGTGCACGAGCATGCGGCGGTCGGCGAGAAGCGCGGGACGGGCGCGCGCGTGCTGTCTCTGCTTGGTGTGCGGAGGGGGCGGGGGCGGTTTGGTGAGTTGTAGCGATTGGGGGTGGGAGCGGCGACGGGGCGAGTGGGCGCAGCGACGAGGCGACGAGGCGATGAGTCCACAAGAGGGGCGCAGGCTTGTGAGGTTGTGCTGGGTGCCCGCTCCTTCTCTGGCGGCGCGTCGGCGACGGCGACAGCGACGGCATAGAGATCATCACCTGTGTGCCGTGCCGAGCTCGCCGCGCCCTCCCGCTCACCTGCCTTGCCCCGCTGCCGATGCGCACGCGATGGACTCCACCACTGACATCCCAGGCCTGTCGCAACGCGCGTGGCTCGCGCTCACTGTCGTCGTCGGATTCGTGCTCTTCACCAAGCTTATCATGAGTGAGTGTGGTTGGGGCCGCGCCGTCGCGTGGTGGACACTGGCGGTCGCGCTGTCGCGTCGATGGCCATTCACTGACCCTCGAAGCCAATGACACCCACACCCACCACACCCACGACCCCACGTTCATCATCCCGCGCGACTACCTGAACAACAGCGCGACCGACCGCGCGCCGTTCGACTTCTGCCCCGTCTTCGGACCAGGCGACGCGATCGCCGCGCGCCGCGGCCAGTTTGAGCTCCTCCGCTCGCGTCTCCACCTCGGTACCGGCAACCGCGTGCAGCGCGTGCTCCGCAAGGCGATGAGCGGCATGCCCATCACCATCTCGGTGCTCGGCGGCTCGGTCACCGCGTGCCAGGGCGCCGGCGACGACCTCGTCGCGCCAGAGTGCTACCCCCACCGCTTTTACGACTGGTGGAACACCGTCTTCCCGCACCCCAACAACGAGCTCACGAACGGCGCCGTCAAGCGCACCGACTCGGCGTACTTTGCCTACTGCTCCTCGCACCACCTGCCGGACCGAACCGACCTGGTGATTCTCGAGTTTGACACGGTGGACCCGAAGTGAGTAGCCGCGAGGCTTGGCTTCAAGGGCGTGGCTTTGTGTTGTCGCTCTCGTGGCGAGGCTGGCTGGGCCAATGCCGGGAAGCCAGCCCATCCTGCCCCGCGCCAACCCCTGTACTCCCATACTTACGCCCCAGTGACCCCGACTGGCTCGGCCACTTCGAGCTCCTCGTCCGCTCCATCCTCCTCCGCAAGGAGCAGCCCGCCGTCATCATCCTCGGCCACTTCAGCCCCGAGGTCCAGGCGCAGAACGGCTTTGCCGGCCCCGAGCTCCTCCACAACGCCGTCGCTCAGTTCTACGACGTCCCGCACATCACCACCAAGGGCGTCATGTACGAGACGTACCTCGAGCAGCCTCAGCGCACCCTCGTGTCGCTCTACACCGACTCGGAGCTCGCCAACAAGGAGGGCCACGACCTCATCGCCGACGTGCTCATCTCGTACATCATGTCGCAGATCTGCGAGGGTTGGTCGACGCTCCTCGGCCACTCGTACAACGTCCCAAGCATGGACAGCATCTCGGGCGAGTCGATTGGCGGCACCCCTGTGCTGTTTGGCGGTGCAGGCCTCCGTCAGAACCAGGTCCCCGGCCAGTCCAAGGAAGACGGTGCAACAGAGGCCGAGATGAGTGTGACCGCGGACCCGGGCCTCGCTGTCCCACCTATGCGCCTCAACTCGCGCCCTGGTGAGCTGGAGAAGTTCCGTGAGAGCGAGCCGTACTGTGTCGCTGCAAGCGACTTGGTGAACCCGCTTCCCTCGTCCATCTTCCTCGGATCAGGATGGCACGCGTACCACCCATCCAAGAACTCGATCTCGGAGCACCACCACTACTGGTACGCCGACCAGCCGACGTCTCGTCTGCGTGTGCCCCTGCGTATCGGTGCCGGTGATGTCGGAATCTACTACCTCCAGGGCCCCGCGAGCAAGGGCTTTGGCACGGCGCGCTGCTGGGTCGACGACAATGTCGAGGGCGCACGGAAGCTGGACGGCACAGCCGACGTCGAGGAGCCGATTGCTACGTGAGTCGAGCGTGACTGCGCTGTCGCTGACTGTTGCAGATTGACAATGATTGACCGCTTCGTGTCGCGTGGCTCGCACTTTGTCGAGTGTGTGCTTGATGGCGAGCTGGGTGGACCAGCGACGCCGTTCAAGATCCTGGGCATGTGAGTGGCGTGTGGTGGGGTGAGACGGGGTGTGCGCGGGCGATGGACTGTGCGACGTGACTCGTGCTGACGCTCCGCTCCAGTTTCACGACGTAACGCGGCCCCGCCAGTGTGATGATGATACTGATGATGATTGCGCGCGCTGCATGAGGCCGAGGCCAGGGATACGAGGTGGTCCACTACATATTTTCTTTTACTCTTAGACGCATTGAAAAGGGCACATTGCAATGGACTGTTTTGTTGCTTGCTGCATAGTGCCACGGCGGGAGCAGCGACCCACGTGACGGAGGTCCGGTGTGTTGCCCCAGGTTATTGGCAGACGTGTCGAGCCGAAATACGCCGTCGTTTGCAGTTTTAGCGGGAGCGCCGGCGCGGCGGGGGCGCCGCCGTGTGCCGCTGGTGCCGCTGGTGCCGCTGGCCGCTGGCTGGTGGTGCACCCAGGCAGGCCGTCATCAGCCAGGCGCAGGTCGGACGGTCGGTCATCGCTTGGGTGAGGGCGCGACGCGGCGGCCGTCAGCCCCGTCCGTCTGCACGCAGAGGCGCAGAGGGTTTTCAGGCGTCAGCGGCAGTCGCGGCACGGCAACTCAGCAGGCGGCAGGCGGCAGCATCCACCACCACCACCACCACTACGCACTCACTCCCTCGTGGTCACTCATTTGCATTCACGTCGTCGCTCATCCGCAACACACTACACACCACTCTCCCTCTTCCCCCCCTCTCTCCCTCCCTCCCAAAACACCGCCATGCTCCGCAGCCTCCGTGCCACCCGCGCGCTCAAGGTGAGTTGCGTTGCTGTCCCAGCTTATCGCGGACAAACTGGCCCGCCGATGCGCCCGCCGGCACTGTTATCGTTGTCTTCATCGCTCACACACGCCAGCGCTCCGCCTTCCAGCAGCAGGTCCGCAACCTCTCGATCCACGAGTACCAGTCGGTCCAGCTCCTCAACCAGGTGAGTGGGAGTGAGGCGTAGGCGGGGTTGGCGGGAGCCGCGGCGCGTAGCATAGCGTACCCCGCGTCAGGCGTCCGTCCGTACCCCCCGCCGCGCTCAAGCCGCTGCGAGCCCCACTAACACACCCCAGTACGGCGTCGACACGCCCGTCGGCAAGCCGGCCTTCACGCCCGCCGAGGCCGAGTCGGTCGCGACTGCCTTCGGCAAGCCCACCGTCATCAAGGCGCAGGTGCTTGCCGGCGGCCGTGGCAAGGGACACTTTGACAACGGCTTCCAGGGCGGTGTGCACATGGTTGACTCGTGAGTAGAGCAGCGGCAACACCAACGGAGCACGCGGAGCGTGCGGAGTGAGCGGGGGGAGGGGGGGAAGACAAGGACGGAAGAAGAGCAAGAGAGAAGAAGAGGAGGGAAGACGAGGAGGGCGGGAGAATCTGGCTCGTGAGCCATGTTTGGAGAGTAGAGGCAGAGAGCACAGACGGAGAGCACTGAGGAGACGACGCTCGTGGTCTGAGCTGGCTTGAGTGCGCGACCGCGCGACCGCCTTGTATCGAGGTCCGCGTTGCCGGCAGCGGCGGACAGTGTTGTTTCCCCCTCCTCCCCCGGCCCCATGAGAGCAATGGCGGCAACCGCATCCCCTCCCCCCGCACCATGACAACACCCACTGACCCACCCCCAGCCCTGCCCAGGCCAAGGACTTCGCGTCCAAGATGCTCGGCCACAAGCTCATCACCAAGCAGACTGGCGCCGCCGGCCGTGTCTGCAACGCCGTCATGCTCGCCGAGCGCATGCCCCCCGCCAAGGAGTACTACGCCGCCGTCCTCAACGACCGTGCTTCCGGCACCCCCGTTCTCGTCACCTCCAACCAGGGTGGCATGAACATCGAGGACGTTGCCCACGACACCCCCGAGGCCATCATCACCACCCCTCTCGACTTTGAGAACGGCATCTCGCACGCCGACGGTGTCAAGCTCGCCGAGAAGCTCGGCTTTGCTCCTGAGGCCCGTGACAACGCCGCCGACACCTTCTCCAAGCTCTACACCATCTTCAAGGAGAAGGACTCGACCCAGATTGAGATCAACCCCCTCGGCGAGCTCCCCGACGGCCGTGTTCTCTGCATGGACGCCAAGTTTGGCTTTGACGACAACGCCGACTTCCGCCAGAAGGACGTCTTTGCCCTCCGCGACACCACCCAGGAGGACCCCCAGGAGGTCCAGGCTGCCGAGTACGGCCTCAACTTCATCAAGCTTGACGGTGACATTGGCTGCCTTGTCAACGGTGCCGGTCTCGCCATGGCCACCATGGACGTTCTCGCCCTCCACGGCGGCTCGCCCGCCAACTTCCTTGACGTCGGTGGTGGTGCCACTGCCGAGGCTGTCAAGGCCGCCTTCAAGCTCATCCTTTCCGAGAAGAAGGTCAAGTCGATCTTTGTCAACATCTTTGGCGGTATCATGCGTTGCGATGTTATTGCCGACGGTATCATCCAGGCCACCCACGAGCTCAACCTCTCTGTCCCTCTGATTGTCCGTCTCCAGGGCACCAAGGAGGCCGAGGCTAAGAAGTGCGTCGGATATCACGTCTAGCCGGGAGAGTGCTAACCAATCACCTGCAGGATGATCAAGGAGTCTGGTCTCAAGATCTACGCCTACGGTGAGCACGGGCCGCGGACGGCGCTCGATGTCTGTTTGTTTTTTGCTGACGCGTTCCCCCAGACGACCTTGACGAGGCCGCCGCCGAGGCCGTCAAGCTTGCCAAGTAGACAAGTAGACGACGTTGACGAGGGGGCGCCGGTGCGACCGAGTGACTGAGCGACCTCGTGCTTTGAGTGTATTAGCTACAGATGGATGCAGCCAAATCATTACGCAGAGACAGGGTGGGCAGCGCTGGATGACGTAGGAGCGCGGGTTCCCAGCGGAGTCAAAATTTGAGCGTATTACAGCAACCTCGGTAGCCGATTAAGGGGAGAGGGGTATTAGGGCGGCCTATGATGCACGTGTATTAGTCCTTACGCCTGAGACGATGCGCATCACAAGAAGTAGAAGCAAGCGAGCGGGCTCGGCTCCACCGGCGATGCATCGATGCTGCTTCTTGTGTGCACCGAGAAGTCGAAGCGGCGTCTCTGGGCGCGTGGATGTGGAGTGGGCCGTGTGGTGTATGGCACGAGAGTGGTGCTGGCGCAGGCGCAGGCGCCGGCGTCGTGGTCTGCTTGCTGCTTGCTTGCTGCTTGCTGGGTGGGTGGCGGTGGCGGCGACGCGTTTCTTTTGCTTGGCTCGGGCAGCTCACACCGTGTAATGCGGGCGCTTTTACCCCCGCGCGCCCTAATGCCCTAATGCTGCCAGATTCGGCGGCCGCGTGCGTCGTCGCTAAAGACTAATCGGCGCGGCGGCGGCGCGGCGGCGGCGCGGCGGCGTGCAAAGGCGTGTGCAGTGCGGCACCACCACCACCACCATACAGTGTAGCACCACCACAATACAACTGCCACCACATCAAAATACCATCACCCACCTACTTGTCGCCTGTTCTCAGCGCCCACTTGCCTTTCCACCACCCCACCCCGCACCCATGGCCCTCGCCGCCCTGCCCCGCCCCCTGCGCGCCGCGTCCCCGTCAGCAAGCTACCAGCGGTCGGGCTCGCCGTCTTCCCCGCGAATCCGCGCGTCCGCGTCCCCTGCGCCGCACCACCACGCTGCCCGCGCGCCGCGCAGGCCGTCCATCGACAAGGAGAACGCCCCCCCGCGCGGCAGCAGCATGGAGCCGGCGTCGCCGAAGCCGAGCTCGAACGGGTACTGGTCCGACTCGCGCAGCGTGCGCAGCGGCAGCGAGGACGAGGGCGGCGACGGTGTCGGCGCCGGCGCGTTCCCCCGCAGGAGGAGCGCAAAGAGCCCGCCTGTCGGCGTGGCCACGCTCCCCACCGTGCCCGACGACGCAGAGCTCAAGAGCGACGGCGAGCACTCGGTCTTCAGCGACTCGGCGCCGCCGCCCGCCCGCTCGGCCAACGCCATCGTGTACGACGCCAGCGGAAACCCCGTCGTCCGCCGCCGCCGCTCCAGCTCGATCAAGACCAAGCCCCCGCCCGGCGTCACGCCGACCAAGGCCGTCGACTGGGAGATCCCGCGCAAGACGTTCCACTCGAGCATTGGTGAGTGGGGTGCAGTGCTGGTGCGATCGCGACCACGCCCGTCGTCGGCGGCATTCGTGTGATCGTCACGGCGCTAGCCACCGCAGAACCACACTAACCCGCCCGCAGGCTTCGTCACGCTCTACCTCAAGTACCTCGACCCGCCGACGCTCGGCCCCCTGATCAAGGTGCTGTCGGGCATGCTGGCGTTCATCAGCGCCAACGACGCGCTGCGCCTCAACATCCCCGCGTTCGCAGAGGCATGGGAGGCGACTGTCGGCTTCCTCATGCGCGAGTCGGAGCGCGACAAGGTCAACGGCACAGTGTGGTACCTCGTCGGCGTCATCTTTGTCCTCGCCCTCTACCCGCGCGACGTCGCCGTCGTGTCGATCCTCACGTGAGTTGCCTAATCAGACACTCAGCTCACACTCAGCCTCTCGTGGTCCGACACCACCGCGTCCACCATCGGCCGCCTCTGGGGCAAGTACACGCCGCCCCTGCCGCCCCACTTCCCCGGCGTCAAGTGGCTGCCGTTTGCGCCGCGCAAGTCGCTCGCCGGCTTCCTCGCCGCCGCCGTCACCGGCTTTGGCATCGGCGTCTTCTACCACTGGGCACCCGGCACCTGGGCGATCATTGACGGCGGCGTCCTGGGCCTCATCGCGACCGGTGTTGTTGTTGGTGTCGGCGGCGCCGTCGTCGAGGCCCTCGACCTCGGCTTCGACGACAACCTCACCCTGCCTATCCTCAGCGGCGCCGTCATCTGGGCATGGCTCGCCGCCACAAACTTCCTCCTCGGCTACTAGGCTACCCGAGAGGAAGACCACTGGGCGAAGCAGCAAGACGGAGCACTGCTTCAGCCGTTCTGTTTCAACTACATATTGTGCTTGTCCGCGTATCGGGTTAGATTTATACCACTGTGATCTTTGGGACGACGAGACGCGACGGACGCGACGGACGCGACGACGCAACGACGACTGTTTCAACATACATATTGAGGCGCATGTCATGTGAAAAAGTGTCTATCGTGGCGGCTGTGTGTGCGTGTGCGGGTCTATGCCGATCTACATCGTGTCTACGCTGCCGTCGTCTTTGGGCAGCTTTGTGGCGGTCCAGAATGCACACTGGGTGATTAGCTGCTGCGCTCGCTGCCAACTCACGTTGTACACATGCTCGAGCATGCTGTCCGGCACACCAGTGTACGTCGACCGGACCATCTTCTCCTCCTTGATCTCGAACCCAACCATGCGCGCGAGCTCCTTGACCTCGTCGAGCGAGAGCTCGATGGACCCGACCTCGCCCTTGGCCGACGGCGTGGGCGAGTTCTCAAAGTGCCACAGGAGGGGGCCTGGCAAGTCAGTCATGCCCCAGCAGCGCACCCACCGAGGTTGATCCACACCCCGCCGTCAGCCAGGATCGTATGGATGATCTTGAGGTAGTTGAGCACGTTGCGCGCCGTGTCGATGAAGAAACACGTCACGACCGCGCCCCACCGCCCGCGCTGGTCGGCGTTGTTCGCCTCGTCGGTGCCCCCGCCGCTGCCGTCGCCCCAGTGCTGCGGGCCGTACACCTCCTTAAAGTCGCCGGCGACGAGCGAGAACGCGCCCTCTGGCCTGCCTTCCAGAATGTCGGCCGGCACCACGTCCGGGATGAGCACCGAGCGCAGCAGGTTGTCGCCCGTCGTCAGGTGGTTGCTGAACGAGTGCAGCCACGGGAACAGCACATGGGCGTTGGGGTGCGTCGACCTGGCGTGTGGGGTCAGTGTCCGTGTCTGCGCCAGCTTCCCCGCCCAACTCACTGGTTGAGCACAAAGTTGCTGGCAATCAGCATGAACGTGCTGAACTCGTTGCCCTGGCTCTCGAATCCCAGCGCCGCAATCTCCATGGCCAGCCGGCCGAGGCCGCACCCGGGCACGAGCACCTTGACGCCCTCGCGCTTGTCGGGCGGGTAGTACGCCTCGAGGGCGCGCAGGATCGGGTCGTATGCGGCTGCGCGTTCCGCAGCGCCCTCAGCGCTCCAGTCACGCGCAAACGAGCGCAGCGTCGAGCGCACCTTGTCCTGGTTGAGGTCGCGCTCGGCCTGCGTCGGCTTGCCCTTCGCCGCCGGCGCCGCGTGGTGCCCGTGGCCGTGGCCGTGGCCGCCGTGTGCGTGGTCGTGGCCGTGGTCGTGCGAGTGGCCGTGGCCGGCGTGCTCAGCAGCATGAGCACCAATGTCGTGCGAGTGCGTGTGCGCCGGCGCAGACGCCCCGCCGTCGTCCAGCAACATGTCGGCGAACACGGGGTCCTGGATCACGAGGTCCACAAACTCGGCGTTACTGGCGTCCGTCAGCCCCGCCATCACGCGCCAACGTACCGCCGGATCCCCTCGTCGACCGCGTCCAGCTTGTCCCTGTAACCGACCGCCTCGAACGCCGCTCGCGCGTCGCGCGGCAGCTGGAGGAAGGCCATGCGGCGGGCGTTGTTCGCCGACAGCTGTGAAGTGTGAGCGAGTTGCGGTGCGGGAACACGGCGCGTACGTACATGGTACTGCATGTACCCGTCAAACGAGCGCACGACGTCGCGCCAGTGCTGGCGCTCCTCGGAATCGGACATGGCGGTGAGGTGGGGAACGGGTGACGAGGGAAAGTGGGAACGAGCAAGACCAAGCAACAGCCGAACTTTGGTGACAATGATGTCAGGGCAGTCAGTGTTATCGGTCGTCGCCGCATAAGGCGCATGCCACTGGCTCAATTAGTGGACCTCGCTCGCCCTGGCTCATTAGTGGCACATGGGTCATGCATGTCTCGTGCCAAGCAGCGGCGAGGACAGCGTTTCCTCTCATCTTGTGTTTTTAGTATGTGCAGTCAAGGGCCGACAGCACTGTTCATGCTCCCCATGCATCGCGACATACAGGTGTGATGGTCTGGCCAATGTCGCTGATCGTGGCCCTTGCCTCTTTCATTTCGCCCGTGATCACCACCGCAAAATGCTGCTTACAGCTCAAGGGGCTCCCACTATGCTGCATATGGTCTACATCCATTCTCTGTCTCTGCTTTCAGCCACATTATCCTGCAGCAACAATGCAGCTGGCAGCCCCCCTCCCACCTCTATCCTCATAGTGCCACTTTACCCTAACTCCGGGTCGCACCACCCATGCCACGTGCCGCCCAATTATGTAATCACCATAACAAGAGCGACGCGGTTCGCGCGCCTCAACCCTTAGCAGTGTGAGTTGGCGCGGCCGTGAGCCGCGAAGGACTACCATCATCGAGCAGACGTCTGTGACCCACTCTGCCTCTCCTGCATCGTCTCTGTTGCTCTCAACACCTTTCTCTTTCTCTCTGTTCACCACCTTCACGTCGACGGCGGACTGGAGACCCCCATCAAGCAGCCCTCCTCGACCTCTACACCAGCCTACACCTCGCATCATGTCGTCGGCCCCGGCCACGCCAACGGACATCTCCCCCGTCCTCATCCCAATCATCTCCTTCCTCTCCTCCACCCTTGACTTTGTGGTCGACGCGTTCCACCGCCTCCCAGGCTCGCCCATCCTCGTCCGCTATGTCAAGTCTTCGTACCAGGACGACCCGTGGCGCTCAGCCCTCGAGCTCCTCCTCTTCGCCTATGCGCTCCGCACCGTGTTGATGGGACGGACGCGTGGCGAAGGCGAAGGTGGAAAGCTCAAGCTCAGTGAGAAGGTACGTCGTCGTCGTCATTTTACGCGGCAGGGGGGGACGGGGCCCAGCCTACGTCCAACCAGGACTGTGTCAACACCACAGTGGAGCATGCACTCACGCGATACTCTCAGGAAATCGACGAGCTCATCGACGAGTGGCAGCCCGTTCCCCTCGTGGCGCCATTGACCGACCTCGAGACCGGCACCTTCGATTCGGTCCCCGTCGTGTATGGCCAGAATGGTACCCACGTCAAACTCTCCCCCAACGGCAAGCCTGTGCTCAACCTCGCCGTGTATGACTGGCTCGGATTCGTCGAAAACGACCACATCAAGGATGTGGCCATCAGGACCCTCAGGGAGTACGGTGTGGGCTCGTGCGGACCCATGGGCTTTTACGGGACCATTGGTGGGTCGAGTGGCTGGCGCGACAAAGAGTCGAGCCGCCTCGGATCGCTGCTGGACGTGCCTTTTGACTAACACGCTGCGCACAGACGTACATACTCAGTTTGAGCGAGACCTCGCAGAGTTCCTCGACATGGAGTCGGCCATCATTTACGCCCAGTCGTTCTCGGCCGTCTCGTCGGTTATTCCTGCCTTTGCCAAGCGTGGTGACATTATCGTCGCCGACCGTGGTGTCAACTTTGCCATCCACAAGGGTCTCCAGCTTTCACGCTCCCAGATCCGCTGGTATGCCCACGGCGACATGAAGGACCTCGAGCGTGTGCTGGCTCTCGTCGACCGCGAGATCAAGCGCAAGCGCGGCAAGCTCACCAAGCGTTTCATTGTCACCGAGGGTATCTTTGAGAACGACGGCATGATGGCAGACCTTCCCAAGATTGTGGGTTTGCGCGCGCGCGCCGTCACACAAACTGACACACCCAGATGGAGCTCAAGTACAAGTACAAGTACCGCCTGATCCTCGACGAGTCCATGTCGTTTGGTATGGTCGGCCAGCACGGCCGTGGTCTCACCGAGCACTATGGCATCCCCGGCTCGGAGGTTGATATTCTCGTCGGCTCCATGGCCAACAGCCTGGGCGCCGGCGGTGGTTTCTGCGCCGGCTCGTACGTCGTGACCAACCACCAGCGTATCAACTCTGCCGCATCTGTCTTCTCCGCCGCCCTTCCTGCCATGCACGCTACTGTCTCCTCGGCCGCTACCGCCTTGATGGCCTCGCAACCCAAGCTCCTCTCCGACCTTCAGGCCAACATCCAAGCTTTCAGGCAGCAGCTCAGCAAGATTGAGCCTCGAGCTTCGACTCCCGGTGGCCCGGACAACAGAGACGCTCTTATTTCGGTCCCGTCCCACGAGCAATCGGCGCTCATCCACATCTTCCTGCTCAACCCACCACACTCGCTCGAGGCCGAGGAGACGCTCTTGCAGGAGATTGTGGACGAGGCGTTGGCAAACGGCGTGCTGGTCACGCGTGCCCGCCGGTTGCGTGGACAGGAGGTGTTTGACCCCGAGCCGAGTCTCAAGGTGTCGCTGAGCGCCAACATTACGCGCAAGGAGGCCGAGAAGGCGGGCAAGACGCTGCGCGACGCGATTGTCAAGTTTGCTGGCCGTGCGTGACCACGGACGCCACCGAGGCTCACAAAGCTGACTGGGGTTTGCTTTCTAGGACGCCGCTGAGCAGTCTACGAGTGTTATAATGAGCGTGCGGGCCGCAGCCCATATGCCGCGTTGCATGCATTGATACCCAAAATCTACATTTTTGTTGCTGTTGTCATCGCACTCTAAACAGCGAGAGCGGTGCGGCGGACGGGCAGGCCGTCCTTCTCGAGCGACGCCTTGACGTCGTCGATGCCGACCTCGTCGCGGTGGAAGATGCCAGCGGCGAGGGCGGCCTCGGCGCCAGTCTTGACAAAGACCTCCTCAAAGTCTGCGGGGGCACCGGCACCGGAGCTGGCCACGACGGGGATGGAGACAGCCTCGCGGATCAGGCGGATGAGGTCGAGGTCAAAGCCCTTGCCCGAGCCGTCGCGGTCGACCGAGTTGATGAGCAGCTCGCCGGCACCGAGGCGCTCGACGCCCTTGGCGAGCTGGATCACGTCAATGTCGCGCACGTCGCGGCCACCCGAGATGGTAGACTGGTACCACCACGCCTTGCCCTGCTCATCTGGCTTGGTCCTGGTGGTCGACGTCTCGCCCGTGACGAGGCACGCGCGGTGCGCCTCGGGCACCTGCTCGATCCAGTTGGGCACCGTCGTGTCGTAGTACACGCGCTTGGGGTCGAACGAGACGACGACGGCCTGCGCGCCGTACGCCTTGGAGATGGTCTCGATGCCCGTCTTGCCCGTGAGCGCGGGCTCGCCGCGCGCCTCGCGCTCCAGCAGCTCCTGCACGTTGATGACCGCCTCGGAGCCGATCGACACCTTGTCCGCGCCAGCACGGAAGTACGCGCCGGCGACCTCGAGCGCCGAGCGCGGCGTGCCGTCCGGGTCGACCGTGTCCTTGATACCGCCGCCAACAGTAAGTGGGACGAACACGGTCTCGGCCGACGCGCGGACGACGTCGAGCATCGGCTGGTCCTGCAGCGCCGAGGAGCGGAACGACGTAATGTTCAAGAAGCACACCTCGTCCGCGCCTGCCTGGTAGTACTTGCTCGCGAGGGAGACGGGCTTGCCGAGGTTACGCACGTTGCCGCCGTCCTCCTTCTCGCGCACGTCGTACTGGTCGCCCTTGGTGACGACGAGGTCGCCCTGGTCGTTGGAGCGCACGTCGAGGCATGCAACAATACGCGACGTGAGGCCGGTGCCCTGCGCGCGGGCGGGGCGCGGGTCGGCAGAGATAAGCTGCGGCGCGGGGACATCGGGCAGCGGGTGCGGCGCCGACGACACGGCGGCGACGGGCGCCTCGAGCCACCGGCGGAGGAGGTCGAGGCCGGCCGGGCCAGACTTCTCGGGGTGGAACTGGGTCGCGAAGACGTTGCCCCTCCTGATCGACGAGACGAACGTCTCGTTGCCGTACCGCGAGAGCGTGTACGCGTACTTGAGCAGCTCGGACTCGTCGCCCTTGCCACGGAGCGCGGCGTACGAGTGCACAAAGTAGTAGTCCTCGTTGTCGAGGAGCAGCGAGCTCTCGCCCTCGGCGGGGGAGGTGGCGCGCCACGCGCCGTTCCAGCCCATGTGCGGCACGCTCTTCTTGCCGTGGCCGGCGTCGCTGGCGTCAAACTTGGAGATGGGGTAGGGAACGATGCCGAGACCTTTGGCGCCCGCCGTCTCCTCGGACGACTCGAACAGCACCTGCATGCCGATGCAGATGCCAAAGTACGGCTTGCCCGACTGAATGTAGCGCTTCAATGGGGCCGCCATACCAATGTCCTCGAGGCCCTGGGCCGCCTTGTAGAACGAGCCGACGCCGGGGAAGACGAGTTTCTGGTGGGTTAGCGCGTGGCATGTTCTCAGAAGCGATACCCACGTCGGCCTTGTCAAAGTCGGACTCGTCCTTGATCCACTCAAAGTCGTAGCCGAGCTTGGTGATCGAGTTGGCCAGACTGGCGCGTCAGTCGCTGCTCAGCACGGCGCGACCCACCTCCGGACGTTGCCTGCTCCATAGTCGAGAATGTAGAGCTTGGGTCGTGATGTGTCGCCTGCCATGTTGTGCGTGTCTACGGTGCTGTATGTGTCTAGATGAGAGATGCAAGAGTCAAGCGCTTATGTATAGTCACTGTTGCCTCCGGCGACTCGACTTTTAGGACGAGTCGATCGGCACTCGACGGCTTGGCCGAAGCCGGAACGGAACCAAATGGTGGCTGGGGTGGTGGTGGTTTATGAACGACGAACACTTACTGTTGGCACTAACTACTGACAACAGGTTCAAGTCGTCAAGAGGTCAAGCATTGGAGTTAGCAATTCCTGTGGACTGAAGAGCACACTTTCGAATCCTGCCAAAGCCGTCAGTGAAAAGGGTTGCATTGAGCAAGTGAGACAGGCGAGGTGCGCAACGATCTGAGACAGTGTCAGCCTTGGGACCAATATACAACATAGACAATGCATTACAAACACCAAGGGTCCATATATAGGACGTATTAAAGCAGCAGTCAAATGAGCAATACAACCAAGAGACAAACTGACGTTAGATAGGGGCGGCATAACAACCTAGCGCCTATCTAACGTCGGTTTGTCCAACTTTTGTTTTTTTAAATGCATAGAGGTGATACTGGGGATGGCCAAAGTGTGCACGTCTTGAGCACTGCGGCGTGCATTTGAAGCGTCACACAAAGGCTCAAACCAAGTCCTCACCTGGGAGCGTCCAGTAATTTAGTGGCAGAGCCGCGAGATGGCAGAGCCTCGAGAACACTGCTACAGGTCTGTGCGCCCAAACACACACGCGCACAAACTCACCGAACGCAGCCTTATGATGGCTCGAAAACACCTCCAATATCCACGGCCATAGGACTCAGAAAATACCGCATCCCGTCCGATCTGCGAAGTCAAGCTGAGTACCGCCTAGCTAGTACCATGGTGGGGGACCACATGGGAATCCTGGGTGTCGTGGTTTTTGGACCAGTTTTTGGGTGGTCCGACAGGCCTTGAGCCTGCCTGCCTGGCGGTGAGAGTGAAGAGTCACCAGCAACCACAAAGTAGCCACAGGGCTTGATACGCTATACAGCACTTACCAGAGCTACACACTCTGTCAACTACAGGGGTGGTCTTCTCCTACCAAGCCTATGCACGAATGCAGCATGAACCGATGATCGATATGCTCCAGCACTGGCAGCACTTCATTCGCCACACCGATCCACGCGAGTGCCACGAGTTTGCCACCTATCACGTGACTCCACTTTCAAGATCAGAGATTTCTGTTGCTCGATGAACCACCTCCACCACAAGCAACATTCAACAACGCTCATCCCACTCAACACGCGCCATGGCTTTCCAGGAGGGGCAGCCCTCGTCGTCGAAGGGTGCAGGCAGGCCAAAGGGCAAGGGCAAGGGCCCGCAGAAGCCACTCGTCAAGAAGAACGCCGCGAAGCGCTCGCGCAACGACCAGGAGCTCAACGACCTCCAGAAGCGGATCAAGGAATATGTGAGTCGGGTCTTCCCCGAGCTCTCAACTGACCAACAGGAGCCGCCAGCAGAGCTCACGCTCTTCTCCCAACTCCCGCTCTCGAGCCGCACGCTGCGAGGTGAGCTTGCCCAAGCCGACAGCGCTGACCCCAGGCCTGAAACACAGCCACTTCCTCAACCCGACCGCGATCCAGGCGCAGTCGATCCCCGAGTCGCTGCGCGGACGTGACCTGCTCGGCTCAGCCCGCACAGGATCAGGCAAGACGCTGGCGTTCCTTATCCCGCTCCTGGAGCGGCTGTACCTCCAGCGCTGGGGCCCGATGGACGGCCTCGGCGCCGTCGTCATCTCGCCGACGCGCGAGCTCGCCGTGCAGACCTTCAACGCGCTCAGGGACATCGGCCGCTTCCACACCTTCTCGGCTGGTCTCGTCATCGGCGGCAAGCCCCTCAAGGAGGAGCGCGACCGCCTCTCGCGCATGAACATCCTCATCGCGACCCCCGGACGCCTGCTCCAGCACCTCGACAGCACTGTCGGGTTCGAGAGCGCTGGTGTCAAGCTCCTTGGTGGGTCAGCTGCCTGACGACTTGAAGCTGACATTCAGTCCTTGATGAGGCCGATCGCCTCCTCGATATGGGTTTCCTCCCCGCTCTCCGTGCCATTATCCAGCACTTCTCGCCATCCGAGACTGCCCGCGCCGACCGCCAGACCCTGCTCTTCTCCGCTACCCAGTCCAAGGACCTCGCTGCGCTTGCCAAGCTTTCGCTGCACGACCCACTGTACATCAACACCAACAAGCCGGGAGAGGAGGGTGTCATGCCTGCCAACCTCGAGCAGTACTACTCGGTCGTGCCGTTGGAACGCAAGCTCGATGCGCTGTGGGGCTTTATCAAGTCGCACCTGAAGATGAAGGGCGTCGTGTTCGTCACATCCGGCAAGCAAGTCCGCTTCATCTTTGAGACCTTCCGCCGCCTTCACCCTGGTCTTCCGCTCATGCACCTCCACGGCAAGCAGAAGCAGCCTACCCGCATGGCCATCTTCGAGAAGTTCTCGTCCTCCAACTCGGCGCTGTTGATCTGTACCGACATCGCCGCACGAGGCCTCGACTTTCCCGCCGTCGACTGGGTCGTCCAGCTCGACTGCCCCGACGACGTTGACTCGTACATTCACCGTGTCGGCCGTACTGCCCGTTACCAGAGTGAGGGCAAGGGCCTGTGCTTCCTTCTCCCCAGCGAGGAGGAGGGCATGAAGGCCCGCTGGGCCGAGAAGGGCATCGACGTCAAGATGATCAAGATCAAGGAGAGCAAGATGGGAAAGCTCGACCAGCAGATGCAGAGCTTCTGTTTCAAGGAGCCAGAGATCAAGTACCTCGGACAGAGGGCCTTCATCTCCTACATGCGCTCTGTGCATATCCAGAAGGACAAGAGTATCTTCAAGCTCTCCGAACTGCCCGCCGAGAAGTTTGCAGCCAGCATGGGTCTTCCTGGTGCTCCTCAGATCAAGCTCCTCGACCAGGGCAAGAAGGTCAAGCAGCGCGGCGGGCCGAAGAACGACGACGAGGATGAGGGTCCTACTGTCGTCCACCAGAAGCTGGCGCCATTGAGTGACGAGGAGGACGAGGACGATGATGATGAGGAGGACGAGGACGAAGATGAGGACGAGTCCGAGGATGGGGAGAGCGATGACGATGACAACGAGTCGGCGTCTGGCTCGGGCTCGGGCTCCGAGTCTGAGGACCTTCCTGTTCGCTCAGCGCCCCAGGTTCGAACGAAGTACGACCGCATGTTCGAGCGCAAGAACCAGGACATCCTCACAGACCACTACTCGAAGGTTGTGGCACACGACGACGACCTGCTGGCTGCTGGAGCGGACGACGACGACGACGTGTTCACTCTGGCCCGCCGCGACCACGACATTGATGACGACGAGGCTGCCGACCTGGGTATCAGTGAGGCACTGGCCGACCCGTCCAAGCCCAAGCCTCTGATCACCTCGGACGACCTGTCCAAGCGCAAGCTCAAGGCGGCGAGCACGCGAACTGGCCAGCTCAAGAACCGACCTGCACCGACCAAGGTCGTGTTCGGCGAGGACGGCGAGGCGCGGGACATCTACGAGAAGGGTATCGAGGCTGAGCAGGCGGCGGCGGCGACACGTGATGGCTACCTTGCCGAGGAGCGCGAGCGCATGGCTGCGGCCGACATTGTCGACCGCGAAGTCGCGAGGGAGAAGCGCCGCGAGAAGAAGCGGAAACGCAAGGAGCGCGAGCGCGAGCTCATGGGCCAGTACTCGGACGAGGAGGGTGGAACTGTCGCGTTCATTGGCGGTGCCAGCGGCGACGAGGAGCCGTACGAGGGCTACACGGGCGAGTACGCTGCGTCGGAGTCGCCCGAGCCGGAGCCGGCCCGTCCCGCGAAGAAGAAGCGCGACGCTGCGCCCGCTGCTCTTGAGGATGAGGAGGAGCTTGCCCTGCGGTTGCTCCGCGGCGAATAGATATGTGTGGGATACTGTAATGCATCATGTAGAGCGACCAAGGCGGCACAGGTCCGTGGCATGGTTGCTGTAGAAGGTGTTTGGGGGAAGATGTGCTGGTCGGCATGGTGATTTGACTACCATCGAGCAGGACGAAGGCATATCGCAGGCGAACCAGACAGAGAGAGAGGCTGAAGAGCGGAACTCGAGTCCGCCGTCTGACTCACTCTCCTGCACTCTCACCCGTCAGTGAAAGCGCTGTGCCCTCTGACGCAATCCACAATGGCTCTCCGGGCGTTAACAACATGACGGCATGGACAAGGGCGCACATCGTCCATGCAACCCACCCGGCCATCATTGTGTCTGCGCATGCCATTGCGCGACTACACTCTGCCACTCTGTCCTGGGTTGCGACACGCCGCACAAGTGTCGCTCACCCTGCCCAGCGCCTGGCGCCACCGCTCTTCTCCGCACTATGTGCGGGGCACCCAGGGATGGCGGGGCGGGGCGGTAGAGCGGCAGCGGGTGGGCTGTGCTGCCCGTCGCTCGCACAGTACTGCACAGTCGATACATACATGTTTTATTCTGTCTGGTCTGCCTTGGACTACATAGCGTTGGCCCCTCTGACGTGTGCGAAGCTCGGCGATCGACGCAGCCTGCTGCGGCGCGGTTCTACGGGTCAGCGCCGTCCACTCGTCGCAACTCACACTCGCGCACGTCCTGGAACCACCAGCCCTGCTTCGAGTCGGTCGGGCTGGTCCCGAGCTGAGTGGTGCGCGCCTCGGGGCTCTCGGCAGGCGCCTTGGCCTTGGCCTTTGCGACGCCTGCTTGGGGCAGGGGCTGCGTCTTGGCGTCCTTCAGCTGCGCCGGCTGGGCCTGGGTCTTGAGCGGCGCCGCCTCAGGCGCGTCCTCGTCGTCTTCGTCGTCGTCGTCGAACGGCTCCTCGACGACCAGGTTCGCAGCGGCGACCTTTCCCGGCCCAGACGGCTTGGCCGTGTCGAACAGCGCGTAGCTGTTCGAGAAGGACTGCCTGCGGACCGGTTGGATCTGGGCCATGGTGTGTGTGCTTGGGTGGTGGGGGTGGTGCTGGCGGTGTTGGCGGTGGTGTTGGGTTGCGCTCGGCTGGGGGGATATAAATCGCGCAGTGGGCAACTGTACAACGCCAAGAGGGCTCCAATTGCTCGCTGCACCCCGTCGCGATGCACGCTGATGCAGCATTTACCATTGGAAGGGTACCGAAGGGTGGGGTGCGGTCACGGGGTCACCAGCTGCCACTCTCGGGACCCCACTCGGGGACGGCATCTTTCGGCTTACGAGAGCCATTGCCGTGCCGACCAGAGTCGAGGCCCGACTCTAAGCCACTGCGAGCCTATTGTTGTGAACAATGAGCTACTCGTCCATCTATCAACACCCCCTAGCCGCTCCTACTCGTACAAACAGCCCACTCGTCGAGCGCAGAGGCCTCCCCAACCCTTATCCCGCAGCCAGCCTGTGCAGAACACCCACAGCGCGCTGAACCGAACCGCACCGACCCATCTACTCGACCATCCTGGCCTGCCTGCCTCCAACCTACAAAATCACACACTTGCGACTTCCATGATTCGTCGTGCTATGTCGAGATACGTGCCGCTTTCGCACTCCGTGCTGTCGCATCTGACGCACAATCTCCGCAAACGCTGGCAAGATGCCGATGTTGTCGCGCTACCGTCAGCACGACATCTACCGGCCCACTCACTGCCGACGTCTCAAAGTACGGGCAGCCCGACTCGATGGCAAGTGCTTCAGCCGTTTGCGGCGACACCTCGCGCTCGTCAACGAGGTCGGCCTTGTCTCCTTGTCAGTCAAACCCAGCCTCGCACTCACTCCCGATAATGACCATAGGGATCGTCTGCCCATGCGTTGGGTTCTTGATCCGCCGAATGCTCTCCCTCACCCCTCTGACCTCGTTGATCGTCTCCTTCTGGATAAGCCTGCCGAAGTCAATCTGCCGGCTCGCCTCTTACCACTCCCGGGCCGCCCCGCCCGTGCGTGTGACTGCTCACGAGAAGACGAGGATGAAGCCGTCAGAATCACGAATGAACAGGTCGTTCAAGGAAAGGTACTGGTCGATGCCCGCTGATGGTGTGAGCACATGGGGCGTGCGAGCTGCGGCCATTCGCGAAGGGGCGGGAGATGGCGAGGCTGTGGGGGCTAACTGGGCAGAGAACCGGCTGCGTCGGGAGCGCTGGTGAACGCTGAACGCTCGAGCATGACGAACGACGACGGCGCCGACGCCGTGATATCCGGATGTCTCCGCCACTCAGCGGCCAACCGTCCCACCGAAGCGAGAGGAGCAACTCGTGTCGAACCGAGCCCACACGACTGCGCCTCAGAAGCAATCCCACTCACCCGTGTCGAGAATCTCGAGGAGGCACGGTGTGCCGTCAACTTCAAACTGTCGCCGATCTGGGGGTGAGCTCGGCCGCCGGAGGGCACCACGCCAACTCACAAGAGTCTTCGACTGCAAGGGTGACGATAACGAGAGGCAAGAAGCGTCAGCAGGTGTGGACAAGCTATTCCCGGCACCCGGGTTGGACTTACTCGTCGGGTCGTACATCTCGAGGTACTCGCCGTTGATAAACCGGATCGTGACGGCCGACTTGCCTACTCCACCGGAGCCCATCACTGCTGCCTGCGTGAGTGAGTAGGGTACGTCATGCCACTGGTCGCTGCCCGACTCACTCTGTACACTCGCATTGCTGTAATGAGAACCCCAACTTTGCATGAACTGGGGCGTTTTGGAGCGATGTGTAGCGTGCTGATGCTGGTTCAGCCGTGATGGTGCTGTTGCTGGTGCTGGTGCTGGTGCTGGTGCTGGTGCTGGTGCTGGTGCTGGTGCTGGTGCTGGTGCTGGTGCTGGTGCGCAATCGCAGTTGTGATTCAACCTTGCAGGGGGGTTCTAGCGAGCAGAGGCAGAGAGTGAGATAGGGAGAGGAGAAGAGAGGGCGAGGTGGTGCTGAACGCAGCAAGGAGGTCGAAGGACCAGGTGTCGCGCTGCTGATCCTCGTCGCTGTCGTCAAGACGAAAGGATGAAATGTCGGAAGACGCGGCTGTCTATGTGTATATGCGTGCGTCGGGACTTTGGAGATTGTGCGTGTGTAAGTGAGGAAAGAAGCCAACGATCAGTGCTGCTGGCGGCGTGTCGAGCAGCAGCAGCTCAGCCTTAGCCATGGTGTGATGAGAGCGCATCACCAACACTCGGTCAGCCGTCGGCGCACTGTCCCCTCCCACTCCGTCGCCCGTAGTCGGCCCGCGCTGCGTCCTTACGCCTGCCCCTGCTCATCGGAGAGAGCGGCGCGGCCCAAGCCTCCCGCGACCGTGCGGCGCGACCCTTGTAGTGGTCGGAGCAGAGGCGTGCAGCGGGGAGCAGGCGCTGGCGCCACCGAGGTGCTCTGCATCGGGCCTATATGAGCTGCCTGCCGCATGTGCATGGGGCCAGATTGAGGCCGATTCACCGAGCACACATCCGCAATTGACCCCCCCTTGAGCCTTGTCAACAGGCCGACATTGCCAGCAGCGGCATGCATCCGCCACATCCGTCGCCTTGCGCTGTCGTGCCGTGTCAGCTGGCAGAAATCAAGCCCACGGCCACACGGCCACACGGCCCTGTTGAGAACGCTCCCTGGACTCTCCTACACCGGTAGAGCTCAGATCTGATAACGATTGCAAGTTCGCCACCACGACGCGTCACGTCGGACACCATCCCTGCTTTCGCGGCGAGGCACGACCCAAACCCCCGCGTCAACTCGAGAGGGTCGACGCCGTGAAACGAAGCGGTGTTGAGGTGTACCGAGCTCCGAGCCCGACTGAGGGGGTAACGCCTGTACCTCGACGTCCGACGAGGTACAGCACAAACATGCGGAGGAGAGCGAATGACATCGCGAGGACGCGTCGACCAGCGGCGACGCGCGGTGTGCAGCTGCCTGTACTTAACTCCTCCCGGTAGGCGCTTCCGCGCTGACTCGCTTGCACTGAAGACAATGCTCTCTCTCAAGGCTACTGTGCTCGCCCTCCTCGTAGCCTCGACCGCCCTTGCTACGCCGACACCAGTCGAGCGTGCCGGCGCGCCGGAGATCTACTACCACATCCAGACCGCAAACGGCGGCGACTTCTGTCTCGACGCACGCGACGGCGTCGTGGCCAACGGCACTGCAGCTCAGATGTCAGTGCCCGACTGCTCCATCTCCCGACACCTACTGACACGGCCACAGCTGGGAATGCGTGTACCCAAACGACAACCAGCTCTTCACTCCGTCGAGGTACGGGTACTTCTGGAGGAAGGACTTCACCCTGTCCATCGACGCCGGCCTCGACCCGCAGAATGGCTCTAAGGTCCACCTCTGGCACTACTACGACCACCCCAACACCCCACCGCAGCAGAAGTGGGAGTACGTAAAGACGACCTGGGGCCCGTACGGCTACATCAAGCTCGTGGACCGCGGTACGTGCTGTGCCAAGGCGAGTACACCCACTGACCACCACCATCGCCACAGACCTCTGCCTCGACGTCAGCGACGGCGGGTTCTACAATGGCAACCAGCTCCAGGTGTGGCAGTGTACCCAGGGACCGAACCAGCTGTTCAAGCGTGTGCCCGTCGAGCAGGGCGGCAAGCCTTACAGCTCCTCTACTGGGCCGCTACGGAAGTAGACTGCTCAGGTTTGATTCGCGGCGAAGACCAGCTACGCAGCTCATAGACCTAGAGATGGCTGCTCGGCGAACGCGCCATTGCCATGCAGTCTGCTCGGGATGCACTGGCTGCGAAGCAAATTCCAGCCTTCCCCATCGTCACGGCAGACGTTGACATGTGCAGGGCAGGATGGGGACCCTGGCGCCGAGACGTGTTGCCTGGTTGCCTGAGACTAGCCAGTTCAGCAGTCGCCGAGAATGGATGTCGCACTCTGGGGTGTTTCAACGCACCGAAGGAGGTAGCTAAACACGCTGCATCGTGCTGCCGCTCTCACATCCGTCTACACCACCCCTGCCCATTGACATCGACACCACCCCTGCCCGTCGACGTCGACGCCTCGGTCGCCATCTCAACCATAGAGGAGCGCCGTGGATGCAGCATGGGGGCCGTGCCTCGCACCGTCTGCCTGGGTCTGCGGTCAATTGCGGAGTGTTTGGGAGGCGTGTTTCAAAGAGAAGCTTAGTTGCGCCACAAAATTGCCGACAGACGGTTCGGGTTGGTCCTCCTACCTGCCGTTGCCACCCACCCACGACCGCTCTCTCACTGTCCAAGACCAGAGCATCGGCTCTACGATGCACCGCCTATCTCATGGTCGCTGTCATGTGCCGATCTCGTAACTATTCATTGTCCCGCGACAGCGCGGCATGCCCCGGTGCCTAGACCCCAATCTCGTAGCTGGGGGCCACATGATGGGGTGCAATGTTGGAGCCCGCAAGTCGAGCGCGCAACTGAGCGCGCAACTCATTGCCAAGACTTTGGCAGCGCCGCACTGATTCGTTTGGGGCTCTTGGCCTCTAGCGCGAACGCACTGCAGAAGAGGGCACAAACAAACAAGACAAGCTTGTATCGTATCCGCCCGCCATGCCGCGGCTGTCGAGCGCTTGTTGGCCGCTAAGCGTCGTCTCAGACTCGCAGAACCCTGGTTCTTCCCCTGCGTCATAACCCCACACCCCCTTGACGTATCCCTTCTGTTGGTGCAAACGTCGCCATTCAGTCGAAGCTTCAGTCCTAGTCTACGCGCACTGCCATGCAGCACTGCCCTGCTTCGGTCAGAGTATCGGCAGCTTCGGTAGACCGCTCCCGCTGCATCAGCCGTGCGCCGTGGTGCAGCACGCCAGGCAGTATCCAAGGCCCACACACTGCGGCAGATGACGACGGCACCATGACGACACTAGCCCAGGAAACCGTCGCAAAAGTCCTGGTGCCCCTGCTCATGTTTGTTTCGTCTGTTCTCGCGAGCACACACGTATAAGAGGGGAGGGGGTGCGAGGGGTCATCGCTAACCATCAAGAAATCTATCCCACTTCACGACAACCTCGGACGTCGCTGACCCAACACTATAATTCACTTGTGACAATGAACTTCATCACCACTGCCCTCCTCGCCCTCCTCGCCTCGACGACGGCGCTCGCGGCCCCCGTTGAGCTAGTCGAGGAGCGCGCCGGTGCCCCCGCCCTGTTCAAGATCTACGCCGGCACGTACATCAACGTCGGCCCCATTTCGTACGTCCTCGACGTCAAGGACGGCAACTTTGCGAACGGCACACCTGTCCAACTGTAAGCGCGTTCTACTAGTCCGTTGGATGCCGGCTTACAGATTCTGCAGCTGGCAGTCGTACCCCGGCAACCCGAACCAAGTCTTCGACCTCGCACAGCTCCCCACCATTCGTCCAGTGGGCAACAAGAACCTCTGTCTTGACGCCGGTTCGAACCCCGGTGACGGCAGCCGCGTCCATCTGTGGCAGTGCTACGACGGCCTTCCTCAGCAGCAGTGGGAGGAATTGCACCAGGACCGGTTTGGCAGGTACTTGAAGCTCAAGGACAGGAGTAGGTGGCCTCATCTTGCTGGTATACTCTCCACCTCCCAACTGACTTTTCACCCAGACCTCTGTCTTGATGTCCCTGATGGCAACAAGTTCAACGGCCAGGAGCTCCAGGTGTGGACCTGCGTCCGGTACAACCTCAACCAGCAGTTCTACCTTGGCTCGGCAGCGTAAGCGTCTCCGCAAACACACGTATAATCACGGACAATGGCTCGACGGACAATAGCATAGGCGACACTGCAGCCAAGTTGCGTATGTGCGAAAACTATTAAGTCTCATGTAATCGCATTGTAATGAAGCGTCCCGCAGACATGGATGACGGCATCATGACGACACTGGGTAAGGGGGGGTGTTGTTGTGCCAAGAGGACTGAGTGTGACGTATGCCGTGAGGTGGGGCAACGAGGAATGTCAGCAGGTCTGCGGAAAGCTAGCTCCTGGCTCGATCCGCGATGCTCGTAACACAAGGAGGGAGGCAGTGCAATTGTAGGGCAAGCAAGCATATCCGTGCGGGCAAGTTTATCTCGGGAGATTGAGGGGCCTTGCGTCGATTCCGACGGCCACGCTGCCGCTCCCACCTCCACTGCCCCCCATGCCGACACGCAAGGCTAAGTAAGTTGGCCGTCTGGCTCTTGGATCTTCAACTGATCGTCTTGCTGGACCGTCGTGCATGTCGCACGTGTTTGGACTGCGAAGCGTGACTCGAGTGACTTGGTCGATCACGAGGCCCCTCAGGTTAAGCTCGGAGTCGGAGAGGATCCACATCAGTTCGGCACCGACAGGGGCATGGTAGACCGCAGCCTTGTCAGCACCACCCACACGATGCTTGGAACTCCCATGGGTAGCTGTTTGACTATGGGTGGGGTTCATTGGCAATGGCGTCAGTGGAACCACCATGCGAGTTAAGGGCAGAATGATGGACAGGGGGCCAAGGAACGAGCATCGGTGAACACGTCTTTCGCTTCGCGATATGCATCCGAATACAAACACCCATGCACCCACGGCGCGACCCACCATGACAGCACATCGAGTGGGGCGTCTTGTCGCGGAGGGAAGCTTAATCGTGAGACAGAGACGTGCAAGGTTCAAATGCCCGTGTGTGGTGTTTCACCCACTGGCGAAGTGAACGGTCTATACAGCGACGTACGCCTGTCGAAAGGGCCGTGACGTCGGCGTCTCCGGCACATGGTGTGTGGTGGCTTGGCACGAGCATCAGTTAAAGCTGCGTATGAACAGAGGAGGGCGACGAAAGAACATCACCTTCTCCTACTATGACGCTCGTCGCTCACGTCCTCGCACTCTGCCTGCTCGTCGCCGGCCCCTCTGCCGCGCTCCAGCAAAACTTCCACTACCTGGCGAAGGGGAGTGGCAAGTTGCCGGAGCTAGCCCTCGACATCCGTGACGGCAAGATGGAGAACGGAACTCCGATCCAGCTGTAGGTCCTGTGACTATGTGCGGGGCGCGCTGACTCGCTTGCGCCAGCTGGCAGGACACCGAGTACAACGCGAATCAAGACTTCGAGTTCGTGCACGGAGGAACCAGAGCCACCATTGACATTGGCCTGATTCGCCCGCGCTCCCACCCCAACTTCTGCATCGACGCCGGTTCCAACCCTCGCGATGGGAGCAAGGTGCACCTCTGGCAGTGCTATCCCGGCCTTCTTCAGCAGACATGGCACCATCAGTTTGTCTTCACCTCCTACTTTGGCTACAATCAGCTCAAGCTTAATGGAACAAGTACGGCCTATGCTGCGGTGTCTGCTGATGCTCTCCCCAGACCTCTGTCTCGACGTCACAGACGGCAACTTTGCTAATGGCCAGCAGCTACAGGTTTGGACTTGTGCCAAAGAAAACAGCAACCAGAAGTTCGAACGGGAAGTACGGCCCTAATCCAGACGTGCTCAACGACGCAAACGGCCGTCGGCCACACACGGACACTGCGGATCGCAGAAAGGACATTGAGGATGAACATTTAGGCCCCGTAAAGGACTACATATTTCCATTACAAACACCCATGCACCCACGGCGCGACCCACCATGACGGCACATGGAGAGGGGCTTCTTGTCGCGGAGGAAAGCTTAATCTTGAGACGAGGTGCAAGGTTCAAGTGCCCGTCTAACATGTTTCCCCACTGGCGCAGGGACCGCCGTTGACAGACGTACGCTTGTCGCCAGGTCTGTGACGTCGGCGTCGGCATTGGTGTGATCTGATCAGGCATGGCACCAACGCCTGTTGAAGCTGTATATGATCGAAGAGGGACACCGAAAGAACGACAACCGTCTGTCAGCAGCCACTATGATTCTCGTCGCTTACCTTCTCGCACTCTGCCTGCTCGCCCCATCCACCTTTGCCGCCCTCAAGGGCCCCTACAAAATCCTCCTGGAGGTGTACACCCCGACGACGCCGTCTGGGTTCTCCGTCGACGTCCGCGACGGCAGGATGGAGAACGGCACTCCGATCCAGCTGTAAGTCACTACATGTGTGCGGTGTGTGCTGACTCGCCTGCGCCAGCTGGCAGACCACCTACTACAACAAAAACCAAGAGTTCGACTACGAATCCCTTGGCAACAGTACTATTGCTATCCGGGCGCACTCCAACCAGGACTTCTGCGTCGACGCTGGGTCCAACCCTCGCGACGGGAGCAAGGTGCATCTCTGGCAGTGCTACCCGGGTCTTCTTCAGCAAACCTGGGCCCGGGAGTTCAACTACATTAACAACTCCAACCGCGGCTACTGGCGGTTAAGGCTGAATAGCACCAGTAGGCTTATGACGCCGTGTCAGCTGCTGACACTCTCCCCAGACCTCTGCCTCGACGTTCCAGACGGCAGCTTTGTCAACGGCCAGCAGCTGCAGGTGTGGACGTGTGGCCTTAACAACCAGAACCAGGCATTCACCGAGCGCCAATGAGTGGTGTTTGACCAAGCAAATGGCCGCCTGCCACACACGGACACTGCGGATCGCAGAATGAACATTGAGGCCCCGCTTAAAGCATACATATCCCCATGCAATTCCCACATATCGTGCCAAGCAAGCAGCATGCAGCAGGTGCCGGCAAGCCCGAGGGCTCGCTAGAGATCGGTCTCCAAGGACCCACGGCGGGAGTTGTAATAACGGCAGCTGTGAATTGTATGACAACAGCCAAGAGTTGTCGGCCATGTTAAGGTTAACAATCTGTCCGTGTGGGATGGATGCATTGTCCATGTCCCGGTGATGCATTGAGTGCTGTGTTGTTTCAGCGAGGCCGCGCAGGTGGTACACTTCGAGATGTGCACTTAAGCAGCATCCCGAGGGGTGAGTCTGAGTCTACGCCATACCCAACAGGCCATGACTCTCCTTACCACTGTTGTCCTCGCCCTCACCCTCGCGGCTTCGGCCCGCGCTCAGTATGATGAGGTCGCTAGGATTATCGAGAACATCGGCCGCGAACCCTCCATGTGTGTCGACCTCAAGGACGGTGTCCAGGCGAACGGCACCCCACTTCAGCTGTACGTCCGTCGTCGACGTCGCCCCACTGACCCCGCAGCTGGGACTGCGACCGGAAGAACCCGAACCAGTTGTGGAGGACCGACGCCAACCAGATGCTCCTGTTCGCCAACCCGAACCTGTGCATTGACGCCGGGGTGAACCCGACAGACGGCAGCAGAGTCAAGGTGTGGCAGTGCTACCCCGGCCTCCCTCAGCAGACGTGGGTGACCTTCGCGTCCAAGGCAGGACCCAGGAGAGGGCTCAACGGCACCAACCTGTGTCTCGACGTCACGGACGGCAACTTTGTCAACGGCCAGGAGCTGCAGGTGTGGACGTGTGGCTTAGGCAACATTAACCAGAAGTTCGCCACGGTGGTGGCCGACCAATCTATCTTCGATTGACTGAGAGTTGTCGGCCAAGTTAAGCTTCAGAATCTGTCCGTGTGGGCAGTGATGCATTGTCATGCAGTTGTCCGTGTCCCACGACTGCCGTGATCGCCGTAAGTGGCGCTTACGGCGTGTTTCAGCAAGGCCGCGCGGGCTGTGCCCAATTCAGATACTTAAGCAGCATCCCGAAGGATCCACCCCGTCCCCACACCTAACTCGCCATGACTCTCCTTACCACTGCTGTTCTCGCAATCGCGCTCGCGGCTTCAGCCGAGGCTCAGATCCCGGAGAACACGCCGAAGTTGCTCCTGGCATATGGCAGCCCCGGCGCGCCCGACGCTTACATGTGTGCCGACCTCAAGGACGGTGTCCAGGCGAACGGCACCCCACTGCAGCTGTACGTCTCTGTCTGCGGGGTGGTTGGCACCCACTGATCCCGCAGCTGGGCGTGCGACGGGAAGAACCAGAACCAGGTGTGGAGGACCGACGAGAACCAGCTCCGCCTCGCCGCCAACACGAACCTGTGCATTGACGCCGGGATCAACCCCCAAGACGGCAGCAGAGTCAAGGTCTGGCAGTGCTACCCCGGACTGCCGCAGCAGACATGGAACCTCTTCGCGTCAAGGAGAGGGCCCAGGAGACGGCTCAACGGCACCAACCTGTGCCTCGACGTCACGGACGGCAACTTTGTCAACGGCCAGGAGCTGCAGGTGTGGACGTGTGGCTTCCTCAACAAGAACCAGCTGTTCTCCACGCCGCTGGCTGATGACACTACTTTCTATTGAGAGTTGTCGGCCTAGTTAAGCTTCACAATCTGTCCGTGTGGCAGTGATGACTTGTCCGTGTGGCAGTGATGACTTGTCCGTGTGGCAGTGATGACTTGTCCGTGTGGCAGTGATGTATTGTCCGTTTCCCAGTGATGCAGTTGTCCGTTTCCCAGTGATGCAGTTGTCCGTTTCCCAGTGATGCGGTTGCCGGTGTCGTGCGTGTCCCAGTGATGAAGTCGTCCGTGTCCCCGTGACGCAGTTGTCCGTGTCCTAGAGAGAGCGGCGTGTTTCAGCCGAGGCCGTGCGGCGGTGCACAATCCAGATACTTAAGGAGCACCCGGAGGGGTGTAAGTCTCCCCCATACCTAACTGGCCATGACCCTCATTACCACTGCTATCCTCGCACTCGCGCTCGCGGCCGCTTCAGCCCAGGCTCAGTTCAACAAGACCGCTGAACCGAAGATCCTCTTGGGGGGCTTTGGGGGCTGGAGAAACATGTGTCCCGACCTCAAGGACGGTGTGCAGGCAAACGGCACACCAGTGCAGATGTAGGTCGCCGCTGCCGTGGCACCCACTGACCGTGCAGCTGGGATTGCGACGCACGCAACCCAAACCAGTTGTGGAGGACGGACGAGGACCAGATCCGCCTCGTCGCCAACCCAAACCTGTGCATCGACGCCGGGTCCAACCCGCACGACGGCAGCAGGGTCAAGGTCTGGCAGTGCTACCCCGGCCTAGTGCAACAGACGTGGGTCGACTTCTCGTCCAGGTCTGGTCCCAAGAAGCAACTCAAGGGCACCAACCTGTGTCTGGACGCCACGAACGGCAACTGGGCCAATGGCCAGCAGCTGCAGGTGTGGACGTGTAACTTTGGGAACGTGAACCAGGTGTTCTTCGAGGCCCCTGCTGCCGAATATACTCGGACCCATCAATCTTGACTGAGGCTGCGTGCGAGCGAACGGACAATTCAGTAGGCCAAGAACCGTACACGATGCCAATTCCGATGCATTCTGCAGGTTGACTACATGCGTACAGGCTAGAGTTACATTGGTTGAGAGCATGGGATGTTGAATGATGATGGTGGTGATGGTGGTTCTATCGGCGGGATGAGCCACCGTCTAATGTCAAGCGCGGCCTTAGGCCAGCGGCTGCTGCTCCTCCTTCCTGCCCAACACGCGTCGCGCCACGAGCAGAATCTTTGGCGCGTTGGCGATCCACACGCCCGCGAGGATGGTGCACCCCGACCAGACTGCCGCGTACGTGAAGCGTCCGCCGGCGCCTTCGATGAGCTGACCCGAGATGGCCGGGCCGACGATGGACAGGGCGCCGCCAATGCTCCACACCATGCCCATGCGCATGCCGAGCTCGGGGAGCGGCGACACGGTCGCACACGCACCGGCGACGAGCGTGACGTACGCGCCCGATGTGAGGCCGTAGCTGACCAGCCCGATGACCGCGACCGGCGTCGGCGTCGGAAACACGACCCAGAACGCGAAGAGGGACACGGCGGTGGCGGTGCCGAACGTGAAGAACATGCGCCACGCGCCAAAGTGGTCCGCGAGGATGCCGCCGCCGAGCCGCCCGACCGTCGCGCCGGCCTGCACGAGGGTGACAGCGTACGTCGTGTACTTTGGCGCGAGGGCAGACGCGGACGTGTACAGCGGCGCCTGGAAGTACGGCGTGAACCAGTTGAGCATGACAAGTGCTGCGCCGGCGCCGAGGCACGCGTATGGCGGCTCGCGCCACGGCTTGAGCAGGTCGGCCCACGGCGGCGGCGTCTTGCGCGGCAGGCGCGCCTTCATCCACACCCAGGAGGGGGCCATGAGCACCGCGTTGATGCCGGCGATGATGAGCATCGAGTCGCGGAAGGAGAAGCGCACGAACAGACGCGCCAGCACGATCGGGTACAGCACGCCCGCGAGCCCGGTCCCGGCGAGAATGACGCCCATTGCCGTCGAGCGCCGCGTCGTGAACCAGTGCCCTGCGATCGCGGTACTTGGCGAGTAGACGAACGCGCCGGCAATCCCGAAGAAGAGATGCGCCAGCATGAATTGGTAGTACTCCTTGCAGACTGGGCGGGTGAGCCGGCTGCTTACGTCGAGCCACTTACACGCAATCGCAATCAGCGCGGCAAAAGAGCACGTCGTGCCGATACGCACGAGCCACTTGGTGCCGTACACGTCGAACACGCGGCCCGAGAGCGTCGAGCCCATGAACATGACGCCGCCTTGGACCGACGAGATCCAGCTGGGTTGGTGAGTTTAGGCTAAGCCGCCGGGTTGTGGCACTCTGGCACTCACGCAATGTCGGCCTTGGACCTATCCCGCAGCTGGTGCTCCATGTAGTAGAGCATGAGCTGGCCGAAGGACGTCATGAGCCCGAACATGGTGAAGAGGACGAGCGCGGTGCCGAGGATGACGAGCCACGCTTCGAGGCCGCCGTCGGGCGGTGGTGAGAGGGCTGGCGGCGCGGAGAAGGCAGGGGGCAGAGACTTGTCGTTGAGGTCGGTGGTGGCGCCGGCCATGTCCTCGGCCTTGGTGGGCTCGAGCGCCAGCGTCGGCGCAGAGTCTGTGGATTCTGTGCGTGCTCCCATTGTGTGTTGGTATGCTTTTGCGTCGCAAGAGGTCGCACGCTCCCGCGGTTATATACCCCCATATCTTTCAGCTCTGCTCCACTCGCTCATAGCCGAAGCAGCCAGCTTGCCCTCGCTCGGCACACACCCGAGCACAGAGTTGCAATAGTTGCGCGGGTTGCTTTGGTAGACCCGGTCGGAGTCTCCGTACAGCAGGTGACTTACCCCGCCTCCACAGGCGACTTTGCCGCGGGCCTCAGGCAGGCAGGCACCTGCCGGCTTCTTCGCTTCTTCGGGTGCAGGAGCAGCGTAGGCCCGCCGCTTAACGCCGGACGAATGTTTACGGCCGTTGCATGCGTCCTTACCATCCAACAGATGACCACCATGCTGCTGCTGTCGCGGTTTGCGTCGAGGAAGGCACAGCAGCGCGCTGATGCTCGGTCATGATCAGCAGAGAGTTGACTGGATCTTATCGGATAGCTCGATGACCGGCCACGGCTCCGACAGCCGACGGCCGTGGCGCCGCTGGCCGTTGTATGTCGTGTTTGTGGCCCAACAGATGACTACATGCGACATGTCGTGTGCGCCGAGGCACACACAACGACGCGCTGATAACCTGCTATGATCAGCGCAGAGTTGACTAGATATTTTCAGATAGCTAGCTGGCTGTCGGTCTCGGCTCCAGCAGCCGACAGCCGCGGCGCAAGCCGATCGACCTCCCCACCTCCCACCTCACCACATTCTGTAACGCCATACATCCCGCACTACATGCACTCCTGCTTTTAGACTACGTCCGATACGCTTAGACCTCGTCGGGGCCGAGCATGACTGTCGGGTAAGTAACCTGTCGCAGCAACCGCTCGTCCACTCACGCTCAGGACGGACACGCTTGTCAAACTCCTCGCCGGTGATCTTGCCCGACTCGAGGGCCGACTCGCGGAGGGTGATGCCCTTCTTGTGGGCGTTCTTGGCAATGGCGGCAACGTCGTCGTAGCCAAGAACCGAGTTGAGGCAGGTGGCAAGCATGAGCGACTCGTTCATGATCTGCGAGATCTTCTTCTCGTTGGCCTTGATGCCGACAACGCAGTTCTTGGTGAACGAGCGCGAGCCGTCAGCAAGGAGGCGGATCGACTGGAGGAGGTTCCTGCGGCGTCAGCGTCACAACTAGGCTGCTGACCCACTTGATGAGAACAGGCTTGAACACGTTGAGCTCGAACTGGCCCTGCGAGCCAGCAACCGAGATGGTCATGTTGTTGCCCATGACCTGCGCGGCGACCATGGTGAGGGCCTCGCACTGGGTGGGGTTGACCTTGCCGGGCATGATCGACGATCCGGGCTCGTTCTCGGGGAGCTCGAGCTCACCAAGACCACAGCGGGGTCCCGAGCCGAGGTAGCGGATGTCGTTGGCGATCTTGAAGAGCGAAACGGCAACGACGTTGAGGGCACCCGAGGCCTCAACAATGGCGTCGTGGGCGGCAAGGGCCTCGAACTGGGATGTGTGAGCGGGAGTAACAGGTGATACGCTTGAGCCGTCTCACTCACCTTGTTGGGGTTGGTCTCGAAGGGGTAGCCAGTGATCTTGGAGATCTCGTCGGCGACCTTGACGTCGAAACCCTTCTTGGTGTTCAGGCCCTGCGGATGTCAGACATGTGCCCATCAAACTGAGGCACCGGGGGCCGGTGCAAGATTACTCTAGCCACCGGACTCCCGGCAAAGCCCGTGCGCGAGGGAGCGGGAACTCACGGTGCCAACAGCGGTACCACCCTGGGCGAGCTGCTGGAGGTGCTTGAGGGTGCCCTCGACGCGCTCAATGCCGCGGTCAAGCTGGGTGACATAGCCGGAGAACTCCTGGCCGAGGGTGAGGGGGGTAGCGTCCTGGAGGTGGGTACGGCCGATCTTGATGATCTTGTCAAACGACTCGCGCTTGACCTCAAGGGCGTTGCGGAGCTCGATGAGGGCGGGGATGAGGTTGGAGCGGATCTCAACGACGGCGGCAACGTGCATGGCAGTGGGGAAGGTGTCGTTGGACGACTGCGACATGTTGACGTGGTCGTTGGGGTGGACGGGCTTCTTAGAGCCGAGCTCACCGCCGAGGAGCTCAATAGCGCGGTTCGAGATGACCTCGTTGACGTTCATGTTGGTCTGGGTGCCCGAGCCGGTCTGGAAGACGACGAGGGGGAACTCGTCGATAAGCTTGCCCGAGATGACATCGTCGGCAGCGCGCGAGATGGCGTCGGAAATCTCGGGCTTGAGGCCGTACTCCTTGTTGACATGAGCGGCAGCCTTCTTGAGGACACCGAACGCCTTGATGAGGGGAGGGGGCATGCGCTCAGTGGGGCCACCAATGTCGAAGTTGATGAGCGAACGCTGAGTCTGGGCACCCCAGTAGCGGTTGGCGGGCACCTGGAGAGGGCCGAACGTGTCGCGCTCCTCACGGTACTTTTGCTCAGCCATGATGGCGGTGGTGGAGAAGTTGCGGGAAACGCGGGGGAGGGCGCGGAGCTGGTTTCGAGTTAGCTGGATGCAGCGAGTGCGAGTGCGAGTGCGGGGTTGTGTGATGCGGGTTGTGGGGAGGTGGGAGGGTGTGGTTGACGGGGGATGAATGACGGTCGTCCCGGCTATGGGTTATACCCTCGTGGGCGCGTGGGCGGTGGGAAGCGAGCGACACATAGCTCCCGATTAAGAATGGGCGCGCTGCCTGCCGACGGACGCTGGTGACACGCTGGTGGGTCGTTACTCACCGAAGCCGACGACGAACGGAGAGAGACCTGCGAGATCATTTTTGGTGACGGGTTTTGATCAAAGCCAACAAGACACGACTGGACGTGATCAAGGGAATAAAGGGCGAGGAGCGAAGCGATGGTGGTGCGTCGACGTATCGCAAACCCGTCCTGCCGCTGCCCAAAGATTCCACAGCAGCAGCGTGCTCTACCGCGCCGACGGCCGACGTCGGACGGCTCCGTCAGGCCTGCCTGGGTGCAAGGGTGCCCTTTGCTTGCCCCAGCCTGTAGCGTATGCATCGGACAATCTCGGCATCTCGCACGGCGGTAGCAGCGCCGACGGTGGCCGAGCCCGACACGTCCGATGGCCTGCTTTATTACGTAAATCATGTTCCCAGTCACGTGCAAGCCACCAACGCGCCTGACTTCAGGATCAGACGCCATTTGGGCGTTCACGCGTCGCGCAGGTGTTTTGACCATCACCCCATCACCCATGGAGACGAGGTCAGTGACGGCAAACCCACCCTCGCCGCCTAGCTGACACTCCCAGGCCCCCGCGGAGGACATATGGGAAGCGCAGCACCGCGCCGGCGGTGTCGTCGGCGTTCGACTCGCCACCCAAGGCCGGGCCGGGGCCATCATCCCTTTTGCGCACGCCGCCCCCGTCGTCGCCGCTGGGCGGCGCGCGCCCATCCAGCTCGAGGAAACGTGTTCGCGAGCCTTCGCCGTCCCCAAACTCCCTGGCCGTCCCCCCATCCCCACCTCCCTCTAGCCCGACGCGCACGGCGCCCCTTGCGCGCGTAGACACGAACCGGCAGTCGACCCTCCTCGGCTTCTTTGGTGCGGCGCCCAAAAAGCATCGTGATCGAGCAGCCCAGGCCACGACACCACCCGCACCGGCAAAGCTTACGCAGCTCCACTTTGCGACGGGTCTGCGCTCGTGCCACGACTGTGCAATGTCCTACGTGCGCGGCGGGGACGACGAGGCGGTGCACGCGCGGCACCACGCGCGTGTGACGGCCGGCATCCCGTGGGACGGGCGCGGCCGGTCCAAGGTCGTGCGCGACCGCATCCCGTTTGCGGGCGGTACGATGCGTGTGATCGAGGTCGATGTGTCGGTTGGCGGCACGCGCGTCGACGACATCCTCGCGACGGTCGACACGGTCCTCTCAGCCCCCGCACTCCCACCAGCCATCCGCGAACGATGCAAACTGTTCCTCGGCGTTACGGCGTCCCCGGCCCCGGTGAAGCAGGGTGCGAAACGCGCCCGCACAATAGGTGCACCGGCGAAGAACCGCGAACGCGTCGTAGGTGTCGTCGTCGCCCAGCCAATCAAATGGGCGATGCGTGTTCTCCGTGACGGCGAGGATGGCGAGGGCGTTGTCGACAGTGGAGGAGGAGTAATGTGCGAGTGAGTACGGCTACAATGGACAAAATTGCTGATGCTGCGCTGCAGTCCCGAACGACTACCAACCCCGCTCGGCATCCACCGCCTGTTCACCGTCCCTGCCTTTCGTGGCCACGGACTTGCGCAGCTCCTGCTCGAAGCAGCAGCAGCCAACACCGTCTACGGGTGCACCTTTGACCCTCGAGCTGGCCAAGTCGCCTTCTCCCAACCGACCGAGAGTGGGCGCAAGACGATGGAGAAGTGGGGTGCCGGGGCGGTGCGCGTCTTTGTTGATGACGAGAGCCAGCTTTGAGGCCGGTGTCTGTTCTTGTTGCATACTGCATTCGTGCTCAGCCCATTGACAAGTTACTTGTATGCATTAACATCATGGTTCCGCACAGGCGGGGTGTGCACAGGCGTGGTTTTGGGTACATCGGGGGTGGGGGTGGGGCGTAGCCCATGCCAGGGGGATCAAATGGGGGTTGGAGACGAGGAGGGCGTCGTTCAGGCGTGTATGAGAACGGACTGAGACAGAGTACGTAAGGAGAGAGGGGGAGGTGAGGAGGAGCAGGCTCTAACAGCTCTACTTGAAGAGACGCCCAGCGGAGGTCTTGATCGACGACCACGTTGCCTTGCCCTCGACAGGAGCTTGAGCGTGGCCACCCTGGCGTGTGGCACCGGACCTTGAGCTCTGTGGACTAGATGTTGGCTGACCACTGATCTTAGCGGCAGCTGACGTCGATTGGGAACGGCCAGTTGAGGCAGTGGGGGCTGCAGGCACCTGGTTGGCACCCTTAGGCACCTTAGTTGCAGGAGCATGCATTCCACGGGAAGGCGCGGGGGCGTGAGCAGTCGTGCGTGGTATTGTCGCCCTCCTCTCGGTAGTCGGACGAGGGAACGACAGGGGAGGCGTGGATGCCAGTGGAAGTTTGGCGAGGGCTAGAATGTCAGGCGTCTGGCCTCCAGAGTGCGTCGGTGAAGACATCGGAGACGCGATTTTGGAGGTCGAGCTGCTTGTCGGTGAGGGGACATATGGTGTGGCCGGCCGCGAGAACGCAGCCCCTTCGCTATCGTAGCCAGAAACGCTTCGGCTGTTTGTTGAGGCAGACGAAACGAAGGGATGAAGAGAGGAGGCTGCTACTGCGTCTCGAGGAGCAGAAACGCTGCGCGACTGGCGAGGGGCGGCTGCGGCTGCGTTAAGGGAGATTGTCGAGAACCGAGCAGCTAGGGTCTTGACGCGACTTCCGACAGCGGGGTCACCTTCCTTTGGAGTGGTGACTTCGGCGTTCAAACTGGCAGTGGGAAAAGCAGGTTCCTTCGGTGTGACCGTGACGGTTGTGGGTGTCTGTGCTGGCCTGTTCAGAGCGGGAGTTGTCATGGGTGAGTCCACTGATGGTTCAACGACAGGCGTGGGCAACGAGGCAGCAGGCTTTGGGGCGTGCGTTAATTCGCGCGCCTTGTGGTCCACAAGTTGGAGTGAGGTCTCAAGCCGGTTCATAGTCAGGTTGAACCTGGCCAGGGTCAGCGTCTTAATACTACTCTCACCTCACCTGTCTGTCGTCTTGAACCCGGAAGCTATGCGGCTGTGACGGTCAGTTAATGTTCGGTCTACGCCACACACAACTTGAATGCTCGCAATGCTTCCTCACGGAACGTGTCATGGTCGTACTGTCGAAGGTCAGCACAGCCGACCTCAGATGAACTCACCATTGACGCCAAGAAAACCTCGGCCGCGTCCAGCACATAGAGGTTGGCCTTGCGTTTCATTCCGACATCAATGGGGCACTCTTCCATTCCCAGTTGCCGGCCATTCCAGACAAAAATAAAGTACCTCGGAGGGGCGCTATCCATTGCCAAGTCGGCGATGACTTTACGCCAGATATCAGCCATATGGCGGAACGGCTGGTTGTTGGCAAGGTAGAACGTCTGTTGAACCCAGAAAAAGCTGATGTTGAGCCGCACCGGAATGCGTGCGGGCTCGGTCGTCGCCTCTTCCTTGGGCTGGATGACTGCTTCGGCATCTTCGGCGTCGATAGTCGAGGGGACTTCGATCTTGTAACGAGGCAATGGCTTGTAGAATGTTGTAGACAGAGCCGCTGCGACGTCGATTTGCATCAACTGAAGCGTTTCCGGAATGACGCTCGCCTCGGGGCCTTCGGCCTTGGCCATATCTTGAACCAAAGTGATCGCGCAGGTGTAGGCAAGGTTGAGAAGGGGCTCGGATGTACACTCTGTGTCTGGCTGTCCATAAACATGAACGGCATGGTAGGGACAGTAGCAAGTGGCAGAAGTGTAGAACTGACACTCGAGGCCACACTTGATGCCGTATGCGAGCAGCCAGCAGATCGACTTGGCTGCTTCATCCAGAGTTCGGTGACGAGCCTTTGCAGCGGCCTTATTCTTGCCCAAGTCAAGCAAAGCACCTTGGAGCTTGACGTAAGATTTGACGCCACGCTCCACTCTGGCTAGTTGCTGGAACATGTTGGTGACCGGTTCGTCCTCAGTGTTTGAGTCGTGGGGTGTGGCAATGATGGCGACTTGTGACTTGCTGAGAACCCGGTCAATGGACGTGACGTGCACCGTCTTGAGGAAGGTCTAGAAAGAGAGTCAACAGGGGAAAAAAGCTTTGGGCTCTTACCCAGAGCGCCTTCACTGTCTCGTGAACTTCCGAGCGAGAGGCGCTGCCTGCCACCCACACTTGGAACAGTGACTTGAGCGCGGCCTGGTCTTGGTCAGATGAAATCACTGGGGTTCGCTCACCAAGAGGGTAGGTGGCAGGATCTCGGCGGCCAACCAGTAGTCAGTCAGGAGGAGAGCGCCGATGAAAACGGATTCCTCGGGGAAGGCCTTCCATGCAGTCGTAAACCAGTATGGATCGTAGATTGCATTCGAGGAGTCTGCACGGGAGAAGGGGTGAGAGAAGACAGGCAGCGGAACCTCATCACCATCCACGGTGGTGAGGCTGGGCAACTGGGTGAGATCATAGTCCTCGAGTTCGTCGTCGAGCATCGAGGGGCCGATCGCAGGCGTGTTGGGACGGCTGTGAGCGCGGCGGCCGAATGCTGGGGTCGTGGCCCTTGACGGAGGTGCGGACCTCGACGGAGCTGGGGTAGTGCTGCGAGAAGGAAGTGGAGGCATGCCAGGAGGAGGAGGGATGAAAGTGGATGCAGAGTCTCCAGGTCGTCCCACGCTCAAGGCGCTGCCAGGTCGCCCCACACTCAAGGCGCTGCCCGGCCGCTGGTGGGCCATGGCACTTCCCGGGCGCGAGTAGTCTGGGCCGGGGTCGTCTGTGGCATCGGCTTTGGTGATCCTCCCCTTGTAGCGGTTTCTGGAGTTGGGGGGATGGCGCTTGCGGGCATTGCCCATGGTGGGAAGGAGGGGTCAGCCCAGGTAAGAATGGAAGGTTAAGGGTGTAAGATGTAAGATGGGGCCGAGAAACAAGGTTGAATGCGAAGGAATAAGTGTAGGGGTAGCTATTAACAGGTGAGTTGTAACAACTGGAAGAAGAGAAGAGGATGAGAATGAGATGGACGTGGGCAGTGACGGTTTAAAACAGGGTGAGACGGTGCAAGAGGGGGCGAGGAAGACGACAAAGATGAGGGAAGGCGAGGAAGACGAGGAAGGTGAGGCAGACGACTGGGAGGCGCCGTGACCGAGGAGAGATATGTCATGGCGGGTGGAGGTGAGCGCGTGAGTGGCAGTGAGCGGCATAGGTGACACAAGCTGAGGCTGCGTGTTGGCGTGCTAGCCTACACCGGCCACAAAGTCCCATACCGTGGTCGACACTGATCGCGGTGGTCGACTATGTGCAGAGTATTGAGGTCGAGCCTACTGCTTGCCTATGATGGACATGGAGTCTTGTTTCAAAGTCCGTGTCGCTCGCTCATGCCGTTGTTGACGTCAGTGCCTAGCCACCCTAAAGTGTTCGGCCCAACTCGGTGACGCCATAGGCGCGCAGTTAGGCGTGCAATCCCCCAACTAGGCTCGGGACCAAAAGCCTATTCGATGCACCTCCCCTTGTATTGATGGTGATCGAGGAGTGTGTAATCGGCAAAGAAGTCGCTTCGGCCTGGCCGGCGCGCTGGCGAGGACGCGCATTTGGCACGGCAAGGCAAACAGTAAATAGCTACTAGTGTGGCCGCCGCCGCCGCCGCCGCCGCTACGACGGTTAAGCGTCCGACCACCTGCCGCCGCCGCGGCCGCCGTGCCAGCCGTGCCTGCTGCTCTCGTCTCCACCATCCTTTGCACCACCTCTCCCGTCCTCGTCGCTCGTCGCCCTCCAAGTCTTCTCCTTGTTTGTCGCATCCTCCCTTGCACTCCAAAAAACATTCTCAACACTCCCATTTACTTCATCTCGTCTCCCCCCCTTTTGGCACTCGACACACGCACACACACGCATAGGGACAGTCGCACTGTAGACTAGCAAACAAACACGCTCGCACTCCTTCCCCTTCAGCTGTAGCAGCACCTGTACCACAAACGCTCGCTCCGCTCACATCACATCTCCCCCTTGCCGCCGCTACTCCAACCCCACCCTCACCACCATGGACGGAGACTTGATTGCGCTTGTCAACAAGCTTCAGGACACGTTCAACGCCATTGGCGGCGAGGCCGTCGACCTGCCCCAGATTGTTGTCGTCGGCTCACAGTCGTCTGGCAAGTCGTCGGTTCTTGAGACTATCGTCGGCCACGACTTCCTTCCTCGCGGCTCTGGCATTGTCACTCGTCGCCCGCTGGTGCTCCAGCTCATTCACACCCAGTCGTCGACGACGGGCACGACGGGTGGGTCTAATGCTGGGGCGACCGCTGGTCACCTCTCGGCCACGTCTGGCAGCAATTCGGTTCGCCGCTCCCCGCGTGTTGACACTCTAGACCACGACGGATACCTCCCCGACCTCTCTGCCGGCCAGCATGGCGGCCCATACCGCCCTGCAGGCAGGTCCATGGGCGGCGCTACTGGCATCGACTATGCCGAGTTCCTCCACATCAACCGTCGCTTCACCGACTTTGACGAGGTCCGCAAGGAGATTGAGGCCGAGACGTTCCGTGTCGCGGGTCAGAACAAGGTAGGTGTTACGCCCGGCGAGTACTACGTTCCATCTTCTGACATGAATTTTGTAGGGCGTGTCCAAGCTGCCCATCAACCTCAAGATCTACGGACCGGGTGTCTTGAACCTCACGCTCGTCGACCTTCCTGGTCTGACCAAGGTCCCTGTCGGAGACCAGCCCACCGACATTGAGCGGCAAATCAAGAACCTCGTTCTCGACTACATCACCAAGCCCAACGCGTAAGCCACCCTTTGAGCTTCTTGGCGGCGCGTGGCCCAATGCTCACACCATTAGTGTTATCCTGGCCGTGTCGCCCGCCAACGTTGACCTGGCCAACTCTGATGCGCTCAAGCTTGCGCGTACTGTTGACCCCAGGGGTCTCCGCACGCTCGGTGTCCTCACCAAGCTCGACCTCATGGACGCTGGCACCAACGCTTTGGATGTGCTCACCGGTCGCACCTACCCACTCAAGCTCGGCTTCATTGGTGTGGTCAATCGCTCCCAGCAGGACATCAACCTCGACTTGCCGCTGGACGATGCTCGCCGCAAGGAGGAAGAATTCTTCCAGAACCACGCGGTTTACCGGAACATCTCGCATCGCTGCGGCACCAAGTACCTTGCTAAAACGCTCAACTCTGTAAGCCGTGCCTCCATAGTCGCCTCCCGTGTCAGTGCACTGACCATTCGTTTCAGGTTCTCATGAACCATATCCGCGAGAAGCTGCCCGACATGAAGGCGCGTCTCAACACGCTTATGGGCCAGACTCAGCAGGAGCTCAACGCGTTTGGTGACGCCACATTCCTTGGAGAGCAGCACAGAGTACGTGTATCAAAGGCAGGCTGTGGCCATGGCTGACGCGTCAGCAGGGCTCGTTGATCCTCAAGCTGATGACCGAATTCGCCCGTGACTTTGTGGCGTCGATCGAGGGAACCTCGCTCGACATCTCCACCAAGGAGCTGTGCGGTGGCGCTCGCATCTACTACATCTTCAACGACGTCTTTGGCCACGCCCTGCAGTCGGTCGACCCCACCGAGAACTTGACCCTCGCCGACATTCGCACTGCGATCCGTAACTCGACTGGTCCTCGTCCTTCGATGTTTGTCCCTGAGGTGGCGTTTGACCTCCTTGTCAAGCCTCAGATTAAGCTCCTGGAGCCGCCCAGTCTGCGGTGTGTCGAGCTCGTCTACGAGGAGCTCATGAAGATTTGCCACAACTGCACGTCTCCGGAGCTCCAGCGCTTCCCTCGCCTCCACACCCAGCTCGTCGAGGTTATCTCTGAGCTGCTCCGCGAGCGCTTAGGCCCCACCTCTGACTACGTGTCGAGCCTGATCGCCATCCAGGCGGCGTACATCAACACTAACCACCCCGACTTCCAGGCTGGATCTGCCGCCATCGCTCAAGGTGGTGCCCAGCCTCTGCCTCCTCAAAAGGTGCCATCGCTTGCAGGGTCTGTTGATGACGACGAGTCATCTTCGGAGGACTCTGGTTCGGTCGCACCCAACGGCACTCTGAACCACCGGTCATCAACAACGTCTGTTCCCGAGACGCGTGGCGCCAAGCTTCTCGTGGAGCCCAAGACAAAACACAGCCGTGCCGTGTCGACTGGCGCAAGTGCTGCCACTACACCGCAGCCCAACGCGATCCCTGGAGCACCGACGACCCACCAGGGATCGCCAAACAACGCCAAGGAGACGTTCCTCAACTACTTCTTTGGCGGTCCCAACGGCGGCATGCCCGTTCAGTCGAGCTCAGCACCGGGCTCGAGCCACGGCCACAGGGCACTTGAGGCTCGCCCTTCCCCACAGGGCTACGCGCCTCGGGATATTCTTCCCGACCTTGGATCTGGTCGTCGCAACGGCGGCGGCCCCAGCGGCTTGGACGCCGGCACTGCGGCGTACGACATGAAGTCGCTCGGCAAGCACCTCGAGACTGAGCAGCTTGTCAACCTGACGCCAAGAGAATCGATGGAGGCCAACCTGATCCGGTCCCTGATTGCGAGCTACTTTGGTATCGTCCGCCAGACGATCCAGGATCTCATCCCCAAGGCGATCATGCACCTCTTGGTGAGTTGGAGTATACATTATGGGGGTGGAGCCGCAATTGCTGACATTCCTCCCAGGTCAACTTCTCCCGCGACGCTGTGCAGCAGAGGCTGGTGACGTCTCTGTACAAGCCCGACCTGTTTGCCGAGTTGTTGCACGAGGACGAGGCGCTTGTTACGGAGCGGACGCGCGTCAAGGCATTGCTGGACGCATACAAGGAGGCGTTCCGTGTTCTGTCCGAGGTTTCGCTCAAGAGCTCGTAAACACACGTGGGATATCTCGTCATTTATGCATGCCTGTAGATTGTGTGGGCGGGAGGAACGATTGGGTTGGTCTGCGGATTTGGCGCTTTGATAGGCGCTAATCGCGCTATCGCAAAGGAGGGGGCCTCGAATCTGTGTGCGGGTTGGACATGGTGCTGGGTGCCATTGCCACTGGTGATCCGATCCGCAGGAGAGAGTGTGTGCCTCGTTGCCCATGGCGACCCGGGTCGCGCCGTGCCTTGGAAGATTCCGCCACCAACTGGCCCACTCGGACAAGCGGGCAACGACCAGCCGACCAGCCGACGAGGTCGAGATCCGGGCAATCGAGCTCGCCGTCAGTCTCATCCCATCTCCCATCCCATTCCACGCACACACACGCGCACACAAGCACGGCAGGGGCAAGCGGTTCGACAGGGGCATAACTCTGGCCGCTGCTCTCTCTCACCCCTCCTCCTCATCGCTCCAGCGACAATCCGTCCGCCATGGTCCTCTTCAAGTCGCTGCCACGCTTTCCGCGGCTGTTCCCTGTGCTGCTGCTACTCGTCGTGATCGTCACGTATGCCGGATCGCGCCTCGACCCGGCACGGAAGAGCACGAGCGGTGCGCTGCGCGGTTTCGCCGACCGCGTCGCCAAGCTGTCCGCGCGGCCGTGGTCGCGTGTCGGCGCAGGTGACACGGCTGAGGAGGCGCACCGGCGCGCGTGGGAGCTGGCAAGGGCGACACAGTACGCCGGCACCGGAGCGCGCGTGCAGCGCTTCCTCGAGAAGGCACTGCGTGGCGAGCCGTTCACGGTCGCGGCGATCGGGGGGAGCGGTGCGTCTTTCCTCAGTCGAGTGAGCGGGGCAAGCTGACATCCGCGCAGTGTCCAAGGGCCGCGGCCTGACCCCGCCCAAGAATGCCCAGCAGGACGCCGACGGCGAGATCCACGGCGCGACAACGCTGTACTCGCGCGAAAACCTGCATTTCCTCGTGTTCGACTGGCTGAACGCGACCTTCCCCAACGCGGGCAACCGGTTCGTCAACGGCGCCCAGGGCGGCGTCGGCGCGGGCTACTTTGCGTGGTGTTTCAGTGCGTCTAAGGCTGAGGGAGGGTAGGGGGTGAACCGAGCTGACAGCGACGGCGCAGAGGAGCACATCCCGACCGACGTGGACCTGGTGCTTGTCGAGCTCGGGATCAACGACCTCAACCACCTGCGCGTGGTGGCCAAGTACGAGCTGCTGGTGCGCAGCGTGCTCGAGCTCGACTCGGCGCCGGCCATCATCAACATTGAGTGAGCTGAGCTGAAAGACGTCGCCCTACTGACGGCCAAGAACGTTCACGACGCTGTTCCATGAGCTCATCTCGTCGTCGGCGATGCACAACGACGTGCTGGCGTACTATGACATCCCGTCCCTGTCCATCCGCGATGTCCTCCTCCCGCGCCTCATGGCCGACCCCGACGTCCAGATGCCGCGCTGGTTCCGCACCGGCGGGGACGTGTCGCTCGGCGACGACAAGGTGCGCGAGTGGGGCGGTGTGCCGGTCGACCTGATGCACGTGAGTTGTGTTGTTGCAAGGCGGCAGGGGCCGCGCTCACGTCGTCCAGATCTCGGCCAAGGGCCACGGCCTCGCGGCCGGCCTGATCATCAACTACCTGTCGACGCAGCTCGCGCTTGTGGCCCCGATGACGGCCAAGGGCCACTTTGGGCGGTTCAGCGCCGCGCACCTCCGCAAGACGCTCGAGCGCGTGTACGACATCCCGGACACATGGCTCACGCAGTCGTTCGACCCGACCGAGCTGCCCGAGCGCCGCGCACCCGTGTGCCGCAGCATGAACTCGGCCAAGCTGCACAACCGCGTGTCGGGGACCGACGACACGCCCGACAGCGACCAGGTGCGCGGGCTCGTCCTCCACCCCTCGTCGCACGGGTGGGAGCCGTGGGCGTGGCTCGAGAAGCACTACCTCGTTGCGCGCACGCCCGGCGCGCTGGCTGTTTTCGACTTTGTCATTGCGCAGGCGCTCCCCGCGACCCACGACGACGACGACGAGGTCATCGAGGACCCGATGGACGTGTACTCTGCGTTTGAGGGCACGCCGACGGACGGCCGCGCCGCCTCGGCGCGCCGGGACACGGTGCTGCCCGGGGGCGGAGCGCTCAAGGAGCAGCCCGCTGCGCCCCGCCAGGAGATGCGCACGCGCCGGCGCCGCTCGTCGACCTTCCGCAAGGAACACAGCGGCGCCGGCGACGGCGGCACCGTCGCTATCGGGTTCCAGCGAAGCGCAAACTACGGCCTCGGGTCCGTGCACTGCTGGGTCGACGAGGACCGCGCGGCCGGACGCCGCCTCGACGGCTGGTGGGAGATCAAGGAACGCAACATGGGCATCGTGACAGAGGTCGCGACCGGACTACAGCCCGGCCGCCACCGCCTCCAGTGCGAGCTGCTGGCCGACACGCTCGACCCGCTCAAGCGGCACGAGTTTAGGCTGTTCGCAATCGTGCACAACTAACTAGCAAGGACATTGGGATTAGGGCTCGTCGTCATCATTGTACAGCTACAGCAGTATTCATCATAGACTATATGCAGGGGTGTAGTACTAGCTCAGTTCCAGCCCTCGGCGACGCGCACGCCGACGAGGCGCACAACCTCGCCCGCGCGCCGCACCTTGTCGCTCAGGCGCGGCGTGTCCTTGTCCGCGGCGGCCCAGGCGCTCGTGTCCGGCACGCTGCCGCCCAGCTCCTCGAGCATGGCGCGGAGCGCCGCCGCGCCGCGCCTGACGGCCCGCAGGCCGACCGCGTCGGCGTGCACTGTCGCCGTGTGCGCGTACTCGAGTGCACGGGCGACGGCGGCAGAGTCGGGCGCCCTGTCGTCGCCTTCTTCGCCGAGCGCGAGCGCTGCGTGCGCTCGTGCACGCACGTACGCGCCGCGCGCGATCGCCTCGTCGTCCCCGCTCACAACGAGTGCGTCCCACACGCCCTGCACCTCGGCGTCCGCCTTGCCCGCCATGCCGGGGCTCTCCATCGCCAGCAGCACCTCGCCGAGCGTGACCGTGCCCGCGCGGTAGAGCGGCCACAGGCCCAGCCCAGACGCGAGGTGCAGCGCGGACAGCACGCGCGGGAGCGCGACGTGCGGCGGCACGTTGGCGTCGAGCATCTTGCGCGCCTGCCGCAGCGCGTCGGTCACCTCGCCGTGCGCGAAGACGACGCCGCGGGTTGATGGCGCGGCACGCAGAGCAGCGTCAAAGTGCTCGCGGAGGGGACCGCCGGGCCCGAGCCGCTCGGACAGGGCGGGTGACGGCCGCAGTCCGTCGATGATAGCCTGCGCGTCCACGTCCTGTCGTAGCCGTGCCTCGCGCTCGAGTACCGCCCATACTGTGCGCGCCCATACGTGGTACTCTGACAGTGCTAGGCCCTGAACCGTGCCAAAGTCAAGGAGGCTCGCGAGAGCTTCGTCAAACTGGCCTCGCAGCGCAGACTGGGATTAGCAGGTATACGTCGGCAGCTTACACCTACCCTTTCTGCCCGCGCGTAGTTGACCGCCATGCGCGTCTCGTTTCCAAGATCAGGCGATGCCAGTGCCATCGTCTCATGCGCATCGGCCAGCGAGTCGGATCCTGTGGAGTTAGCTCGGTACAGACCTTCTAACTCACCAAGCAAGGACCACAGGCCCGCCTGCGCCATATGCCACGCCGGCGTGTTCAGTTGTCCACTCGGGCCGCTGCGCAGAGGGTTCTCGGCCTTCTCCGCGCTCGGCGACGCAGCAGACTCGTTGTGCTTCCCCAGTGCAACGTACACGCGCCGAAACACGACGGGTATTGGCTCGCCGAGATCCACGGCCGCCTTGATCGACCACAGCTCGTCCATCGGCGTCGGCGCCTTCTTTAGCCGGCGGGGCGGCAGCGCATCGGGCTGAACCTTGGGCACTTCGAGCCCCGGCCATGCGGCCGCCTCGTTCTCCATGTTGAGGCGGTACATCAAGCTCACGCACTCCTGGAGACAGACGTGATCGCTCTGCGCGCGCGCGAGCCGGATAGCGTCCCGCAGTGCCAGGGCCGCCGAGTCGAGCCCGCCAGTCGAGTAGTGGAACGACGCGAGGTTCAGCAACGCGTACTGGTGCATTGCGCGGCCCGTCGACGGCATTTGGTAGTCGTAGAACCGCATAAGCGAGGTCAGAGCGAGCGAGTAGTCGCCTGATGCCATTGCCGCTTGGTGGCTACAGTCAGCTTTGTCACGCTTGGCCGGCTTACTCGGTGACGGACGACAGAGCCGGGCTTGACTTTGGCTCGCTCGTTGCCGCTGAACGGAGCAGCGACCAGGCGAGGGGAACATGTGATCCGTTGCCCAGCTTGATCCCACACCACTCAGCCACTTGGGCCGAGAGCACGGCTGTCTCGTCAAACGACATGCGCCGCAGAGAGACGAGCATGCTGCGGAAGAAGAGGCCGAGGGGCGAGCGCCTTTCGAGCGGCTCGACGCCTTCTAATGTCTCCTCGTTGTCCTCGCTGATCCTGTTGCGGATCTCCCGCTCGATAGCTGAGAGTGAGCTAAGGCGCCGAACAACAGACCTACTGTCGATGAACGAGCACCCATTGTTAATGTCCTCGAAGTTGGCCGCCTGAGTGTGAGCTTTCCCCCACCAGCAGAAACTTACAAATGTGCGAAGCCAGCTTTCGTCGACCTCGGCCTGCTCGTGATCCGCTGAGACGGTCTGTCCGCGTGCGCGGCGCCGGGCGTTCGCACGGGCGACGAACACTGTCTCACGGGCGATGAGGGCGTCCGTCGTCGCGTGGAGCGTTGCGTACGTCGCGGGCGTGGGGTTGACCTGCCGGGTGAGCATACCTCATAGAACACCAATCCACCCACCTCAAATGCTTCCTGCGCGATCACATCGAGAATCGCTGCGACAAAGGACATGGAGTAGGTGTTGAGGATGACGCCTTGGTCGTTGGCCGGCGTGGCCCGGATCAGGAGCCACGCAAGTGCGAGGTGCAGCGAGATGGACGGGTCGGGCACCTTGCCCATCGGCGTCGGGCGGGAAATGCGCAGGTGTCCCGACCGCTGGTTTGGGGACGCCATGGTGGTGAGGTTTGTGGAAGAGCGAGGTGGATGATGATGGCTGCCGAAATGTCAACAAACCCCTCTCTGTCCCTGGGTGGTGCTGCGGCCGCCGGGCGAGTTTCCGACAGACCCACTCCCGCAAGATGACGTTGCTTACCTGCAACTCCAACTCTGCATTGCTCCTCATCCATCACCGCCCTCGCGACCATCGCACCGGGGCATGCTTCCCTCCCTCGCGCGCGCGGCCAGACTACCCGCAGCAGCAATGGTTCACCGGTCGCCGTCCCCGCTGGCGGACGCACGCCTCCCCACGCCGCCGCCGCGCTCGGCCACGCCCGTGTCGCAGCAGTGCCCCTCGCCACCACCACCCAATGTGCGCCGCGCCGACAAGGGCAAGCAGCGCGCGGACCCCGCGCCTTCGCGGCCCCTTGTTCCGCGCGACGCGGACACGGCGCTCTCGTCGATGCTGAGCGACGCGCTCGGGTCGTCGCTCGACCTCCCCACCCCGGAATCGTCCCCGAATAAGGGCGATGTATCGTCGCCCGACCTCCGCCACTCTTCGTCGTCCCACCATAGTCCGTTAATGGACCCCATCTCCCCACCGCCGAGGGCGCGGACTGCCCCTGATCCACCGCAGCATCTACGCCCAGCGCTGAGGCCTCGCCTGGTGTCGCAGCTCACGCGAGCGACATTGCCTACAGCGAGCTTGACATACGCTAGCGCAGAGGACTCGCGGCCGAGATACCAACAGCGCTCTGTTAGTTATCATGTGGGGCAGGGCAGCAGCTCGAAGCACATCCAGCGGTCCGTTTCCTTCACGGCGGGTACGTCCGCGGCGGGTGCGTCCGCGACGGGTACGTTCACCGCAGGGGCGTTGTCGTCATCGCCGAAGGCCGGTCCGTCGAAACGCGGCTCCACTGCCAGCATCGAAAACGCTTTCCCCGACCTGGACCCGACGACCGGTCTGCCGGTGGAGAAGTCACCCCGGCGCAGGAGAAGAAGCAGCATACTGTCGGATGCGTCCTTGCCCAGCCTGCACATCCAGCGGACCATCACGGACCTGAATCGCCAGCCCGCGTCGCCGACGTTTGTTAAGCCCCAGCCGTCGTTCCCCCTAATGGGCGGGTTCGCGCTCCCAAAGCTGCCGCCATTATTAAAAGGCTCGCGAGCATCGACTGAGAACGGAGAGCAGAGGCGCGGCCTGAGCTCCACGGCGTCGTCGAGCATCGACTGGTCATCATGGACGCCCGGGTGGTGGGGCTCGAACAAGGACAAGGTCGACCCTATGCTCAGCGAAGAAGACCAGGCGTCGACCGTCGCCGAGGAACAGAGGAAGCACCAGCTCAAGTACAAGACGCCAAAAGACCCGCTCATCTTCTGCCACGGTCTGCTCGGGTTCGACTACCTTGGCCCCGCGGGCTTCACTCCGCTCCAGATTTCGCACTGGCGCGGCATCCGCGAGGTGCTTGAAGCGAACGGCGTCGAGGTGCTAATCTGCCGCGTTCCGGCGACGTCGTCGATCGCGGAACGTGCAGCAACTCTCAATGATCTGATCGCGGAGAAGTACACTGGACGGACAGTTAACCTTATCGGACACAGTATGGTAGGTGGCCTGGCGATTCTATAGCTCACCTCCCAGGGCGGCCTAGACTGCCGTTATCTCATCTCCATGATCAACCCTCATAGGTTCAAGGTCGCGTCGCTCACGACCATCTCCACCCCGCACCGCGGCTCGCCATTCGCAGACTACGTTATCGACGATGTCATCGGGCGCGAGCGCCTCCCTCAGCTCATTGGGATGATGGACTCGCTCCAGATCCCCAACCAAGGCGACGGCACCGCGTTTGCCGCGCTGCGCACCAACGCAATGAGGGAGTTTAACACGCAGGTCGTCGATGACCCCAATGTCATGTACTACTCGTGGGGAGCGAGCTTCGAGCCGGGGCTTTTTGACACGTTCCGTTGGCCGCACAGCGTCATCATGTCCAAGGAAGGCCCGAACGACGGCATGGTGTCGGTCCATTCGGCCCGGTGGGGCGAGTACCGCGGTACGCTGAGCGGCGTCAACCATTTGGATCTGTAGGTGTGGGCTCTTGCACAGTCGCTAACCTGCCAGGGTCGGCTGGGTCAACCAAGTGCGCTACATCCTGTCCGACTGGACTGGCAACCCCATTGCATTCAAGCCCGCGACCTTCTACCTAGAAATTGTGGGTGCGCGTGGTGCGGCAGACAAACTGACGCTCCAGTCTGATTTCCTGGCCGAGCAGGGCTTCTAGAGCATGTGCATGTGTCCTGTGCTCGTACCTGTCTGTAGCATGCATGTTGTCGGTCGAGCCGTAGTCGTCACCGTAGTCAACCTTAGATGTCTGTGAGTCACTTGTGTGTTGTTTGTGGGGCCCCGGTGCGTCATGACGGTTGTGAGCACGGCAATGAGCACGGTTGTAGCGACCATCACGCGGGTCATGCCCATCATCCTTAACAACTGCACGTTGTCTCACCATCGCTGGCACCATGCCGCCGCCCCAACAACTGGAGGAACGGCTCGTCTCGCCGGCGCTCAAGGCGGCCTTCGCGCTGCGGCACGACCGGCGCGCGGTCTCGAACGACCTCTGGGCCGACATCTTCGTCGACGCGGTCGAGGGGGCGCTGGCGGGGCCCAGCGCGAGCGAGGAGGTGGGTGTTGGCGCGGTCTCGCTGACTTTAGGCGGCGCTCGAGGCCGACTTTCACGCCCTGTATGCGCCGTGCCACGACGTGACGCGCGACGACCGCCGCTTCCGCGTGCGCGTGCTGTGGACTGCGTTTGGCGGCGCGCGTGGCGGCCGCGAGCGCGCAGAGGAAATGCTGCGGGCGGCCAGGGAAGGCAGGGGCGCCGGACTCGTCGACGCGGCGAGGTGAGGGTTGTGTGTTTGGGGCGTCACTGACGCGCAGCGAGGGCGGGATCGAGGGGATCGACACGAGCATCGCGGGCGGTGTGAAGCGGCGGAGCGGGGAGGAAGGCGACAAGCAGAAGAGGGCGAGGATGGATGGGATGGATAAGGAGGGCGAAGCGGAGAAGAGGAAGAGCAAAGATGCGAGGAAGAAGCGCAGGGAGGAGAAGGAGGAGAAGAGGCAGCAGCGCAAGCAGGACGGCAAGAAGCGCAAGAAGGACAAGGCCGGCGAGGCAGACGACAAGGCGGACAAGGCGGACGAGGGAGGGGGGCCGGCAGCCAGCGACAAGGACAGCAAACCCAAAAAGGAGAGCAAGCGCAAGGCCAAGGACGCTAAACCAGAACCTGCAGTCGACACCAACACCAAACCGAAGCGCAAGCGGCGCAAGCTGGCCGCAGACGAGGCGTTGACGCCCCGGACGCCGGCGTCACCGGCGTCGCCCGCCCCTTCGATCCCGCTCACGATCGAGAAAAAGAAACGCGTGCGCGCGCCGGCGGTGTACCGCCCGATCAAGGACGACCTGCTGGTCAAGCTGGGGCTGATGGCGCCCAAGCCCAAGCCGCGCGCGAAGGTCCTCAAGGCTAAGCGCGTCAAGGCGGAGGCGGAGGCCGCGGCCGAGGCCAGCGCCTCACACACGCCGAGGCCGAGACCGAGACCGAGACCGAGACCGCCCGCAGAAGGCGGTATTCCGTCCAGCACGTTTGCCGCCGTGCTTCGCCTCGTCGCGGACCTGCCGCGCGAACGCGGGCCGCCGGCGCCGAAGACCTCGAAGCTCACGCGCCCCCAGCCGCCAGTCTGGGCGCAGGTGAGTGGAGTGCCCAGTGCCACCTGGCCACCCGGCTGACTGCCGCCAGACACGCCAGGAACTCTGCGAAGCCCTGCCGTACTACCGCGCCTTCCAGTCAGGCATGTACATGTCCAAGCAGGTCGCGTACGGGTACCTCCTCGACGGGTTCCCTGCGCCGCGGGACGTGTGGGCGTCCGGCGGGCGGGTCATCGTGTCGCACGGGTGTGTTTTCTGAGGCTGCCGAGCAAGCTGCAAGCTGACACCGCAAGCGGCGGGCAGTCAGTGCGCGCGCTCGACGCGCGGGGTAACCCCGTCTCGTGCCTCCTGGCCGACCACAGCGCGAAATCCGACCGCATCGCGACCCTCCTCCGCGCCGCGGCGGCGCGCGCGCCGGTCGTGTTGCTTGTCGGCAAGGAGTACGCCTTGCTCCCGTGGGACCTGGGGTGCATGTACGCCGTGCTCGGATGGTGGGTTGTGTGCGTGCGCGGGCGGGCGGGCTGACGGAAGGTACTGGGTCTCGTGTGCTTGGTACGAGGCAGCGCCGGGCGACCCCGACAGCGCGGGCGGGGGGGCGGGCTTCTTTCGCCGCCTCAAGGTCCGGTTTGACTGGGTCGACTCGCAGGGGGTGCCGTGGTGGGAGACGGGGGAGGGGGGTGGGGGCGAGTGGGCTGGTGCCGAGGCAGCAGCGGGAAGTGGCGGCGCCTCAAGCCGTCCAGCGGACGCTGCGCTGCCCGTCGCAGCCGCCAGCACCGAGAGCCATGCTCACTACCCCAAGCCGCCGGATGCACCACCAAGCCCCGACTCCAGTGCGCTCTCGACCGCCCCGCCATCACCTGCCCCACCGCCCGCACCCAAGCGCCCCCCCGCCCGACCCTTCCTCCCCACCCCGCCCGACTCGCTCCCAGACGTCACCCCGCCGCCGCCAGAAGAACAGCTCGTCCAGCTCCAGCTGTGGGGAGGGCACGCCGTGCCGACGCACTACGTCGGCCTCGACCGGCCCAATAGCGGGGCGTACGCGTCGCCGCTGGGCGCTTCGTACCGCCCCGGCGCGCACACGCTCGCGAACGCGCACCCGTTCCGCGACACGGCGTCGGCGGCCGAGTGAGCTACTCGCCGTTCAATGCTGACGAAGCCAGGATGTTGGCCGGCGCCACGTGCCCGTCGTGCAAGGCCCACAGCCCGCGGCTGTATGCCGAGGGCTGGATGTGCGTGCAGGCCTCGTGCGCGCAGTTCTGGATGCTGTCGACACCGCGCGGGCTCTTCCCCGTCCCGCTCGGCATGGCGCTGACCTACGACCGCGCGTTTCTCGCGCCGGCACCGACGCCGGCACACCGCAGGAGCGTGCCGTACGCTGTCGTGCCGCCCGCTCCGAGCGGCGCGCAGACTGGCGAGGCTGAGGACGGCGGGCAGGCGGGCTCGCGCACGCTGTGGAAAGGTGTGTTGTGCCCCCACGCACGCTGACTGATGACGACAGGCTGGGTGTGCACCGCGTGCGGGCGCGCAAACTGCCGGTACAGGTGGGAGCGGTGGGAGTGCCGCGCGTGCGGCAACCGCCTGTGGGACGCCGGGGCGGTCGTACCCGCCGCTGGGCTGCCGCCGCGGCTCGACGTCCTCGGCGAGGCGGACGACTGCTCGCCCGGCGTCCGCATGACCGTCGGGCGGCTGGCCAGCACGCCCGCTACCGTCGTGGCGTACACACTCCCCCGAGCGTGAGTACCGCCGTTGGCCCTGCTGACGACGCCGTAGCGGTACCGTGTACCACGTCCTGCACGACACGGCGGACGCGGCCGACGCCATCTGGGAAGCGTACCAGCGCGCAGCGGCCGACGTGCCCGGCGCGCCGCTGTTTGAGCGGCGCGAGCTCAAGTCCAACACGGTCAAGGGCGGGCTTTTGTCGCAGCAGTTTGCGATCAACTCGGGCGCGAGCTACAAGTACATTGTCGAGACGCTGAGCTACACGTTTGCCGAGTCGCCGCCGAGCGTCATGGACGCACTGGAGCTGTGAGTTTGGGAAGTGAGGTGCCACACTGATCACGAGAATACGGGAACGCGTCGCGAGCGTGCTCGGCGCGCGCGTCGATTTCAACGAGATCCTGAGCGTCATGTACCGCGAGGGCCAGAAGATGAACTGGCATGACGACAGCGAGCCGGGTAGGGCCGCGGCGCAGCATCAATGCTGACGGCACAGGCCTCGGACCCGTCGTGGCGGCCTTGTCGCTGGGCTCGCCGGCAACCATGTCCTTTCGGCCCAAAGCTGCGCGAAAGGCCAAGGCCAAAGCCCCCGGCGCCTCCGGCGCGAGTTCCAAGGAACCGTCGCTGCGGCGTCCTCTGCCGGTCCTCAACTTCGCACTGTCTCACGGGGTAAATACGCTGCTGCTGTGCTTCTTCTGCTGCGGCGGCTGTTGCTGACACGTGAAACAGGACGTTGTCATCATGTCTGGTCGTGCGATCCAGCACATGTACGACCACAAGGTCGTCCCACTAGGGCTACGCGTGGCGGCGACGGCGCGTGTCATCCAGGGCTAGATAGGAGGAGGAGTCACCAGAGCACGGACTGGCTAGGGCGACCAGCAGATCAGCTGCCGGGCCGTTCGTGGTCGTCAAGACGCGAGGTGGGCATGAGTTCGCTTCGAGCTACGCTGGTGGTGCGAGCGGCACGAGACAGACGGAGGGGCGACTACCCTTGAGGTCAGAGGCGTATAGGTGGCATGCAGCATGCACCGAAGTGTGAAGTCGTCTGCGGTGAGGTGAGAGCAATGACGTGGGAGGCTGAGGGAGCCTGGCTCGTGTGGGTCGGCGAGTGCCAGTGTCAGGCTGACGGCGGTGGGTGGGGCAAGGCGGGAAGGCTAAGGGAGGGAGGGTTCGAGCCGAGCAGAGAGGCCAAGTAATTTCTGTTCTGGGATCCGGCGTCGGGGTGTGTAGGAGGCACAGGACGGAAGACTGTCGGCGGTGTGGCCGCTGGTGCTGCTGCTGCAAAAACGGGGGCGGAAACATCTACTAGATCCAGGCACGTGAACGACGAGGTAGAGTGGGACGACCGAGGTCGTGAGTCGTCGTGTCCTGCATGTCCTGGCAACGGCCGGCCGGCCGGCAGGCGGGCGGGCGGCTGCTGGCCTGCTGGCGACGACGCGACGACGCCACGTCCCGCCGCCTGCGCGCCTCGCGCCTGACTGCTTGGTCCAGGGAAGGCGGTCGGTCGAGACAGGGACTGCTGGCGTGGGTGCACGACGTGAGGCATGGAACATGGTAGTCGCATTCTCGGTGGTGGCCAGCAGCAGCAGCAGCAGCAGCAGCAGCGGCAGGCAAGCGGCAGGCATGCGGGCGGTCCACAGGCAACAGGGCACACGGCCAGAGGCAAGACATCCAAGCCTTGGTCGTTTGGGTGTCAAACGGCAGGGGGCCAGCAGGGCTGTCTGCAGGGCAGGAGCAGGGCCGACGGGGCACACGCCTGGGGGCATGCGCGTCCGTCCTGCAAAGCCTATTACGAGCAAGCGGCGCGCGCGCGCAGAGTAGGTGTGGGTTGGTGGTGGTGGGTGGTGACAGAAGGCCTTGTTGCTTGCAAGGTTGTGGCCGCGCCATTGTGGGCGTGCCAGTGATACCCACAAGCCTGCAGCCTGCAGGCAGGCAGCGCAGCTAGCACGAGCACGACGAGTTGGCAGCAGCAGGTAAGAGACGCTCGGCCTGCCCGGCCGTATGTCCGCTTACCCCGCCTGCCTGCCTGCCTCTGCTGCCTGCCTGCTGCCTGCTAACCTGCCTGCATTGCCAGTTCCTTCGTTTGAATGCATCCATCTCTACTCCAAGCCTGTCTCGTTTGCAGCTTGACAACTTGACAGCCAGCTAGCCAGCCAGCCAGCAAGCACCAGCAAGCAGCTATCCAGCAAGCCGACTCGTCGACGCCGCCGCCGCCGCCGTCGCCGCCGTCGTCGTCGTCGCCCTTTTCGCCTTGACGCGCGCGCGCGCCTGGTCGCCCTCCTGCCTTAACCCCCGCCAGCCCACACCCGCCCGCCCGCCCCCGCTTCCCTACCCCCGGCGCGCGTACTAAACACCCTCACTCGGCAAAGCGCCATCATCGACCATCCACCCGCGCAAACAACAACACTAACCCACAAACCACCCCCTCCCCCCCGTCGTCGTGCATCCACCCCCATCCTCTAACCCCGACGCATAGCCACACAGCCACACAAGTACCCCCCACCCCCCACCCCCTCCCCTCCCCTCCCCCCGTCATCGCCGACGCCGCCCACGACACAGGACAACGACGCCGAACGAACGACGACGACGCCACCGCCCGTCCCTCCTCGTCACTGTCCCCCACGCCCCCTCCCCATCAGTCGTGCCCTTGACTTCCCCCCCGCCCTCATCTCATCACTCGGGCCGCGCACAAGCACAAACGCGAGTCGCCGCACAAACGCACGCACCCACACGCGCGCGCAACTCGTCCCTCACTCCACCCTCTCTGCAACAAGCCGCAGCTGCAGCCGCAGCCGCCCGGCCGCAGCCTCGCACTCACTCAAGTCACCACCACCCCCACCACCCCCATCCAACTCATTCCACATCGGCGCCGCCCCCAGCGACCGACGACAACGACGCGACAAACAGTCAGCGTCCGATCACACCAACCACCCCACGGAACGCACCATTGTATCTTGACCCCTCTGCTCTGTGGATTCATTGCATTGGATCCATCCACCATCCATCTCCCGTGAGCCATGGAAGTCGACTCGCCGCGGCCAGGCTCGCCGCCGACGCCGACTCTGCAACAACCCAACACGCAGCAGTACCGCCCAGTGTCGCCACTCCCCGCGAGGGCGCGCTCGCCTTCTCGAGACGCGACGCCAACGTCCACCGCGTCGTCTTCGCAGGGCACGCTTCCCGCGCGAAACGGCACGTCGGACACGCTAGACGCAAACAACCACAGCAAACACAGCCCAACCCCCAACGGCAACGGCAACCGAACGCTAGGGCCAAGAACAGCATCCCCAGCAGCCTTGGCAAAGCCCGAGGACATTGAGATCATGAGAGAGGACCCCGAACCAGAGCAAGAGCAGGAGCACGACGGCACCAGCAGCAGCAGCGGCGCAAGCATTGGACCAGCCAGCGCGGCCAGCGGAAGCGGCGTGGTCGTCGCCGACGTACATGTCGCCGGACCAGACGACGCGCCAGAGGACATGGACCGCTTCTTGCGACGTGTGGAGATGGAGAAGGTGAGTGGGGCTTCACACACGCGAATGCAGGGGCGGCGGCGGCGGCCGGGTGGCGCGGGTCGACGCGTGTCTACGCGTGTTCCCGTCCACGCCGCCGACGCCGCCGACGCCGTCTATTCATTGCTTCTTTGTCGCTGACATCGGATAGAAAATCGCCCAGCTCCAGCAGCGCCTCGAGCTCGCGTCGTTCAAGACCAACCATGGATGGACCGACATGAGCATCGGCGAGATTGAAAACGTGAGTCATCACCTACACACGCCGCTGACGCCACAGCGCCTGCCATCACAAAGGGTGCCGAGCCGGCCGCAGCTTGTCATTCCCCGAGGCCACGGCCCGCAGTACGAGCCGCCATCACCATCGCGACCATGGCAGCTCGCCGACGTCCTCTGGCAGTCATTACCCAAGCCAGGGGGCACGCACATGTCGCCCCCACAGAGGGACCGCTTCACCCACCACGGCCCGACGCAGTCACTTCCTGGCGGTTTGCCAAGTCTCGCATCCATCACGGGCATCGCCCCCCGCGGGCCCCAACACCCGAACCCCCGTCGCCACCGCATGGACGACTACCTCTCTGGCCCGACGCTCTCGCCTATGCGCGGTCCGATCGGCAACGGCGGACCGCCGCGTGCTGGAGGAGCTCATGGCCACCAGTCTGGACACCGCCGCGCATCGAGTAGCGTCAGCTCGCTTCAGTTTTTGGCCAAGGACCCTTACCCTGCGTCCCCACTGCGACCGAAGAAGGGTGCGAAGAAGCGCTCTCAGTCGCACAGCAACCTGCGCGAGAGGCCGTCGACCCAAGACGTGGATGCTGCCAAGGCGTTGACGTTTATGCTTGGTTCGGGACGCTCGCCGGTCGCGTCGAATGCGGAGCGCTCCCTCGCGCGTGGCGATGGGCCGCTCCTCCCGCCGATCCAGTCGGCCGCGAGCCTCCCTCCGCCCTTCTCGCCCGACATGCCGCCGCCACGACCACGGGCTCAGAGCTTTGCCGTTCCCGAGTTCCCGCGCGACGCTCGCGGTGGCGACGGACGCGACTACCGGGATCAGCGTGATCAGCGCGAGTCGCGGCCCTTTGGCCCGCCCCCGACTCTGCCACCACCTGCCTCGATCCGGACGCAATCCAGCCACACGCGGAACCGCGGGGCTAGCATGGACAGCAGTGCCGCGTTCCGCGGTGGTGGTGGTGGCTGGTGGGAGGCACGCCAGCCTGAGGCCGCAGACTCGCGCAACAACCGACCTGTTGACCGCGAGCGCGACTTGTCGTTCCACGCGCACTCGCGCACGCCGTCTGGCGCAAGGTCTGGCGGGCACTCGCGCAACAACTCGCGCGACATTGAGCGCATCACCGAGCCCGAGGAGATGGCTGGACGCGGCGAGGAGGACAAGAACGCTGTCGAGCTCATGATGTTCCTGGCCCACTCGCCTAGCCCTGCGCGCAAGCGGCAGGCGTCTGATGGTCAGGTGTCCTTTGGATCAACAGCTCGGGTGCTTTTCGCCGAGCCTGACGGTGGCGGCTCCAACGGCGCTTCCCGTGGTCCTCCGCCCAACGGTCTACCCCCGCCTCCGCTCAGCTCGCGGGCGCTGCGCGAGGGTTCTGGTGCGTAGGCGCGTCGACGACGGACGGCAACGACGACTATAGACCCTAGCACCTTGTTTCCATTAACATCATCAAGGCACCACCTGCCACCGATTGACTCGACGGTCGTGACGAGAAATGCGCGATCGTCGCGGTTGTCGCGCCCGATTGTACCGAGTACGTGTACCGTTGTCGGCTGCAGCCATCCTGGGCCTAGTGCTGTGGTTATCGGCAGGCGTATCATAGCACAGGCATGTATCATTACGACGGCAGAGGCGGCGGTGCAGGGGGTAAGGGAGCGGGACGCGGCAGCAGCTCGCCGTGCCCGCTGTGACGACGCTTGTGACTGTTTCTGGCAGGTTTGGATGGAGCGATGACGACAGAGTCGTTGGGTTGTTGGGTGCGTGCCGGGATCGACGGGCGCGTGAGTGGGAATCGAGCGCGTAGTGAGGCGTGGCGGGGCATGTGGCAGGTGACTAGCGGAAGCTGAGTGGGCAAGCAACGGGTGGTGGTAACTCTCCGGTGCACGCTAATACATGCGGGTGGACTGGTGCGCGGGAGGGGCGAGTGCGGCGGTTAGCGCAGGTGCGTACGTATGTGCATGCTCCATGCTCCTCACTGCAAGCCACGACGGTGCAGACGGATAGTGTACAAAGTATGGGTGGGTGGGTATGGGTGTGGCGGCAGTGCGTGGCGGCGGGAGGCAGCAGCAGCAGCGGTCACAGCCACTGCTGCCAGCTGTGCACCTTGCGGCTGACGAGCTCGCCGACGCTGCTGGACGCGTCTGACAAGCCGCGGGCGCAGTGGGACGAGTGGCGGTGCTGGGGTGTCAGCGGCGTGTCGTTGGGCGTGCGGCAGCCGGGGGCTCGCTGCGCTCGCGCCGGCCTCACACCCACCATGTGATCCTCGGTCCCCGTCCACGCCGTCGTCAGCGCCCACGTATACATCGGCGGGATGAGCTGCCACACCGCCACAGGCATATGGTGCGGGTCGAACACATTCGCGTCCGGGCTCGCAGGGAGGTTATGCCGGTCCATCATGCGCCACACCCAGTCGGTGATGTCGAGCGCGGTGGAGCAAGTGAACGCGTCGCCGGCCGTCGCGCCGGCCACGAACGCGGCCAGCGGGGATATGTTGCTCGGCTGCCGCACCGCCTCGCGCAGACACGTGAGGTACAGCTGCAGCGCCGGGAGGCAGTCGTACCGCTTCAGAAAGAGCACGAGCGCGCGCATCGCCCGCAGGCTGTCCAGCGTCGTCCCGTCGTCCGGCACTTCGACGCGCGCGTACACTATGAACTCGAGGAAGAGGCGCACAACGGCGGCGGTTTCGCCGGCGTCGGAGAAGCGGACGTAGTGTTGTCGCGGGGTGTCGGCTGCGTCGGGGCCGGGCTCGGCGTCGGCGTCGTCGCCGCCGCCGCCGCTGTCAGATACAGCGAGGTGCGCCGGCACCGCTGTCTCTGTCGCCGCGGCCGCGGCGTCGCGGAACGCGGCACTGCCGTCAGCATTTGCTGCTCCGCCCGCGCAACCCACCTCGCTGCAAACAGGTAGTAGCTCGGCACGCGGAAGCGCATGAGGTCCGTCGACTCGAGCACGAACTCGCCGTCCGTCCAGTCGGGGTCGTCGACCGGCGTCGGGGGCGAGGGCGTGCGGCTCGCGCCCGTCGACAGGCCCAGCCCGAGGCCAAGCCCGAGCGCCGGCGCGCCGTGGTGCCCGCCGCCGCCGCCGCCGCCCCCACTCCCCCCGCCCATACTCACACTCACACTCATGCTCCCCCGCGGCGACGCGACCGTCGGCAGCGGCCCGCCGCCCTGCCGCGGGGTGTAGTGCCCATGCGGGTGGCCGTGGGCGTAGTGCGGGTTCGTGTGCGCGCGCCGCGGCGGCGAGTGGGGCACGGCGGCGTGGTGCTGCCGCGGCGAGGGGTGCGACGCGCCGCTGTGCTGGTGCTGTGCGGCGTTGGAATGGGAGTGGGCGTGGGCGTGGGCGTGGGCGTGGCCGTGGCCGTGGGCGGTGTAAGTCGTGTGGGACTGCGAGTAAGAGTGCGAGTGGCCGTGGCCGTGGCCGTGGCCGTGGCCATGCCCGTGACCGTGGTGGCTCGCATGGCTGGGATACTCTTGCTCGTGCTGGTGGTGATGCCGATGCCGCTGGCCCTCGCGATCGCGCTCCCGCTCCCCCCACCGCCGGTCGCCGCGCAGCTCGGACGCCGGCGCGCGCGGCGAGCGCATCCCCCCGACGTGCGCGCTCTCCGGCGGCGAGCGGCTGGCTGGACGGCGCCCACCGCCGCCCCCCGCGCCGCCGCCGCCGCCACTGCCGCTGTCGTCCAGCTCGGGCAGCTGCCCCCCGACTCCGCCGCCCGCCCGTGACGATCTTGGAGACTGTCTCTCCATCGGCGTGCGTGTGAGTGCAATGCTGCGACAACAACGCGCAGTAAACAACTTGCGCTCGCACTCGCCCTCCCCACGAACCTCTGGCCAGTGCGCATGCTTGGGCCGCACATTCAACTCTCTGAACACACCCTCGTGATGACCCCACCGTGGACCGCACGGCCCGCCAGTGGCGCTGGCCCCAACCCTCCCTCGCCACTCCATATACATCCCAATAGTAATAGTCCGCTTGTGCTAATATGTATGTACTTACTGCGGCTGCCTGGTATCCTCAACGACAAGATAAACTATCCTCACACTACGCCCTACGCCACTGCTTTCATCAGCGCACCATTCTTGTCGTCCTCGATGTACGCCCTGTCATGTCAGCTTACTCCCACAGCCCCCAACCCCCTCGCCACACGCCACACTCACGTAACCGCCTCGGCCAATCCCTGGTACCGCTGGATGTACACCCGCGCGACACTCCGGTCCGCATGCGGGATGTAGTCGCACAGCTGCTGCACATCCGCGTCCGACACCGATGAGTCGCCACGTGCGAGTGGCGACAGCGTGCGCGGACCTCCCTGCATGCCTGGTCCAACGCCTAGCCCACCGCCACCCAGCCGCCGCGGGCCGCCACCATCAAGGCTGCCCCGTGGCATAGCCTGCGCCCCCATCGGCCGCGGGACGTCCATGCTCACACGACTCGTAGGAATGCCCTCCCGTGGTCCTCGCGGCCCTAGAGCACGTGGCACAGGCGCTGGCAGGCTACTGTCTCCAAGAGAGTCGAGCGAAGAGCGCCCTCCCGGCGGCGGCGTGTAGCCCTTGCTGATACTACTCTTCAGGTCGCGCTTGGACGATGACGCAGCGGGGTTGAGTGTCGCCAGGCCTCCCAGTTGCCCCGTGGGCGGGCCCAGCCCTGGGTCCTTGTCCTTCTTGAGCGCACGCCCGATCCCAGAGAAGAATCCACCGCGCTTGGTCGCGGCGTTGGTCGACACACTCGCAATACTCTGCAGCGACGTCGACGGCCGGACGTTGCTCCCGAGCTGAGACTGAAGCTGAGGGTACGGCAGGTTTGGCGGAAGAGCAGTCGGCCCATCCGTTGGGTCAAAGTTGCGTACCGAAATCTCACGTGCAGAGTACGCGTCCGGCCGCATAGGGAACTCTGATCCGGCGGAAACGTTGCGCTGCGTCGGCTCGTACAGGTTGAGGTTGAGCATCGAACCTGCCACCTCAGACAGCCCGAGGTGAGACATTGTCGACGCCTTGCCCCCGAGCACGACCGGACGCTGTGGCCGTGCGCCGCTCAGAGCCGCTGTATACCATGCCCGCAGCCCTGAATCCGCCTCTGCTAGGGCCTCCAGGCTGCTTGCGTACGCCCGGGCACGCTCACCCGCTGTTCTTAGCGCTTTGATGTTGCCAAACAACACTGCTGATGGGAGCTGCTGTGATGACGCGGCAAATGTGGGAACCGTCGGAGAGAACGAGTGGTTCGACGATCGCAGGGATAGGATGGAGGACGCTTTGCGCACATGTCTGGACCCCGCAGGTCTCTGAGGTCCGCCCGAAACACCGCCCATCAGACCAAGGCCAACGTTGCTAGAAGACGCGGCCGGGGCAAGGGGTGAGGGGCGCGACGGAGCCGAAGGCGACGCAGAGAACGACGTCGAGGCCGCGGAGAAGGTCGACATTGTAGGTGAAACGGCCGACTCCTCGACCGACTTGGAGGTCACGGTCGTAGTGCTGCCATGCGACGTCGATCTGCTTTGGGTAGACGACGTCGAGCGAGCTGGAAGTGACGCGAGCATGGGCGACTCCTTCAGCGCGACGTTGGGAGGAGGTGTGCTGCGGGAATCGACCAGCCCAATGTCGTCAATGGCACCGCCAAGCAGGTCGGTCAGATCCTGGATCGTGCCCGGAGCCGTCTTGGGTTTGGGCTTGGGTGAGCTGGAGCCGTATCGCTGCATCGGCGCCGGGACAGGAGACGTCGCGGCGTGCGAGCGCGTGGCGGGGCCGGTTCGGCCGGGTGCCTGTGGCGACGCGACGGGGGTGCTCGCCGTGTTGATGATTGTGGGCAGTGGTGTGCTGAGACCTGCGACAGGAGAGATGGGCGACATCTCCTCGGGTTCGTTGACCAAAGGGATCGCCGTGTCGCTGTTGGGCGTCCTGGTGCACGCATCAGCAACTGTGATCAGCTCGTACGACTTACTGCTTCCTCCGTTCGCTGCGGGGTGGTGGCTCAGGGCTACGGCGCGCCGTGGCAAGCGGTGTAGCCTCTTCTGGTGACAAGAGCTTTTGAGACTTTGGTTGGACAGAGATTGGGGCGGGCGCTTGTAATGAGGTTGCACGGGCCGCGCGCGTGTCCGACGCAACATCAATGTCGGTAAACGACGTCTTGGTTGGTGGTGCACTTCTCGGATGGTCGAGGTCCTCCAAGCGTCCTGGCGACTCGGGCTGTCCGCTGCGATGGCCGACGGGCCCTCCAAGTCCAAGGCCGGGGTTCTCGTGCAGCTGCGTGTCGACTGATCGGCGGGGCACATCTGACGACGCCACAAACAGTAGGCGGGCGTTTGGGCTATCGCTTGAGGGTGGTGAGGGTTTGAACGACGCGCGCGGGGTCTGTGCTTGACTGTTCCGTGGCGTGCGGTCGGTGGCGGTCGACGATGACGCCCGGTTATTGAGCGCGAGACCCGGAGAAGGAGTGCGTGTTGGCCAGTCGAGGGGGGAGATGGTCGCATGATCGACCGATGGTGGCTGGGTCGGTGTTCGCCATGGCTCATTGTTGGACTGGGGAGGGTGCAGTGGTGGGCTAACGGGGTTGGAATGCGGTTGCGAGGCGGGCCGCGAGCTGGACTGCGAGTTGGGCACCGAGTTGTAACGCGAGCTGTGGTCCGAGCTGTGCATGTCGGTCGAGTTTGGCGCAGAGCTGTCGGGATCCCCGTTTCCCCAGATGCGCTGGTGCGCCCATTCCTCAAATGTTGGGTCTAGCAAAACGTGGAGCTCGCCGTCGGCGTCCACCACACCGTGCCGGTGCTGCTGGTTGCGCGCGATCGTGCTTGCTCTTTGCTCCTCGCGTCTCGTCGGTGCCACTGGGTCGTCGTCGAGGAATGAGTACTCACTTTCACTCGAGTTAGACGGGCTCCCTGGTGTGCCGGGCGACAGCTTGTTGAGCGAGTTGGGGACAGACGGGCCGGAAGCGAGCGCACTCATGCTTCCGTCGCTCGAGTACGAGATGAGGTGGATATGTCGATTACTTCCTGGGCCGGCTTCCGACGAGCCGTTCTCGCCTTCTGGTATGAGCAGGCGTGTCCGCTCCATCCCATGGGTGCGCTCTCGTCGGTCGAGGCCGACTCCCTCTGCTGCGTCGGCGAACCTTGGATCCCATGTCGAGCCAGCGACGAGGGCATCTCTTGTGAGCGCGGGGGGGTTGCCCACTATCCTCCGGCGGTCCTCCTCCTCTTCTTCCTGGACAAGCTCGCGCAGACTCCGATGCGACCTCTCCTCGTGCAGTATCGGGTGTGGTGATAGCGTGTAGGGCGACGAGAGGATGTTTGGGCGCGGCGACGAGTCGATTGGGGACATGCCAAACGACGAGCCGGTGCTGCTGGCGCGCTCGCCTGCCGACGACGACCAGTAGTACTGGAGGGCGTCTGACGCACCGGTCGAGCGTCGTTTTGGGTCAGCGTGGGCATGGAGGCCAGCAGCAGCCTCGCTGCCCGTTGGTTGTGACGAGTATTCAGGCATGGCTGGCGCGTGAGCGGCTGTACGTGCCATGGATGTGGTGTGGTGCTGCTTACTGCTCAGATACAGATGTGGTGGCGAGGCGGTCAAGAGTGTACCACCCGACGAGCTGGAGAACATGTGCTGTTGGGCGTGCGCGCTGCGGTTGAATGACCCTAGTGTAGTGTTGTTGTTGTTGACTCTAGTCGAGGGTTGCTAGAGGGGTGTGTGCGCGGTGGCCGGGAAGATAGGCCTAGCACCAGCGGCACGCACGGGCGTGTGAGTAGGCTTGTGTGCTAGCAATGATGGAAGGAAGCGTTGGTGATGTCGGTGAGGGAGAGGGAGGGGGGCGAATGGCGCTTGAGATGTGTGCTGTTGGCTGGCTGTTTGGAGGCGTCCTCCCCGTCGTCGTCGGGCCGTGGCGCGTGTGTGATGGCTGCTGCAGTGCAGTGCTTGCAGTGGTCGATGCAGACGATACGATGCTTGCAGTGATAGTGCGATGCGTGCTAGCTGCGAGCCTACTGACGGCGTCCTTGTCGCTGTAGCCCACCACCCAACGCACGCGGCGCGCGAAACGGTACCCCTAGAAGTAGCGCCGCCGTCGCGTCACTAGGCCGGGAGCGTCGCGGGTATTGCCTGTCACGGGCGGCGGGCGGCTCAAAGCTGCTGCTGGGCTCGTAGCGCGGCGGCAGGTAGCAGGAACAGGCGACCAAGCGACCGGGCGACGGGGTGACCAGGCGACGGACGAGGCGACGCGTCGAGACGTGGAGGCAGGGAGGTGCGCGGTGCACGCCAGCAGCGATGATGAATGGATGGATGAATGCGCGGGCTGCTGCTCGCTCGCTCGGCATGCGGCGGCGGACGAGGCAAATCGTCGGTCGGTTGGGCGGCGAATGGCGCGCGACGGGCTCGCGGCTGCTGCCTTTTCGGCGAATGCGAGGGCGCTGGGGGAGAGAGGGAGAGGGAGAGTTGTTGACAGCAGTGCTAATAGCAGTAGAGCCAATGCCAAGCTGCGACAAAAGTGTTTGTATGCACCGCGCAGAGATGGAATAAGGGCACGGCGTCACTAGCCTCGTCGTGGTCGCTTACAGCACCGACGACGACGACGACGACGCCCAGCACCGACAAGAAGCATGTGCTCTGATCGATGCCGCGATGCGGTGCCGTGCGCTCCGTCCTGGGTCGTTTCGTCTGCTTTGCCTGCCTGCTTGCCGTCTGCTCGTCTGCCTCCCTGCTTTCGCCCAGCGCCTGCAGCCCCGCGATGCAACGGCAACGTATACCTTGCAGCTTAAACGGCCATTGTCCGGATCGGTCCTGACGCAGGCCTGACTTGCATTCAGGTGTTTCGAACGCTGCGCTGCGCGCTGGTCGTCGCCTGCATCGCCTGCCCGCAGCCGCTACTGGCTCGTACTGCAACCCTACTACCCCTTGTACGACCCACAATACAGATCCTGGTGGAGGGGTACGACGTACGACGAGCACATTGATCCTGGCTGGCTTTCGGGCAAGCAAGTGGTATGCTTCAGCGCTCCTCTCGCTCAGTCTCCTGCTGCTCTCTGCCCGCGCCGCCCACCGTCGTGTGCCTCCCCGCTCGTCACCAGACCAGCGAGCAGCACCCAGCTCCAAGACCTGCAGCCGCCGCCCTGAATCCAGCAGAGCGAGCAAACCCTCCCCTCATGCACAATATACATCGGCAAACTCGGGCCCCTGGCATCCCTTACACCACCCTGCAGCCTGCACTTCTGCCCAAGCCACAGTTACCCGTCCTCCGTCCTCAAGTTACCACTATGCAATGTGCCCGGCGCACACACGAACCCAAAATGTAAACGTCTTGTACTCCTCCTTGCCGCCCCCGTCCTTGCCGCCGCCGCCACTGTCGTCGTCGGACCGGTACGTGAACCTCACTTCGAGATCAAACTTCAGGCACGGTCGCGTTAGCTTTGGGTGTCCGGTCCTCCACACGTTGTTGTCAACACGCACCTCGACAGGACCTTTCTCGGCTCCAGGGCGGATCTCCACCTCGAGTCCGACCTTGGTCACATTTCCCTTCTTTTCAACGCCAACATCGCGCGTACTCCGATGGCGGAGAGATGAGCCGCCAAGACTTAGCCGCGACGACTTGCGCGCCTCGTCGGCTGCCGAGTCGTCGGCTTCGGCGCCAGTGTCGTCCTCATCCTCATCATCGTACGCCCACGCCTCCTTCAGGGCGCCGACAGTGAAATGCGCCGTCGGAATGTGGACGTGGTGGTTGACGGGCACGGCATGACGGGCCTGGTGCGCAGTTCCCAGCCGGATCTGGATCGGATCGTACAGCGGGTTCGTGAAGGCCACTTGGAAGGTATACTGTGACTGTCAGGTACAGCTTAAGGTTGCTGGGACTGGTGTTGTCTGTGTCTTACCATTTCTCCGGGACGCATCGGGTCAGAAAGATCTTGGTCGACGTCCTTGGGCAGGTGGGCCCGAGTGCGACGCCTTTCGCGTCGACGTCGCTCCCAGTCTTCGTCGATGGCGTCCGACGGCAACTCGTCTCCGGCTCGGCATCGGCGACGTCCTAGCTCCATACCAGGCAGATACGACGTCGCAACAGACTTGACGAGCATGCGAATAGTCTTGGTGTCGGGCTGAATGAGGACCGCGCGGCATGTGGGGTGTGGACACCGCTTGTTCAACTTGGTCTGTAGGCGAATTCGTTGTGGCACAGTCGCGCTACGATGTTAGCCTAGGTGCCGCCGGTACTGCGCTCACCTTGACATCAATGCGGGCTGTCGGCTGCAAGCCCAACGCTTGTCCAGTGTAGCTACCTCTTCTCCCTCGATCGACATCATGCCATCGACGTCTTGCGTTCCATGTTCCAAGCCGTGTTGCCGCCACGAACCCTTGGCAGTGTACGGGGCGAGTTCGTCCCAGCCAGCCTTCTCAGTCTTCTCACCTTTGGCCGGGATGCGTGTTCGATGCCGTGAGAGACCGGGCACATCCCGTCGCAGCGCACGCTGGGCTGCCTGCGTCAACTGCGCAATGTGTCGTGATGGTGTTCTCTTGTGCGCCTGCGCTCTTGAGGGCGGCGCCGTCTGCTGCACAAACTTCTCGAGGTGGTCCTTTAGCGAGTCGAACTCGGACTGCACTTCCTCGGGCTGCGTGTAGACCTTGGGCAGCTGGCCTGCGGGGGAGGGGGGTCAGCATCTCGGTACACACCTCGCACCCACTCGCTAGCGCCGACGGCTTATCGAACAGCCACCCGATCTCCCTGCTGGACCACTTGCAGGCGGGGCAGATGAGAAAGTATGGTGGACCCGTGGTGTGCTCCCTAGATGATGCGCCCGACGACCCAGGGATATCCGTTCCAATGCCCGTGAGGGACGTACAGCAGAGGGGACAGGAGAAGCAAGACCGTGCGCAGCTGGGGGGGTGTGTGAGCAAACAACAGCGTTCCTCGCCTTTCAAACAATCTCGCTGACTACTGTCCCCTCTCACTCTCCCTGCTGCGCGAGCGGGATTTTACCCGCCCGCCCACCCCTATGATCGCTGCGCGATCAAGAAGGATGCCACCACCCACCCCTCCACCCGGCTCCGCCTCCCCCCGCCACCCCGCTCCGCCTCCCCCCCGACCTACCGGTTCTTGTCGCCTCGCACATTCGACCCCGGCACATCAAACAGGCAGTTTGGACAAAAGTAGCTCGCAACCTCGACCGTCACGCAGCCTTCGCAGCGGATAGCGTCGCATTCTTCGCAAAAGTAGAGGCGGTCGAGCGGGGCAAAGTCGGCAAAAGATGAGACGTAGCCTGCTGGCAGGGGCGCGCGGGGCGTGTCGAGGTGCGCACAGTGGTAGAGGACGGGCTGGGCCATTGTGGGTGAGTGTTGTTGTGCTCGCTCCGGCCCGTCGAGCGATACTTTGTGTGGTTGTTGCTGATGGTCTGGTGGGTGGACCTCGACAACGACACAAAGTGGAGGCTGCTGCGCGTGCGTGCGCGTGTAATATGCCGTCAGACGCGACTTGTTATTTCATCCTCCCTCATTAACCTCACGCACGTGGTGGAGTTTTGCTTCCGCTGTAGACCGAGTCCGCGTCCGCTCCATGTCCGTGTCGGTGGCTCGGCCGGCTGTTCCGCCGCCACCCCACCCAGCGCTGGTGGCAGCATGCATTGCGTACGACCTTTTTGCCCTGCTAGCCCTGCTCGTCGCATGCTCGCAAACAGCCAGGCGCGAGCATGGTCCTGACGGCGACAAACGCGAGGATCGCACGCGCGCACGCGTACCAGAAAACACGAGGCAGCCCCCGCTGTCAACGTGGCAGCGACTCGCAAGCGCCGCTTTGCATCGAGCTGGACTGACAGCACCCTAGACGCCGCGCGTGCCGCCTCGGCCACCACGTCCAGGGCCACACAGGCATGACTGACCAGTTGCGTGTCGCTCGCAGCCGTTAGAGGCGCCTTGTTGCCGCCGCCCACCGCGCCGCGCACGCCGGCCACACACCTCCACCCAGCATCTTATCGGCCCGCTTTCACGGCACATTCATCCCCCCCCGCCCAGACTTTTTCCACATCTTCCATCTGCATCTCCAGCCGGCACCACACCAGCCGCTACATCGCACCCGCCCACGATGCTGTCCAACGCCTGGACGCATACGCCAGAGGATGCGCTCGCCTTCTACGGCACCGACCCAAAGACGGGTCTGACCGAGGAGCAGCTGGGGCGCAACCGTGCGCTCTACGGCGACAATGGTGAGATGCGCCGTGCCACGTTTGTGATGGTGGCAACGGCGGCGTGGGCAGCACCGCGTCCATCCTGCTCCTGCGCAGCGTACTGACTGCCCGACCCAGTCCTCCCCGACTCGGAGCCCACCTCGCTCTTCAAACTCATCCTCGCCCAGTTCCAGGACCAGCTCGTGCTCATCCTCCTCGGCTCGGCCGTCGTCTCGTTCGTCCTCGCCCTGTTCGAGGATGTCGATCAGCCTGGCGCATCGTGGATGACGGCCTTTGTCGAGCCCCTTGTCATTCTTCTGATCCTCATCGCCAACGCCACCGTCGGCGTCATCCAGGAGACCAACGCTGAGAAGGCCATTGACGTGGGTTCTTGTACACAATCGCTTGCTAACCCGCCAGGCGCTCCGCGAGTACTCGCCCGACGAGGCACATGTCCTCCGCTCCGGCAGGCTGATCAAGGTCCCCGCCTCCGAGCTCGTCCCCGGCGACATCGTCTCTGTCCACGTCGGCGACCGCATTCCCGCCGACTGCCTTATCCTCTCGTTCTCCTCGTCCTCATTCCGCGTCGACCAGGCCATGCTCACTGGCGAGTCCATGTCGGTCGGCAAGACCGAGGGACCTGTCCGCGACGAGAAGGCCGTTAAGCAGGACATGACCAACATGCTCTTCTCGGGAACCACTGTCGTCAACGGCGCTGTCCGCGCTCTTGTCGTGCTCACTGGCGAGCGCACCGCCCTTGGTCAGATCCACCAGAGCATCTCCAAGGACGACGAGGAAGAGGAGAAGACCCCGCTCAAGCGCAAGCTCGACGACTTTGGAGACCAGCTCGCCAAGGTCATTTCCGTCATCTGCGTCGCCGTCTGGCTAATCAACATCCGCCACTTCTCGGACCCCTCTCACCACGGCTGGCTCAAGGGCGCGATCTACTACCTCAAGATTGCTGTCGCTCTCGCCGTCGCTGCCATCCCCGAGGGTCTCGCCGCAGTCATTACCGCTTGTCTTGCCCTCGGAACGAAGAAGATGGCCAAGAGAGGCGCCATTGTCCGCAACCTGCCCTCGGTCGAGACGCTCGGCTGCACAAACGTCATCTGCTCGGACAAGACCGGCACCCTCACGACCAACCAGATGTCGGTGTCGCGCTTCCTCACAGTTGAGTCGGAGAGCGGAAAGCTTGCAGAGTACGCTGTTGGCGGTACCACCTTCGCTCCCGAGGGCAGCGTGACCACCCTCGACGGCAAGCTCGCTGCGCGCTCGCAGGTCCGCACGGCGCCTGTTGACAAGCTTGTCGAGATTTCTGCCATCTGTAACGACGCCAAGATTGCCTACAACCCGGACTCTGAGACGTACCAGAATGTCGGCGAGCCAACCGAGGCTGCCATGAAGGTTCTTGTCGAGAAGCTCGGCAGCGAGGACGAGGGCTTCAACAAGACGCTCGGCACCCTCTCCCCCATCCGCCGCGCGACCGCCGTCAACGACCACTATGACCAGGAGATTGAGCGTCTCTTGACCTTTGAGTTCACCAGAGACCGCAAGTCGATGTCTGTCTTGACCAAGAAGTCCACTGGTGCCGTCTCCTTGCTTGTCAAGGGCGCGCCCGAGTCGGTCATTGAGCGCTGTTCTACTGTCCTCCTTCCCTCCGGCAAGGCTCCCCTCACTGCCGCCCTCCGCGCCCAGCTGGCTGACAAGCAGCTCGAGTACGGCAAGCGCGGTCTTCGTACCCTCGCCCTGGCCTACATTGACGAGAACGACGGAGATGTCTCGCACTACAAGTCGAACAGCTCGGAAGACTACGTTCGCTTCGAGCAGGACATGACGTTTGTCGGCCTCGTTGGCATGCTTGACCCCCCTCGCCCCGAGGTCCGCGACGCGATCGCCAAGTGCCGCGGCGCGGGTATCCGCACCATTGTGATCACTGGCGACAACAAGAACACGGCCGAGACAATCTGCCGCGAGATTGGCGTCTTTGGCCCTGACGAGGACTTGACCGGCAAGAGCTACACCGGCAAGGAGCTCGACGCGCTCAGCCACGACGAGAAGGTGCTCGCTGTCCAGCGCGCCAGCCTCTTCTCCAGAACCGAGCCTACCCACAAGCAGCAGCTCGTCGACCTCCTTCAGGGGCTGGGCCTTGTCGTCGCCATGACTGGCGACGGTGTCAACGACGCCCCTGCGCTCAAGAAGGCCGACATTGGTATCGCCATGGGCTCGGGCACCGACGTTGCCAAGCTCGCCGCCGACATGGTGCTCGCGACCGACAACTTTGCGACCATCGAGAAGGCCGTCGAGGAGGGCCGTGCCATCTACAACAACACCAAGCAGTTCATCCGTTACCTCATCTCGTCCAACATTGGCGAGGTGGTGTCCATCTTCCTCACTGTGCTGCTTGGCATGCCCGAGGCCCTCATCCCCGTCCAGCTGCTGTGGGTCAACCTCGTCACCGACGGCCTCCCGGCCACTGCGCTTGGCTTCAACCCTCCCGACAGCCAGATCATGAAGACCAAGCCGCGCAACGCCAACGAGCCGCTGGTCGGTCGCTGGCTCTTTGTCCGCTACATGATCATCGGCATCTACGTCGGCGCCGCGACCGTGTTCGGCTACGCCTGGTGGTTCATGTTCTACACTGGCGGCCCGCAGATCTCGTTCCACGAGCTCACAAACTTCCACCAGTGCTCAGCCGTCTTCCCTCACCTCGACTGCGGCATGTTCACCGGAGAGCCGGGCAAGCGCGCGACGACAATGTCGCTGTCTATCCTCGTCGTGATTGAGATGTTCAACGCGTGCAACTCGCTCTCCGAGGACGAGTCGCTCCTCACCCTTCCCGTGTGGACCAACCCGTACCTCGTCGGCGCGATCGCCCTCTCGATGGCGCTCCACTTCATGATCCTCTACGTGCCCTGGATGAACGACCTCTTCCAGATCGTCCCGCTCAACTGGGACGAGTGGATGGCCGTGCTGTGGATCTCGTTCCCGGTCATCATCATCGACGAGGTGCTCAAGTTTGTCAGCATCCGATGGGTCAACAAGGTCCGCAAGGACTAGGTGAGGGGGTGGCGGCCTGGGTTGGCCGAGGCGTAGACAAGACATTCGTAGATAGGTTAGAGCTGTGGCCGTGGTCGTGGCCGCGGCACATTTTGATGCACGCATACATACATCTGGGCGGGAATCTGGGCGGGCTTTTACAAAGTGGAAAGTAGGTTGGGTGAGAGAGTTGAGGTGTGCCGAGAGATGAGGAGATGTGCAGAAAGAAGGAAACAGAGTGTGTTAATGAGGAGAGAGAATTGAGAATAGATCCGAGACGGTAGAGGTAGAGGCAGACCTGCGCATGGGCAACGTTGGGGGCCATTCTCGTCCTCCTGGCCTTTCTCAACCTCCCCCGCCCTGCTCGTCTTTGCGTTCTTCCGTGGTAGCGAGAACACCGGACGCTCGAACAGGACCTACGGCGCCACGATCGGCACACCCGGCCCGCCACTCTCGTTCGTACTGTACCAGTGGGCCGCTCGCCACATATCAGCCGTCTGCCTGGCCTGTCCCACCTCGCCGGATGATTCGCAACCCCTGCCAGAGCCGCCTGCCGACGCACACGCGAGACGTGTACTGAGTGCACCTACACCGCCGCCATACGCGGCGGGTGCACGGGCGATCTGCGCCTAGCTAATTCACTCATGCGCATCGCATCCCCACATTCCACATTCCGTTCCCCACGCAGCCAGCACGCACATGTGGCACTCATCGCAGGAACAATTCCGGCACGCATACCCCGGCGGGCGGGCGGGTGCGACTTGGCGCCGGGGGGTGGGGTGAGACATGGCGGGCGGATGGCGGTGCGCTGGCGGGCGGGGTGGGAGGCAAGCCTATGCGCGCCGATAGGCGGGTGTCGGCCGAGCCGCACACGTCTATCGCTGCTGGAGGCCGCACGATACGCCGAACAGCCGGGCACACACCGCCGTGATAGAGTTTCGCCTGTTGAAGAATCTCGGCTCGACGACAACGACGACGACGACGACGACGAGTATTATTGTGCGTTGCACAACGTCGTGTGTAGCATCGTCGAGCGATCTTGCCGTGCGCGTGTGGCCGCTTGGCACGGCACGCAGGCAGCGCCACGCCACGGCCGCTGTGCGCCGCGCGCGCCCGCCTGCAACGAGCACAGCGATGACGCTGCCGCCACCCGCCCGCCACGCCCCCTTGCCGGCGCCGGCGGCGGCGCTGCCAACCTGCCGAAAGGGCGTGTGGCGTGCGGTGCGAGCGGCGGTACTGTGCTGCTCTGCTCTGCTGCTGGCGACCCTGGGCTGCCGGGGCCCCTTGTGGTTTGAATCGGTGTCGTCTGCGCCGAGGCGCCACTTTGCTTTGGCTGCTGCCCTGCTCTACTCGCTGCACGGTGCAGCATGACGCTGCTGCTGCTGCTGCTGCTGCTGCGTGCTGCACAATGGCCTCGCCCGCCGCCGCCGCGTCTCCCACGCCACTGTCCGTGTCCTATTGTGCAGCAGGGTGAGCGAGCCGAGCCCCCTGCCGGCCCAAGACAGCAGGAGCAGCCGGGCAGCCAGCACGCACCATCACACGCCAGCACGCCAGCTCAGGCCGCAGTCCCAGCCAGTCCCACACACGGTCATTTGCTTGTCCGTCAACTGAATCGCCAGAACAATAGAGCGCTCCCTCAAGGCTTGACGCTCGGTGCAGTTTGGCAGCCTCGCCTTTGGCTGCGAGCCAGCCGACTGCACGTCGCTCGCTGCCACTGCCGCTCACTCACACAAGGCCTCACTCACTCGTCGGCAGCCCCTTATATCTCACACCCAGGTCGACACCCACCGCCCCTCCTTCGCCCTCCGCCCACTCTACGAGGTGCTGACGCACAGCCAGCCTGCCGGGGCCTGCCTTGCCCCCCTTCTCGTATGGTCTAGTGGCCCTCGACACAACACATCTAGTCTTACACAGACTACGCCTACGCGGGTGAGTAAACACCCCGCGCGATGCCATCACTGACGACCCCAGTTCCCATCACTATCGTTCGAGCCATGGCCCAGTCCGTCTCCCTCCCACTCCCGATGCTCCCCCAGCCCAAGTCGTTCGCCCAGCACCGGCGCAGAGTACATACCAAGCCAGTGCTCGCGCCGGCCCCGCGTGCCGAACAGCCGGCCGACGTGCCGGTCGACGCCTCGCCGTCCTCCCCGGACGATGTGACACACGTCCCAGATTCCGCTGCCGCGGCCCTCCGCACCAGCTTGGCCGACCTCAAGATAACGTCCGCGGCCTACGACAAGGAAGCCGACAGCTCGGAGACCACGCCGACGACCGCGGACGTCTACCGCATCCCACAACGGACGCCAGGGTACTCACGAGCGCCCCCTCCGACCCCGGTCCGCGGCCCGCCCGGCGCGCTCAAGCTGAGTACGGGTGCACCCCGTGACCGCAGTGACTCGGTCACCTCGCCCCGGACGCCGTCCTCAGTCCCTGCCTCGGCTGGCCGGCTTGCGGGAGCCGCAGCGGCGCGGGGGATCTCGATCGACACGGCGCTGGGCCGCAAGGAGAGCGCTGGGCCGAGCACCGGCGGGCTGCTGCGCGCCTCGGCGCGACACACCACCTTGGCCACCGGGGACGCATTGCCTGGCACGCCGTCGTCGGCGCGCCCACGCGGCCTCACGGTCGCGATTCTCATGGGCGACGGCGAGATGGTGGCGGAGAGCGCGCCCGTGACGCCCGGTCTTGCCTCGGGCGGTGTGGGGGCCCAGCGCTCCGCCCTTCTCAGCGCAGCGGGGGCGAGGGATGTGTCGCCCGACTTGCGCAGGAAGCAGATCATCCTCTGCAGGTACTACCACACGCCGGGGCTGACATGCACGTCGCGTCCGTGCCGGTTTGTGCACTCGCTTGAGGCGCTCAATCTCAGCAAGGAGGCGGGTGTGGATGCCGGCGCTCTGCCCATGCTCTCCCCTCGGACGGCCCTGCGCCCCGTGTCCGCCGCCGAGGTCGGCGAGGACCCCACGCGCGGGACATTCGCCCTCGCGCAGTCAACGCAGCCGGCCGTGCCACAGGTCGATGGCGACATGTCGGCTGTCGAGCCGGGCGAGGCGGTGGTTGTGCGCGACGCGACGACGGGGGACGAGGTGGTTGGATTCGTGTTCAAGATGAGCGGCGGAGGCAAGGGCCCGTCTGGAAAGAGCCGCGCAAAGTACAAGAGTGGGTCTGGGGTGGAGCTTGGTGGTGCATGATCTGATTGCCGCAGCTGTACCGTGCAAGGACTTTGCGGAAGGGAGCTGCCCGTACGGCGACTACTGCTCGTTCATTCACAACCCAGACAACCTGTACGACCCGGCAAAGCACGACAAGGCTGTCCTCGCGGCGGCCGCGGCCGCTGAACAAGGCTCACCTGCTCCCGCAGCCAGTGCCACGTCCACTCCGAAGAACAAGGCGAACGGACGGGGTACGAACAACAACAAGGCATCTAACAAGCCGGCGTCGGACAATGGGAGCCTGACGCTAACTTATTCCCCGCCGGTGGACGAGGTGCTCACGCCCGTGGACGAAGATACCGAGATCACCGTGCCATCATTTGCGGCGGTAGCGGCGCCTATAATACGCCCACCGCCACAACGACGGCTGGAGCGGGTCCACATCCCAGACAACCGCCAGCACTACCCTGTGCGCCCCGCACCCGCGCCGAACGTGTACCTCGAGGAGCAGATGTGGGACCAAGCCCACGCCGAGGCCGCCGTCGCTGCTGCCGTCGCCGCCGCCCAAGCCCAGGCCATGTCGCCCGTCTCCCCGGGCCCCAACACGGCCCCGTTCTACCACTACCAGCCGGGCATGTGGTCGCCCGACTGGCCGCCGATCGCGCAGCAGATGATGTGGCCCCCCATGCCTGACTCGGGGTCCTTCGGTGCGTCGCCGACATACCCGTGGGGCATGCCGATGTCGCCGATCGGCCGTGTCGAGCCGGAGCCACAGCCCCCGGTCCTCGTCCCCCCGACAATGGCGCGCCCGCCCGTGCCCGTGCCCGTGCCCGCGCCGATGGGTCCGCCGCCAGCACAGCCACTGCCCCCGCTCCCGCCTGCGGCTGGCACCGACGTCGTGTGGACGCCGGCTGGCTGGGCCGTCCAGGATGCCGGGATGAAGTTTGCGCTGCATGAAAAGCAGCGTCCAAACCACGTCCCGCCTGTCGTGCCGACAAAGTCCTACTACCGTACCCGCCAGTGCCAGTTTTTTGCCAACGGCTACTGTCCCCACGGCGACACGTGTGCTTAGTGAGTTAGTCAAGTAGTGAGTCCAGCTAACAGGCCAGTGTGCACTCTGTCGAGCCGCCGCCAGCACAGCCAAAGGCCCGGGCCGTGCGGCCCAACATTCGCACGGTGCCGTGCAAGTTCTTCAACTCGGCGCTAGGGTGCCACCGTTCGGCGGAGGAGTGCAACTTTGCGCACATCCGCGTTGTGCCGGACAACGAGCCGATAATCGACAAGCCGCGCCCGTGGCGCACTCGGCCGTGCCGCCACTTCCAGCTCGGGCGGTGCAAGCTCGGCGACTCGTGCCACTTCGCCCATGTTCTCGACGAGGGCGGCGCGGCGGCCGCCCAGGCGCCAGTCCCTGCGGCCTCCTCTCCTGCAGGCGGCAGCATCACCGGCCACCACCGGCGCGAGGCGAGTGAGCCCAACATCAAGGACTATGCGCGGCTGTACCAGCGGGACGCGGCGTCGGCGTCAGCGTTCTCGTCCTCGCCGCCAGCGAGCGAGCGCGAGGGCCGCGAGCCGTACGCCTACGCCGAGGGCTCGCACTACCGCGCAGGCAGCAGCGCGTTCCTCGGCGAGCTGACGGACGCGAGCCTGACCGAGGAGAGCATCGAGGGGGCGTGCGAGGACCTGCGGGGCAAGATCCGCCGCGGCGGCGTCCACACGCACCATGATGACCGTGACGATGATGACGACGACGCTGACGACGACGACGATGATGACGACGATGATGTGGAGATTGTCACGACCGACACGCGCTCGGTACCCCCGGTACCCCCGCGCCGCAGCAGCTCTTGAGTGTGTAATAGTTTGGTAGTAGTCTTGTATGGGTCTTGTTCGGCGTGACTGTCGTACTTACACAAGCTGGAATAGGTTGGTGCTATGCATGCATGCCACAGTGGGCGTGGGCGTGGGCGAGGTCGTGGTCTCGTGGCCAAAGCAGGCCAGGAGCGCAGGAGCACATGGGCGCCAAGTCTAAAAGTGGCGCATCTCAGGGGGTGGACGCGCACCAACGCGTCCGCGGCGCCCTGACGCCTCAAGCTGGTTGCTAGCAGGCAAGCAGCAGCAGCAGCGAGCAAAGCTGGCTGGCGCAGGACAGACATAGCGCCACCCCCTTCGTAGCCGCTTCGGCTACCCCCCAAACACGGCAGGAAGAGCCGCCATCGACGTCGCAGCCAGCGCCCGAATGCCCTCCCTGGCTGCCGGTGGCGCTGGCGTCGGCGACCGCGACGGGTGAGACGACACACGCAGACGCGTGAGAGGTGCTGCGACAGCAGGTATGGTATGCAGGCAGGAATGAGACAGGACAGGACCATGGGGTGTGGTGTCTGGTCGTTCGTCGTTGGATCTGCCTTTGCTGTCTCTTGTCTTGTCGTCGTTCTCACCGTTATCGTTCTCGTTCTCGTAGTTCCGTCCGCCCCCACCCCCCACACTCGTTCACCACGCTCGTTTGACACGACCCCTCGCAACCATGTTCGCCGCGCTCGCCCTCCTCGCCCTCCCCCTCCTCGGTGAGCCGTGCCAGCGGCGCAATGGTGGGATCAATGTAGCTGACAGACATGCCTCGCCTCTTTCACGCTCGCCGCTTCCGTCCCCCCGCTCCCGCCCGCCACAGCCAAGGCCGACTTTGTCGATGGCTGCACGCGCTCCGCTACCGTCCAGGCGGGCGACACTTGCGACTCTATCTGTGAGTGTGGCCGTGGGTGGTCGTGTGTTCGGTGTGTGCGCCGCGGCCTGGTGTTGGGTTAGGTCGATGTCTGGCGCACGGGAGGGAGGGAGGGGGAGCGGAGCGGTGGTCGGGTGAGCCACCGCGGCCACCCCCCCGGTGTCCTCTCCACGGCGTGGTCGGCCGACTGGGCACAACACAGCGCTGCACTCCGCAGCTCCGCCAAGCCTGTAGGCCTGGCTGCTGTGCGCTGCGCTGCCTTCAACGGGTCACTGTCGCCGTTTACTCGTTGTTTGCGCGCACAGTTGTCACTGCCCCTCTGTTGTTGTTGTTGCTCGTGCGCCGCCGAGATCTGAAACAATGATGGCGTGGTTCTTGTAACGCAACTAACCGCCGTTTTCTATTTGTTCCTCGATGACGACGATACCTGTCCTTGACCCACGCCCTCCTCTGCCGTCGCCCGCCCCGCAGCCACAAAGTACGGCGTCTCCACGTTCCAGTTTGCGCTGGTCAACGAGGCGAGCGTCGACGAGAACTGCGACAACCTCCAGCCCGGGCAGGTCGTCTGCCTCGGCGTCAGCGGCCAGGACTGCTCCAAGATCTACACTGTCGTCGCAAACGACACGTGCGACTGGATCCAGCAGCAGTACGGCATCGCCAACGAGACGCTCTACGCCAACAACCCGCAGATCAACGCCGACTGCACCAACATCTACATCGGCGAGGTGCTCTGCGTCGACACCAAGGCGTTCACCTACCCCGAGTACAATGCGACGCTTTTCGAGGTGAGTGAGCGGCGCAAGCCGCGGAGATGTGTCGGGAGGCGGCAGGCACTGACTCTTGCCAGGCCGTCTCGGCTTCTTATGTTCCCTACTGCGACGACGGCGAGGGCTACTAAGGCGTTTGCTGCTGTCTCCGTGGAGGCCCACTCTCTCGGCCGCGCCGGATGACGACCTTGCGGTGACACTCTGTTCTCGATTACCCCGTTGGCTTTGATATGGTTCGGTTGCATCTGAGAGACACTTTGATAGTGATCCGTATTTTTGCTTGCTTGCTGCATGATTGTTACTGGCGTACTGGCGGGAGTTGAGCGGAAAGCGGAAGTGTGGATGACGACTTGGCGAGCGGTCCGATGAGCGGAACTTGACGGTCGTCGGATAGGCGAGTGAGCCGGCGAGGGAGAGACGCAGAACGCGCAGAGCCCCACACTCGGCCGCGCATGTCGGCATTGGGGGCAGCCGGGGCAGGGTAGCCGGGTCAGCAACAGAGCACCTGCACCACTCGGCGTCGCTACGGACCATGTGGAGGCTCAATGCCGGACCTTGGACAAACCATTCATATGACGAGGCGAGGCGAGCCCCGGCAGCGACACTCTCCAGACCCCGCTTTCTCTTTGCTTTGCTCGTCACTGACCTACCTGCGCTGCATACAAGCACACACCGCTGCTGCATCTGACAACCCGCGCTCGCGACCACACCCTCCCCGCACAACACCACCACCACCACCCACCCCATCACAATGCTCCGCGGAGTCCACACACTCCGCAGCCAGGCGCTGCTCCGCTCCACCCCCGCGCCGCGCCTGTCCCGCACGCTCATCGCCCAGCCGCCCCTCCTGCCAACGGGCACGGCGCCGCACCCGCTCCCGACGTCGATCAACCAAAAGTCCCCAGAGACCGTCGCCGCCAAGGAGCACATGGCCGGCCTCGTCGCCAACCTCAAGGGCCTGCGGGCCAAGGCCCGCGAAGGCGGAGGCAAGAAGAGGCTCGAAAAGTGGAAGGCGGCCGGAACGGACAAGCTCGGCGCGCGTGAGCGGTGAGTAGGCTGTGGGGGTGGGCGTGGGCGTACCGGTGATGGTGGTGGCCGAGGGCAGAGATCGCGGCTGCTCTCGGCGCACTCCACTCCCAGCTTCGGCTATTTGGCGCCGCACACGACACACCTGCTGACGGCCACAGTGTCCAGGCTCTCCTTGACCCCGACAGCGCCTTCCTCGAGTTGTCTCCCCTCGCCGCGCACGAGGTGTACCCCGATGACCTCCCCGGCGCCGGTATCATCACCGGTATCGGTAAGTTTGCCTACAGCGTGGGGCCGCCCCGCTCACCCCGCAGGAACCGTCTCGGGCCGCCGCTGCATGATCGTCGCCAACGACCCCACCGTCAAGGGCGGCGCGTACTACCCCCTCACGGTCAAGAAGCACCTGCGTGCCCAGCAGGTCGCGCTCGAGAACCGCCTCCCCTGCATCTACCTCGTCGAGTCGGGCGGCGCCGCCCTGCCGTACCAGGCCAACGTCTTCCCCGACGCCGACCACTTCGGCCGCATCTTCTACAACATGGCCCGCATGAGCGGCCTCGGCATCCCCCAGATCTCGGTCACGCACGGTATCTCGGTCGCCGGTGGCGCCTACATGCCTGCCATGTCGGACGTTGTCATCATCGTCAAGAACCAGGGCCGTATCTTCCTTGCCGGCCCCCCGCTCGTCAAGGCGGCCACGGGCGAGATTGTCGACGACGAGACCCTTGGTGGCGGTGAGATGCACACCTCGGTGTCTGGTGTCGCCGACTACCTCGCCACGTCAGACGCGCACGCCATCCGCCTCGCGCGCGAGGCCGTCCTCGACCTTGGCAACGCGTCGCCAAAATCCATCGCGCCCCCGCGCGAGGTCCGCGCGCCCGCCTACCCCGTCGAGGAGCTCAACAGCATCGTCCCCCCCGACACCCGCCAGGCGTTTGACATGCGCGAGGTCATTGCCCGCGTGACCGACGGCTCCGAGTTCCGCGAGTTCAAGAAGGAGTACGGCAAGACGTGTATCACTGGCTTTGCCGAGATCCACGGCCACACGGTCGGCATCGTCGCCAACAACGGTGTGCTTCTCTCGCCCTCGGCCCTCAAGGCCACGCACTTTATCGAGCTCTGCTCGCAGCGCGGCATCCCGCTCGTCTTCCTCGTCAACGTCTCGGGCTACATGGTCGGCGAGAAGGCCGAGAAGGGCGGTATCGCCAAGGACGGCGCCAAGATGGTGCGCGCCGTCGCGCGCGCAAAGGTGCCCAAGTTCACTGTTGTCGTCAACGGCTCGTACGGCGCCGGCAACTACGGCATGTGCGGCCGCGCCTACTCGCCCCGCTTCCTGTTCATGTGGCCCAACGCCAAGGTCTCGGTCATGGGCCCCGACCAGCTGTCGAGCGTCATGCAGACCGTGTCGGGCAACAAGCACTCGGACGCCGACAAGCACTTTGCCGAGCTCCGCGAGCGTATCGAGAAGGAGTCGGAGGCGCTCTACTCCACCGCCAGGCTGTGGGACGACGGCATCATCGAGCCAAAGGACACGCGCGACATCCTCGGCCTAGCCCTCGAGGTCGCAGCAGACGAGAAGGCCTCGCGCAAGCAGGGCGGCGGTAGCGGAAACCGCGGCGAGATTGGCGCCGACGGCGACAGCGGCGACTGGGGCGTGTTCCGTATGTAAACTAGACCTAGGATTATGACAGTTGTTTCGAGACGACGACATAGGTGCACAGCAGGATGCAGAGTAATGGAAATGCATGGGACGTGCAGAGGCAAATGCTGCAATGCGGTGTGTGTGGTGGTGGTGGTGTTTATGGAGTGGTGGTGTACTTCTAAGCCTAGTCTAGCTGGCGCGCAATCTCATGGGTTGTGAAGGTGACAATCTCGTCGCCCTCACGAATGTCCGCAAAGTCGGTGATGCCGATACCACACTCGATGCCCTTGCGGATCTCCATGACGTCCTTCTTGAGGTGGCGCAGGGTTTCCATCGAGCCTGTGAGCGTCAGTTTGTTTACAGCCGGTGCCACTCACCCTCATGCACAATGTCACGGTTCGGGCCGCGGAGGACGCGCACACTCTCGTTCTTGGAGATGACGCCGTTCGACACCCTGCAGCCGGCAATCTTCTTGACGTCCTTCTTGCTGAGCTTGATCTCGAAGATCTGCTGCACGGTCGCCTCGCCGGTGACGCGGTGCTCAATCTTGGGCGGCAGCAGCGCGCCGACAGACTTGCGCACCGACTCGATAAGACGGTAGATGACCGACTCGAGCTGGAGCGGCACGCCCGCAGCCGCAGCCGCCGACTTGAGGTCGCGCGTGCAGTCGACGTTGAACCCGATGATGGTCGCCCCCGCCGCCTCGGCAAGCATGATGTCGTTCTCGGTCACGTCGCCAACGCCCGTGTGCACGATCGTGACGCCAGCCTCCTTGTTGCCGATCGGCTCGAGCGCACCGACCACGGCCTCGACCGTGCCGCTCACGTCGCCCTTGATCACAAGATTAAACTCCTTGCGCGCCGTCGCGGCCTTGGCCGCCTCCTCTGCCCGCTTGGCGGCGAGCAGAGCCTGCGTGACGTTCTTGCCGGCCTCGAGAGCCGCAGCCTGACGCTCCGCGTCGGCGGCGGCACGAGCACGAGCCTCGACACGCTTGGCGTTGACTGCCTCGAGGTCATCGGCCAGGGCCTTGCGCTCGATATCGCGAAGACGGTTGGCAATGCACTTCTTGGCCATCTCTTCACCCCCGACGGCCTCGAGGAGCTGGTCGCCGGCGGTCGGGACGTCCCTCCAGCCCGTGATAGTGACTGGTGTGCCGGGAGTAGCCTCGAAGATCTCGTTTCCGTTCGCGTCGGTCATCGTACGCACACGCGCCCAGGTGTTTCCAGCAACGATAGCAGCCCCCGTCTTGAGCGTGCCGCGGGCAACGAGGACAGTGGCGATGATGCCAAGGCCCTTGTCAACGTTGGACTCGATGACAAAGCCCTCGGCCTTGCCGTCCACACGCGCGCGCAAGTCGCGGATCTCGGCAAGAGTGGACAGCGTCTCGACGAGGTCGTCAAGGCCGATCCTGGCGAGGCCGGACACGCGCACGGCCGGCACGTCGCCGCCATCCTCCTCCAGGATGACGCCCTCGGCACCGAGGTTGCTCTTGACTCTGTCAATGTCGATCATGGGCTTGTCGCACTTGTTGATGGCGACGACCATGCCGACCGAGTCGCCTGCCGCCTGGACGAGCTGAATGACCTCCTTTGTCTGGGGCATCACTCCATCATCCGCGGCAACGACGAGCACGACCAAGTCGGTCATGCTTGCGCCGCGCGCACGCATGCCGGTGAACGCAGCGTGGCCGGGGGTGTCGAGGAAAGTGATCGTCGCGTCCGTGGAAGGCGATCCCTCGGGCAGCAACGAGGACAGCGGGACGGAGAAGGCACCAATGTGTTGAGTGATACCGCCCGCCTCTCCTGCCGCGACAGACGAGTGGCGAAGCGAATCCAACAGCGTCGTCTTGCCATGGTCGACGTGCCCCATGATGGTGACCACTGGCGGGCGTAGCGGCAATCCGCTGACGTCGGCATCGATCTCGGGGTAGATGTCGAAACCCTTCTCTTCGTCCACAATAGGGTTCAGGTTGAACTCAATCGCCAGGTTGCTCGCCTCGTCCGAGTTAAGGATGTTGTTGGGTCGGCGCTGGCTCTCGGTCATGTCGAGCTCAATCATCCTGCGCTGCAGCTGGACTGTGGCGGGTCAGCGGTTGCGTACAACAATGTTCACCTACCAATCTTGACGTTGAACTTCTCGGCGAGCTGTGCAACGGTGATAGTTGCGGGGATGAACACATCCTTCTCCGCAGCTTCCTTCTTGAGCCTTGCTGCCTTGGCCGCCTCGGCACGCCTCTTTTCCCTCACGCGCTCCAGCTCACGGATTGCCCGTTGCGCTTCGGCCTCGTCCGCAGCCTCGTCCACCTCCTCCGCCCACTGGCGGTGATTGCGATCCGCACGGCCCTTCTTATCGTGCTTGCCTTTGAGGCTGTGATGCCGAGCGCCGGGGAGCTCGGCCTCGTTGGCGGATTGGCTAAGGAGAGAGCGGGACTCGCGCTGATGCTTGCCTCGCCGCCCACCCCTGCCGCCACCGAGCTCGTCGTCGGCAGCGAAGGATTGTTCAAAGCGGGAGAAGGCAGGCTCCGGTTGAGTGGGTTCTGGTCGATCGAAGTTCCTGTGTTCGGTAGACGGTGTTCCTTCACCGCCACCAGGGCGACGGTCGTTCATATTGCCAGCCTGGCGGCTCGTCCTCGGCGCCCACTTGTCGACACCGGCGGCCTGGCCCTTTAGTCCAAAGCCAGAGGAACCGCTGGGAGAAAAGCGCTCTCGTTGTCCTTCACGATTGTCCCTCTGCCAACCGCCGCCGCCGGCCCCTCCTCCTCGTCCTCCACGGGCACCAGAGGCGCCGTCTCTCCGCTGGCCGCCCCGCTGTCCGCGTGGCCTTGACGAGCCATTACCGCCTCCGCCACTGCTGTTATCTCCAGCCGACCGGTTTGGCGTTCCCCAGTTGGTCGCCGCGAGCCCCTTGCCTTCTCGGTTGACGATGGCTGAGGACGACAGTTGCCGGTGCCGGAGCGTCGGGACGGCATGCACGATCGCCCGAGGTGCCGCGAGGACCTGACGCTGGCTCGAAATCCACAGTACACTCATGGTCGGCGGGCCGTAAGTGGTTGGGAAGTAGATTAAGCTGTCGCTTGGGCGATGAGCGACTTTTGGGATGTTGTATTGATCGTATCTTTGCGCGTTGCGGTTTTGAGGTTTGCGCGTTCCGACGACCGCGCACTGGCTTGACTTTCGGCCGCCAGCGACTTGTGTGCCCTGAGCACAAGCATTAACCCCAGTTCCTAATGACTCCGCCTAATTCAAGTCTGAAATCCTCACGCTTCAGGGGTAATGGAAGAAAGTGGGAATCTAAGGGACCGGGCCCGCGGCACGTGACCTGCAATGACGCTGATTTTGCCACCGTGAGATGCCGATCTGAGAAGTGGCTGACTGGACCACAGTCATTCGGCTCCTCTTGCTGCCTCGGCATCGTCGCGAGCTGGCCACTCTTTCCATCGCCCATCCTATCACCCATCCACAACATTCCCCAGTCGCACAGACAGGTATCAAACGCTCAGACACACGCTATTCGCTGCCAAGCAGACCAGCGATACCGCGTCCACCCCACCCGACACTAACCCCATGACCGCCTGCCTCTCGCCACAAGCTCGGCATCTCGCGCTGCCCATGCCGCGCGGCCATCCGCTGTCGCTGAAGAGCGGCACGTCGTCGTCGGCCTCGTCAGTCTGCTCAGCTGGAACGAGCATCGACGACATGACCGACATGGAGCGTATCAACAAGATCCGGCCCATGTACGCCTCCACTCAGTCCATCGAGTCGGCCCCACGCCGCGACGACGATGTCGAAATGCTCGCTCAAGAACAGCCAAAGCTTGGCGAGAGCTCGTCAATGGCCACCCAGAAACGGTCTCCATCTCCGAGAATCTCGAGTATCGAGGTTGTCAGCGGCAAGGACTACCACCCTACGACATCGCGCCTGTTTCCCGAGGAGGAGGACGAGGACATCCTCCGCGAGTCAAGCGATCGCTTCGTAGTCTTCCCCATCAAGTACCGCGAGGTAAGGGACGCACCCAGGAGGTGGCTGACTGGGGCAGATCTGGCTTGCATACAAGCGGGCCCAGGCTAGCTTCTGGACGGCCGAAGAGCTCGACCTGAGCCATGACTTGCATGACTGGCACGACCGCATGACGGAGGAAGAGCGCTTCTTCATTCTCCGTAAGCATTGCGGGAAGACCCGCCGTGGACTGTGCTGACTGCGTGTAAGGGATCCTCGCTTTCTTTGCTTCCTCGGATGGCATCGTGGGCGAGAACCTCGTGTCGCAGTTTTCAATGGATGTGCAGATTGCCGAAGCACGAGCCTTCTACGCTTTCCAGACCATGATCGAGCAGGTTCATGCCGAGACATACAGTCTGTTGATCGAGACGTATGTGCGTGACTCTGAGGAGAAGGACTTTTTGTTCAAGGGCATGGAGACAAGTGAGTGGTGGAGCGGGTAAACAGGTGGTAGGATCTGACGAGCCCAGTACCGTGCATCCAGAAGAAGGCCGACTGGGCAATGAAGTACATCACGCCAGATCTGGTGAGTAGTGTGCTGAGGGGCGGCGGCGATCGTTGAGATGCTAATGGTCGCCAGCCTTTCAGGATCCGGCTGATCGCCTTTGCGTGCGTCGAAGGCATCTTCTTCTCGGGCTCTTTCGCCGCCATCTTCTGGCTCAAGAAGCGTGGCCTCATGCCAGGGCTCACATTCTCCAACGAGCTGATCAGCCGTGACGAGGGCATGCACACCGACTTTGCGTGTCTGCTGTACCAGCACCTGCATCACCGCTGCTCGCAGGCCGAGGTGCACGCCATTGTGCGCGAGGCGGTGGCCATCGAGAAGGAGTTCCTGACGGATGCGCTGCCCTGCCGCTTGATAGGGATCAACTCGGAGGTGAGTTGAGCTAGGTTGATTGCCGACGTGCGTTACTGACGTGTTAGTCCATGTGCCAGTACATGGAGTTTGTTGCCGATCGGCTGGTTGTGGCACTTGGCTATGACAAGCTGTACAACGCCACGAATCCGTTCGATTGGATGGAGCTGATCTCACTGCAAGGCAAGACAAGTGAGCAGTGTGGGGTGGGGCTCGTGCTAATAATGCAGATTTCTTCGAGTCGCGTGTGTCGGCGTACCAGTTGGCAAATGTGTCGCGCTCAGCTACCCCGCAGCTGCGGGGCCCGGACAATGATGGCGAGGGCAATCTCCAGCGCCGAGTGTTCCGCACCGACGCGGAGTTTTGAGGCGTGGGGTGCTGGGGCACCCTGCAAGTGGAGACGTCTGCAGGCAGGCAATGTAGAAACTAGATCATGTTGGCACAAACACATACACCCATGTTATCATCACTGTTCTCTGTAACACGGAGGGGTGGGAAGGCGGGGGTTAGGAGGTGACGCGGGGGCATTGGATTGGAATCCGGGACAGGGTGTCATTATCACCTGCTATGGCCTCATAGGGGCGTAGTTGGCGTGAAGATGGGAAGAGGATGGGCGCCCGATGGGCGCGAGATGAACGGCGTCAGTCATCTCGGGGCCATTAAAGCTGTGTGTCGTGGCGCCCGTCGCTGGGTGTCATCAGCTCGTCCCGCACCCGAATCGCTCACGCACAGCTCCTTTCTGAGAGCGTATCCCATGCGGCACGGTACACCGCTGCGGGGCCAAGCGCGCAGCCTGTCCCCGGGCCCAAACGTCGCCGACTCCAGGCCTTGTGTTCACAGAAGGGGAGGACATGGTTCGGCGCGGGCCGAGTGGTCGCGCAGTCACGGGCCGCGAGGGCCGTATCGAATCGCTGGGCCATGCACGGACGCGCTAGCACTACGTTCCCACGCACGGTCCGCCCGCATCGCGCGCGCATCGCGAGATGGTAAGGCACGGGACGATGCGCCAGAGACGCCGAGATGAAGAAGAGCGACTGGCGCTGCTGCCAGCGTCGACACGGCCCGCCCCCGCCCGCCCAGTCTGGACCGACGGCCCCAGTGTAGCCAGCCACACACTCCGCCGTCTTGAGGGCAGGCAGGCACTGGCGGGCGTGTGGGAGGGAGGGCAACGGCAGTCGGCGCGGAGGAGCAGGGTATATAGTCGCCCTCCGGGGACAGGTGTCGATTTCTCGTCCACCATCCTGTCTTACTCGACTCGACTCGACTCACCCCCACCTCTCTCGAAACTTTGCTCTGCCCAGCACCAGATCAGCCACAATGCCCATGAACGAGAACGAGTACTAGTGAGTCGCCGTCGCCGTCGCCGTCGCCGTCGCCTGCCGGCCTCTCGTCATCCATCCCGCCTGCGCCGCCGCTCACCCCCGCTCAGCCGCTACCAGGCGCCTGAGACGCCGACAGGGCTCTGCGGCCACCGCGACACGTCGTACGCGCTCCCGTGCGCTGAGGCCGCCAACTACTCCGGCATGTGTGACGACCGTGAGTATGGTGTGGTTTCCGGCAGCGGCGCCGGGGCGGCGACACCCACCCGCGCGGTGTTGGGCCTGGCGCGCGTCATGGCCCGGTAAAGTGCCCGCGCGTCATCCAAGTGCCCGCGGGCCCAGCCCAGTCTGTGCACAGACTGGATGCGTCGCGCCCGCGTGGCTCTGGGATGCCGAGTAGCCGGTTCGCCGGTGGGTCGGTGGGTCGGCGCGGGCTGATGCGGGACTTTGCTCCGAGCTGTTCTGTTGTTGCCGTTGCCACCGCCGCGCTCGCCACCGCCACACTCGCTCACACCCCCAGACCTCGCCGCGTTCCGCGCCGAGCTCGCGCGCTACCACACAAGCAGCGCGTACGGGCACCACGGGGGTCACCACTAGGGCGGGCGTGCCCCGCCTCCGTCGCCGAGTAGCACCCCAGCACCCTGGGAACCGACCGACACACAAGCCGCCATCCCCGGCCTCACCCACGCCCACTCCCACATCCACACCACACACACACACAGCACAGCACAGGACAGCACACACGCTCCCCTCATTGTAGTACACTGTAGTACCATCACCAGTAGCACCAGTCACCCATGCATAATGTACATGCTAGCGGCGGGTGGGTGTGTGTGGAGCTGGGGGGTAGGTGCTGCAGCGCAAGATCTCGGGCCGCGTGATGCGTATGCGTCGTGCTGGCGGCCCTGCGCTGCCGTCGGGGGAGGCTTCCGATCTCGAGTCGGTCGAGCAGCGAGTGGCAGAACAGGCACTCGCACAGACACAGCAGCCGCACCAGCGAGCCTGACAGATCCAGGCCGGCCCAGCGCGCGGGCCGCCAGACAGTGTTTGTTGCCTCGCGGGATCTCATTGACGTCGGTGATGTTGTTGTTGTTGTCGTCGACGCAACACACCATGCCTGACACTGACACTCCAGGCGCAAGCGACATGCGCGTCGTCGTCGTCGGCGCCGGCGGTGCGTCGCGCGTCCGCGTCCCCCAGCATGGCTGACTGACTGACCCACCCCCAGGCGTCGGCAAGTCGTCGCTCACGATCCGGTTTCTGACTTCAAGCTTTGTCGACGAGTGAGTCGGGCGTCGGCCCTCCCGCCAAAGCTGCCACTCACGACCGACCAGAGAATACAACCCCACCATCGAGGACAGCTACACCCGCCAGTTCGTGGTCGACGGCAAGGCGGTGCAGCTCGAGATCCTCGACACGGCGGGGCAGGGTGAGTCGTGGGCCGGCGTGCGGCTGACACGGCAGAGGAGTACGAGCCCATGGCGGACCAGTGGTACCAGTTCGGCGCGGGCTTCCTGCTCGTGTACAGCGTGACCGACCGCGCCTCGTTCGAGGCCGTCCCCGGCATCCTGGGCGCCATCAAGCGCGCTAAGCTCGGCGCGCAGGTCCCCGTCGTGCTCGTCAGCAACAAGTGCGACTTGGAGCACCGGCGCGCGGTGTCCTCCGCCGAGGGGCAGGCGGCCGCGCGCGCCCTCCGTGCCCCGTTTGTCGAGACGTCCGCGCTCGACGGTGTGAACGTCGACGTCGCGTTCCATGAGCTCGTACGTCGCGTCCGCCGTGCCGAGCGCCGCGTGGTGGGTTGACTGAAGCATGAACGACGCACGCACCCCCGCCCCGCCGCTGACGAAACGACCAGCAGCGCCCCCCGCCCAAGTTCGCAAAGTACAAGCTCAAGACGCGCCGCAGCTGCGACGACGGGCCGAGACGACAGTCGTGCTTCATCATGTAGCCTGCCCGCTGCCTGCACTACTGCCCATAGAGAATCGCTTCGTGGCATTACCAAAGGGCTCACGCATGTATCACAAGAGCCCTTGCATCTATTTGTTTACAATTGGCGCGCGTCTGCCGGGATTAAGGCGCGCCGTATTCACCTTCGTTGACAGGGTCGTAGGTTGTGGGTCATCGTGGAGAGAAAAGAAACAATAGGAGTCGTATCAAGATCGGGGTCGGTACAGGGATGACTCGCGGTGCCAGCACCGAGCGTGTCCACGGCAAGCGGCGGCTCCTCTAGCCAGCGTATACACGCCGCTTACATCCCCGCAATGACCTTCTCCCAGCTGGGCCAGTCGGCCTCGCGCAGGAGGTACTCGACGCTGATGCCCGCAGCCCGCCACGAGTCGAGCCACTGAGCGACGGCCACCACAAGCGGGTTGGAGCTTGGCGACGCGTCCCGAGTGTCACGGTGGACAGCCGCGGGGCTGAGGCTGCCGGTGCTGCCGTTGGCTGCCCCAGCGGAACTGGCACTCTCGCCATTGCCATTTGCGAGCCCGAGCGACGTCCCATTCGGCGACGGTCCAGGTTTGGTGGGCGACGACACGCTGCCGGCCGCAGCAGGCGAGGTGGTCGAGGCGGCGGCCGACCGCGGGCCCGCATCGACCTTTGAGATCACTTCCCGCAATACGCGAACAGCCACACGGGCAAACGAGCCCGCATCCGACGCAGAGCTCACGTTGTCGAGGAGCTCGGTGCCGTCAGCCACACCAGCCCGCATGGACAGGTACTCGGATGACTGCGCAATCGACTGCTGGTTGTTCGGGCCTGCGACGGCGCGCTCGACGTACATGATCAAAGCGAGGGTCGCAGCGGCCTCGAACACGGCCTGGGCGCTGAACAGCCGAGGTGAGAGCTTGGGGTCGAGCATCTTGGCAGACTTCTGGCAGCGCAGCGACGCCAGGCACACCTGGGCAATGACAGCTCGCACGCCAGGCGAGCCGTTGGGTAACAGGTACGACGCCAAGTGCGCGCGGTGCACACCGAGGCGGTACGAGAGCAGCGTCGAGTGTAGCCTGACGCGGTGTGGCGCCAGGTACGAGTGGGCTGAGTCGTACCGCGTGTCGGTGAGCGGGAAAAGCCGAAGGTACGGAGGGAGGGCCTCCTGGAACGCGTCGAGAGAAGCGTCAAACCTCAGCACAAGGTCGTGCGGCGTTCCCGAAGGTCCGACCGTCACAAATGAGTCGAGGATCGGCGTGATCCGGCGAGTGAGGTGCGTGTGGATGAAGAGCGCCGTGCAGGCCGTGGGACCGTTCTCGGTCGAGTGCGGCGGCAGAGTGGGCGAGTCGGGGGCGATCTTGTACAGCTCCTGCTCGGAAATGGGCGAGGGGAGGTGGATGCCCTGGTGCGCGTCGAGGATTGTGTACGGGAAAGCCGTCTCAAACGAGAACTGGCGGTCCGCAATGTACAGCGACCACATGACACGGCGGCGCAGCTCGCGCTCGCCCTGGGGGATGCCCTCCCACTCTTTGCTCATTCCGAGCGCCTGGGCCGTCTTGATGGCCTGGGCGAGCCAGCCGCCGGCGAGCACAAGCCTGTCCTTGCGGAAGCCCAGGGTAGCGTAGCGGAAGAGCACGAGCTTGTGCACGACGTACATGACCGACGGGGCGTCACGCTGCTCTGCGATCTGGGCGGCGAGGAGCGCGAGCTCAAAGTACCGCTGATCCAGGGGCGTCGGGTCAGCCGCCGAAGCGGGCTGGTTGGCAACGATGCGGCCGACCGAGCGCGGGGCGTTGGAGGACGCGGTCGTGCCCGAGGCCAGGAGCAGCTTGCTCGTCTCCTCGGGCAGCACACGGAGGGCGACGGCGAGGAATGTGAAGGCATTGGCAAGCGTCGTGGCGTCGCCTTCACGGAGCTTGTTGCTGGCGCGGCGCTCGACGAGCGAGTGGAAGTCATCGACAAACTGCGGCTGGAGGAGCGAAATTCCCTCGGTGAGGAAAGGGTCGCTGAAGAACGTGTTGAACAAGATGCTCTGAGTCTCCGCCGAGGGAAGCGACGCCATGAGCGTAACCAGCGGCATGCTATAGCCGTCGTACCGGGACGCGGCGGACGAAGCCGTGTGCGACGACGAGGACAGTGGTGGCGCCAGGTGCGTGAGAGGAATACTGTGCGCCACGTTTCGGGGACGGGCTGGCGGCGCCGTTTGCGCCACAGACTGGGCGGCGGCGCTGTTGAGGCGGGGCACGGCTTCGGGGACGGACGGGCGAGCCTTCTTTTTCTTGGGCGGAGCGGAAGCGAGCTCGAGCAGCTCGCCGGACAGCTCGTCGTCGACGCTGGCGTCCCGCTTCTTACCGCGCGAGGACACGCTGCCCTTTGTCGCCTCGTCGGCGCTATCCAACTCGTCTACTTCGTCGTCCTTCTCGCCAAGCATGTCGGCGAGGTCGTTCTCAACGTCCCTCGCCTTGCCACCGGCCCCTGATGGCGTGTTGGATTTGTCGTCATCCTCGCCCTCGTCGCTGCTGGACCCGTAGCCATTGACAATGCGATCGCGGTCAAGCTTCTTCTTGCGGTCGATGCTGCCACCGGCCGCCGAGTTGGGGCGGCTCGCGACGCTCTTGGGGCGCGAAGCACCGCTGGAGAGCCAGGCGGGCGATGAGCTTCCAGCGTTGCCATTGGGTCCGCCCGGCGTTCCGAACGAAGCGCGAGGGCCCTGGGAGAGATGGAGCGGCTTGGACACCTCGGCCGCCGCTCTGCGGCCATTCGAGTGGGGGTTGTTTGCCTCTGTCTCCTCAGAGTAGTGGCAGGGGTGCCCCTTGCGCATGCACGAAGAGCATGACGGTCGTACCTGGTCACACTGAAGCGGGAGGTTAGTACGTGGCGTGGCGGACCCAGTCGAGGCTCATTCGGCTCTCGAGATTCCAACTCACTTTGATTTTACGGTGATGGCACAAGTCGCAGGAGGACTTGCGACTCTTGGATCCGCCGCCAGAGGGCTTCGGACTGGGAGCTGGCGGGGCTAAAGTCGCTGCAGGAGGTGCGACAACGCGCAGAGGTGGGGTGGGCTCGTCATCTCGGAGCTCGTCAATCTCGTCGTCATCGACAATCGGCGCCGGGGCTGGCGTGGGCGTGGGGGTCTCGCTCTTGACCGTAGCAGGGTGGATGCTGCCACCGCTAGTGTTGACGGCGCCTGCGCTGACTGGTGGCGAGCCCGACGCGCGCGCACTGGGCGATGCGCTCGGGGCGGTGGTGCTGTGACCGCCTTGGCTCGGAGTGGCGAGTCGATTCTCAGACGGGTTCGTTGTCGTCGCGACCGGATCGTTGACGCGTATGACGAGATGGGGAACCGACATTGTTGACGAGGAAGATGAAGGTGCTTGGGCGGCCGGCGGAGCTGCCGGCGGCGACCGGGTTGGCGGCGACGCAGACATTTGTGGTAGTGGTGACGAGGGGGATGGAGAGGATGAGAGAAGAGCAAGGGATCAAGCACGCGGCGGCGAAAGGAGTGTCGAGGGCTGCGCCGCGAGGCTTGTGGGCTGGCTGCGCGGGGCGGAGCGGCGGAGGCGGGCAGGCAGGCAGGCAGGCGAGGCGGTCGGGCAGGCGGTGCGGTGCGGTCGGGGACGGCGGCGTGGATGGGCGGAACGCAGACGGCAGGCAAGGTAAGCGGCGGCAGACAATGGGGGGGCGCAGTCAAAGGAGGCGTCGTGGTTCGGCAGGGGGGTGATCTGCGAGCAAGAGCAGCAGCAGCGGCAGCAGTGACAAGAGCGTGTCGGACACGACGGCGCGTTCCGACGAGTAGGTTTGGTTGTGATGGGCTGCGCAGGCCGAGCAAGTTGCCGTTGGGAGCGTGGGGTGGGTTGTGATGGTGGGTGGTGGGGCACACTGGGCCGGACAACCTCCACAAGGTCGGGACGAGATGCCGAATGTGTCGGTGTCAGGAGTGAGCAGCAGCAGCAGCGGCGACGACGACGACGACGGCGGCGGCGGCGGCGTGGGAGTGTGTGAGATGAGCAGTCGAGACGACAAGGACAATGGCAAGCTCGGCCGCAGTGTCGACTCGGGGCATGGCATGCATGGATGGGTGCTGCTGGTCCGGCCGGCGAGGGTGGGTGGCTCGGGGGGCGGGCGGGCGGGCGGGCGGCTGGCTCGGGGCGAGTGTGGCCTGGCTCTGTTCTCGCACCGCGCCGCGCCGCCCGGCTTGCTGCCTGCTGTCGGCGGGCTGCTGCTGCTGCTGCTGACGGGGCGGGCGCGCGGGGATGGGCGAGGGGGGGCCGGATGGGGGCACGGGGGGCGCGCGAGGGAGCGCAGGACGCACGGGGGCGCGGGGCGGGTGCCGCTGGCTGCGACGGCGGCTTGGCCTGTGCTCGGCTCGCGGCAACCGCGGCAGGACTCGACTGCCACGCTGCAGCAGCTCAGCTCACGCCGGCCATGCTTCGGTCGCGCCTCTTCCCGCAGCGCCCACGCAGCAGCAGCAGCAGCAGCAGCACCAGCGCGCGCCGTCTCGCGGTCTCGCGCGCCGTGCCGCACAGGCAGACGGGCCGAGGCTTGCGCACCGGCTTGGGCACCCGAGCGACTCGACTCGCTGCAGCAGCGCGACTCGCCGCTCCGCTTGCCTGCGGCCTGGGCGCCAACACGGCCAACCCGGCGTTCCCGGCGTACCCGGTGCTCCAGGTGCGCCAGTTGCCTGCTACACCCGAAACCTCGACGACGACCGATATGGAATGCGACGCGCAGCCGCAGCGCACGGCACGGCACGACACGGCACGGCACGACACGCCTGCCAGCAGCAACGCAGCACTGCGTCGCTCGTGGCGTTGGCGTTGGCGCGTCGCCAGAGAGCCAGCCGGCAACCGGCACTCGCCGCCGCCGCCGCACATTCGTCCGATGGCCTCTGCGCTCCTGCCGCCGTCTGTCGTCGAGGCGAGGCCATGGTCGCCTCGTCGGTTGCACGCACGCATCGCACGCACGCACCACACCTGACCTGGCACGGCGTGTGTGACTGGCCCCGTGCCCGGAAATGAACAGAGCGTGTTCCGGCAACCCGGCCCTCCTCCCCACCGATCTCACGACACCGATCCCACCGCCGTCGGGCATGCGCCGCCGCCGCCGCCCGTCGCCTCGTCGCCTGTTCGCCCTTGACTCAGCCCGAACAGACCAAAAGCGCAATCCGAGGCGCCCGCGCCGCCCGCCCGCGCGCGCGCCCGTCCCTTTCCCTTTGCAGCCAGCCAGCCAGCCAGCCAGCCAGCCAGCCAGCCCGCGCCGCCCGCGCCGCCCGTGTGCCGCCCGCCATGGGGTCGCGGCATCCCTCGGAATCCCTTGTCACCGCCGCCCTCGTCACCGTCCGTCGGATTCACCGCCTCCTCGGCTCCAGCTCGTTTGAGGGGAGTCGAAAAGCCGCCAAGGTGTATTCCAAGCCACGGCGGGGGGCCGACAGCCAAGCGGCGATGGATGGATGGACGCGGCCCGCGGGCGGCGCATGCGGCTTCCCCAACGCAGCACGCATGCATGCATGCATCGTCATCGTCTCGGCGTCGATCGGTAGAGATGAATTTGCCCGCTTTAGACCACGCTTGGGCTGCACACATCCGCCCATCCGCGACATGATGCATGCAGTAGCAGCAGCGGCGACTGCCGCCGTGCGGCCGCTCCTGGCGATTCGCACGCCCGCCCGCGCATGCATGCTACGCCGCTGGGGGAAGCAGGGCGGCTGGCTGGCTGCGCCGAAAGCGTGGCCGAACAGGCGGAGGTTGTCAGGCGGCGCAGCAGCGATCCGAGCGACGCAGCAGCGTGTGTGCGTGCGTGCACAGGAGCGGAAGCGCGCGGGCAGGCGACGTCGCGCAGCACTGGCGCGCAGCAGCGCTGTTGGGCAGTGCCACCAGCGACGCGGGTGAACTAGACGTGCCGAGAGGCCGACGGTGGAGGGAGAGGCGGGGTGGGGCTAGGCGGGGGGGTGGATCGATCGGATCTCGCTTGCTGCAGGCAACAAGCAGGTAGCGTGCGTAGCGTCGCGCGGCGCGGCGTTGCGCGGCGCAGCCGTCACTCGCGCGCTCCTAACGCCGCCGTCCGCCCGGCGCTGTCGCTCGAATTGCCCGCACGATCAGCGAGCGAGCGACACGGGTCGGTCGGGCGAAGCGCGAAGCGTATGGCGCCCACCCCGAAAGCCTCGCGCACGCAGCTAGCGCCGCGCCGAGCGCTCGCTCGCTACTACCAGGAACGGAACCGAGCGCGCGCTGACACCGTTCGGCAGGCCCGACTTGGCGGGCCTCGACTATGCTGCGCGCGCGCGCGTGTGCGTGTAGGCCACCGCTGGCCCTGATTCGCGCCAGTTGGCGGCCAGTGGGCTCGGAGCAGCACCAGCACGCCGATCGCCCCAAGCAGGATCACACTCGACCCACTATCGCCCACAGCGCCCGCGTGGGCTGGGAACGCCGAGCGGAGGGCCGACGCAGGCAGGTAAGCAGGCAAGCGAGCGCGAGCGTGTGTGTGTGTGTGTGCGCGCGAGCATGCGCGCGGCGCGCGATGACGGCCGCCGCGCGCATTCCGAAAGCCGGGGGTGGTGACTGCCGCGCGTGTCCGCAGATCGTCATGTCGTGTCGCTGGATCGCTGGCAATCAGATTGGCTTGAGGTACGCTCAGCTCTGCACCTCTGCACGTGAAACTAGCGCGACCCGGACTCGACGCGCCCACGCACGCAGCGCAGCACACGTCGCACACGTCGCAGCCGTTCCCGCACATCTGGAGAGGGGCTTCACACACGCCCACGCGCCCACGCTTACGGTGCTCGCTCGCCTTTGCGTGCGCTGACCCGCACCCGCACCGGCGCTCGGCGCTGACGGCCTCACGGCCGCCGGCTGCGCACACACACCACACACTCGCTCAATCGCCGTGCCACGCGGGGCGGAGACGACGTATCCGATCTATCTCTGTACCCCGCCCCGCGCGCTCGGCGCCGCCCCGGCCTAACCGAACGCCGTCGAGTCGCGGTCCGGTCAGTTCGGTTCAGGCTCCTCATCGCGCAGCAGCAGCGCAGCCGGCGCCTAGAGCGTGGAGCTAAGGCCAAATCCGCGGAGCGGTGGCCGCTGCTGCGCCGAGCATTCCATTCCTGAGCGTGCCAGGGCAGGGCAGCGGTCGTGCGCTCCTTCCCCGGCGCCGGCACCGCCGAGGGTCGGCCGCGGGAATGCTGCCGACTGACACAGACCCACCGCGGCGGAGTTGTGGGGCGCGCGCTGGCCTGCGCCTGCGGGCTAGCGCCGGCTCGGAGCCGTCCCGCGCCGCACCGTCCACCGGCGACCAGCGGCCACCGGTGTCGCCGCGTGGTGTGGGCTTGGTGCGAGGGCGAGATGACAATGTGCACACATATGCGCGATGGTTTGGTTCCGACGCTGCACCATGTGTTGTTGACTTGTGGCTCTGGCTCGGACGGAGTCTCGCCTGCTTGTGCGGTTATGACGGCGTGCATGACGACATTGGGTGGTCGGGTGGGTGTGGTAGGTAGTACTGCTTGGTAGAGCATTGCAAGTCTAACAGCACCTATCGGCACACCCACACACACATGCACCGGCGGCTTGAACCCGAGCTATGTAAACCAGACGATCATTCTATCGCTAGCAACGGACGTCTGGCTCCGTTGGCAAGCTCGCCGACGAGCAGGCTTCGACGAGCAGCTCGCATTAAACCTAAAGTCAACGTCCAAGTGGACCTCCCGCAACCCCCAACCTGCGCTCATCTCGCCATGCAATTCATCTGCTTGAGCTATTGTAGTACTGCCAACACACCGCGCACATGCTGCGCGCATTCGCTTCGCTCCGCTCACGCTCACTTCGAGACAGCAAGACCGACGGCGTTACGCGAAAGGTCGTAGACCGAGTAGTACTTCCTCAGGAAGGCGTCACCAATGATCCAGAGGGGGCCCATGGGAGGGGGGAAGTCCATGCCGGTGAAGGCAGAGATGCAGGTGCCGCCGGCGTTGAGGGTGTAGTCCTCGGCCGAGATGGGGAACTCCTTGCCGGCAAACTTGAAGGTCAGGTCGGGGAGCTCGGGGATCTTGGCGCAGTCAATCGTGTACTGGCCGTTCCACGACTTCTCGGCGCCAATCTCCTTGTTGAGCATCTCGGCGAGGTCGGTGGGCAGAACAATGAGCGAGGTTCCAGTGTCGATGGCGGCACCAGTGTTCTCGAGCTCGAGCTCGTCGTCGCCAAACACGATACCCTCGAGCTCGACCTCCCAGTAGCCCTTGCGGCGGACGGGGAGGTAGGTGATCTTGCCAGTGAAGGCATCCTTGTCGATGCCGCCGAAGGTGGCCTCACCTCCGTCCTGGTCCGACGAGCCGAGGCGGAAGGCGAAGACGGGCTCGTCAAGGAGACCCTGGTTGATGGCGCTGTAGAAGGGAGGGGTGATGTGGTTGACGGAGATGGTGTCGTAGCCGAGACCAAGGATACCGTCAAACTTGCCAAAGGCAAAGGCAAGTCCGGGCTCCTTGGTGGCCTCGGCAAAGTCCTGCTTCTTGATGGTCAGGTCGCCGAGGGTGACCGTGTCCTGCGAGACGAAGCCCTCGAGCGAGCCCGAGCCGTAGCGGATGGCAAACTCGGAGCCGTTGGCCTTGTAGGTGGATGACTCCTCCGAGTTGTACTTGCGGTGAAGCTGGTCACGCACGTCAGTGGCTGGTCGGCGGCGCTGTGGCCACAATTCACGCCACTCACGAAGCAAGCAATCGACGAGCACTGCTGGCTAGGAACCCAGAGGTTGGACGAGCCAGTGTCGAGGACGACGCCAAACTCCTGGGGAGGGGTGCCGATGGTGATCGGGGCGTAGTACTGAGCGTTCATGTAGTCTGAGGTGTGACACCCGGCATCAGCTCCGGTCACAGCGGATCAAAACAAGGCGTGATGCATGCACCAACTCACTCGAGAGGGGGACACCGTGACCGCCCTGGGTGTCGACGCCGCCGTCCATGACCTGGGCCCAGAGGCGCTCCTTGTCCTCGTCCGAGACACGCTCCTTGCGGCCACGGCGGCCCATGAAGGGCTGCTGGGCGTCGAACGCATCCTCGAGTAGGTTGGCGCCCATGTGCTTGAGCTTGAGGTACTGGGCCTCGAGCTGGGGCGTGAGGTTGTTGGCGTCGGCGGGGAGCTTCTTGAGGCTCATCCTGGGGGCAAGGTGTAAGCGGTGTACGACGCCAAACAGTGCACCGGGCGTCTGTGGTGGCAACGGTGGACTCACTTGTGGACCTTGGCCTCGGTGGCGCCGAGGGCAGCGAGCACGGCCAAGAGGATAGACGCCTTCATGGTGCTGATGCTGTGGTGAACGAGTGGCTAGACGGTAAAGAGGGTGTGTGTGTGTGATGCTCTCAACGATGTGACCGCTGAGGTTGGATGATGATGAGAAGATGAGATTGAGGGTGAGGCCTGGTTACGAGGTGGGGTCACAGCCGCCGTCGCCAGACGATGATGGAGCGTCTCGTGGCTTGTGGGCGGGCGGCGCAATGCGGACGGGCCGGCACAGCGCCAGAGGAAGGCTGGGTGGTAATTGATTCCGTCATACCCAATGTGGCCAAGTGGCGGTGACGTCAGTGTCACCATTCACCGTAATGTATGTCGCCGGCAACAATAACCCTCTCGGGTAATATCTCTCTAGTCATCTATAAGAGGTCGGGTTACAGTGGCAGTAACGCAAACCCGCCTCATCTAAAGATCCCAGCCACCCGTAGAGCCTTGACCGTCCGCAAGGACACGGTACTGGCCATGCTCAATCTCGAGCCCCAAGCCGTCGTATGCAGGCTCCACCGCGCCCTTCCACTCGCGCAGGCCGTTGGCGATCGGCTTCATGTGGTCGTGGGCCCACACCTCCTTGATGAGCTCCTGTGTCAGGCGGTGTGCGTCGTGGTCCTTATGCTTTCCGTCGTCGCCGCGGATCGACCTGCCAAGCTCCTCCCACTGCCAGTGCGTCGTCGGGTGCGTCATGCCAAGCACATACGTGATGGACGCCTTGACGCGCAGCGCAATCTCCATGGCCTGAATCCACGACACGTGCGACGCGTGCGGCCGCCACGGCCAGAGCGCGTCGACAATGAGTACGGGGGCCTGCTTGCTGTCGAGCGCTGACTCGAGCCGCTTCCACGTCTCATCGGGCACAACCGACACGTCGCTGAAGAGCACGACTGAGCGGTCAAACACGTAGCCGAGGCAGATGAAGGGGGCAGGCTCGGCCAGTTTCGCGGGCGTGGGGTTGAAGTAACGACCGTGGTGGACTGATGGGTCAGTGTGAGACACACACATCACCCACCTGGCAACGTCGTGACCGTGATCCCCTCGACCTCGAACTCGGACTCGTCGTCGATAACCTTGAACTCGAGCGTGGGGAGGTCGTGCCCGCCCGTGGCCTTGGTCTTGTCCACGAGATACGGGAACGACGCAGCGACCGTCTCAAACGTCGCCTTGGAGAGATAGACGGGAATGCCGCTTCCCTGGCGGTTACACCATTCTCTCAGGTCGTCGAGGCCGTTGTACGCGTCGGCGTGCCCGTGCGTAATCAGCACCGCGTCGATGCGCTTGATCCCCCAGCGCGGGAAGAGCTTGCACGACTGCTCGCGGAACGTCTTGCCGACGTCGACGACGACGTTGCGCCACTGGCCCTGCGCGTCGCGCTTGCGCAGCACGAGGCCGGGGTTGCCGCGCCTGTTCTTCCAGCCGGCGTCGACCCGGCGGTCGACGGCGGCGCGGCACGACGCACACGCCACGCTCGCTGGCCACGGGGCCGCCGGGTCGTAGCCTGCCCACTGGGCGGGCGCCTTGTCGTCCGCGGCGTTGTACTGGTCGAGGAAGATGCCGACGTCACGCGACGGCTTGTCGACCTCTGCGAGGCATGGCGCGACGGGCAGTGCAGTGGACGTGCCGGTGCCGACGAAGTGGACGCGGAGGGGGGAGGCTGTGGGTGTGGGTGTGGCTGTGGCTGTGGCTTCGGTCGAGGCCGATGGGAGTGGGTCGGACGAGGAGGACATGGATAGAATGCAAGCTGTGCAAGATGGGCTATGGGATCTGGTTGAAATGTCGACTTTGGTGTCGTGACGCGGTGGTGGTCGGTCGTGTTCTAATCCGAGCATGGCGAATGGAGGGTTGAGTCAGTCGGTGAGTGAGTGTAATCTGCTTCCGCCCGGTGCCAGGCGGCAGCGCAGAGGGCCAGAGGGGTCGTTTGGTGGGAGTTTGTCTGGACCGCCGGGGGGTAACTGCCCGTGAATAGCGACCAAGCGACCACAGCCCCTGAGCGCCCTGCACGTTGCACCTGGTGGGCTGCCGGCTGCTGGCTGGCTGGCTGGCTGGCTGGCTGGCTGGCTGGCTGGTGCCTGTCCGAGCAGCTGGTGGGTGCTCTTGGCTCTGCAGCGCGGCAGCCAGGCAGCGAGCCAGCCAGAGCATGCTCCTCGGCCCCTGCCTGCTCCTGTTGCTGCTGCTGTTGCTGCCCTTGCACCCACCTGCCGCGACCCGCGCGGGGCCGCCGCACTGCGCCTCGCTAGCAACCAACCACCGGCGTCCATCCGCCGAGCCTCCCTCCCGCCGCGCCGCAGCGGCGGAGGTGGCAACAAGCAGAGCAGAGCAGCAGCACCACCAGCCAAGCATTGCACGAGCACCACTCTTGGCTCTCTGCTCGCTCGCTTGCAGACTTGCTTCATCACAAAACACATTGGCCGCCTCCATCGGCCTCTTACCCTCTTGTAACGCCGCAGGCAGCGCCATGCTGTGAGCGTCCAGCTACAGCAACACCGACACATACAGATCAACACAACCACACACACCAGCGGCCATGTCCTCGCTGGGCCCGTCGAGCACGCTGGGCCCGAGCGCGGCGCCGCCGCCGCCCTCCCCCTCGGTCCAGCCGTCTTCGGCCTCGCCCACAAATAACGTGGGTAACGGCGGCGGCGGCGGCGGTGGTGGCGGCAGCAGCAGTACCAACACCTTCTACCACAATGTACGCCGCCGCTGCCCCGCTGCCCTCTCTAGCGCGTTGGCTAACACCCCTTGCAGCTCTTCTACATCCTCATCGCGGTGCTCGGCGCGTTCGGCGTCGTGTCCTTCATCAACCTCATGCGCACGCGCCGCCGCCGCCGCCTCGTGCTCAGCGAGGCGGACCGCCTCGGGCTCATGGTCCCCGGCATGCCGGGGTACGTGCCATTGCGGGACCGGGCGGCGCTGCTTCAGGCCGACGGGTGGCGCATGCCCGAGTGGTGGGAGATTGTGGACAAGCAGAGTGTCGAGCGGGTCGAAGGCGGCGACAGCGGCGAGGACGAGAAGGGCGGCGGCGCCAGCGGCCAAGGCCAGAGCGGCGGCGCCAGGGAGAAGGACGGCGACGGCGACGCGATTATCGAGGAAGAAAAGGAGATTGCAGTGGTACCGCAGTTACGTGCTACCGACGCGCCCGCCGCGTTAAGCGTCGTCAGCGACGCCGGCGTCGTCGCCCCGTCCCCGTCGTCGTCGGCACACCCCCTTCCGCCAGCGTACGAGGCGATCACGCACGCGCGCTCGGGCTTGATAGAGGTGCCAGAGCTATCAGACCTGGTGAGTAACCTCGCCCCGGGCTTTGCTGCGGCGGGGAGGCTGTGCGACGACCGACCACAGCGCACTGACACACCCACCCGCAGCACCCGCTCGCGCTCATCCCCGTGCCCGAGGAGGTCGAGGAGCCGACCAAGCCGTGGTCCCCGATCCCGTACTTTCCAAACTACGTGTCGTACCCGCGCACGCTGCACAACCCCAAGACGAAGCGCTTCGGCCCCGGCGTCGAGCCACAGTACGACGCGCTGCTCGGCGAGCCCCTAGACGTTGTCGTCGCCGTCCGCATGCCCGGCCCCGCTCGCCCCCTGCCCTCTGCCAACGGCGACGGCGACGAGGACGTCATCAACGAGTGGGGCGGCCTCGAGCTCGGCGTCACGTCGTTATCCGTGTCCAAGGGCGCAGAGGACAGCGCCCGCTAGCAGTGTCTGTGTCTTCTTGGGTTGAGTGTGCGTCTTGCCCCGCAGCAGCAGCCGTTGTATCACAACGTCCCCCTATAGTGTGCCCACTGTCATGCAGTGTGTAGATATCCCTTCATTCTCATAATCACAGGGCGTCTTATCATGTACGCCAATTGCTACAAACAACTTAGAACACGAAGTAGCCCTTGGTCAGGGGCAGCTCGGTGGCAGGTGGCACGTCGCACAGCACACCGTCGGCATGCGTGTCAAACGTCTCGGGGTCGACCTCCATCACAGGCAGCGTGTTGTTGTGCTTGAGGTCGTGCTTGCTAATGTCGCGGCACTTGACCACGCCAACAGGGCGCTTGCGGAGGTTGTAGCTCGCAATAGTGCCTGCGAGAATGTCAGCACCGCAATCGCCACACTCGCCCCGCAGCCCACTCACCATTGTCGATCGCCACCTGACTTGTGATGATGATCGAGTTGAGCCCCGCAGCTTCCGGCAGGGCACCGAACATAGGGCGCCCGATCACGGGCTGGACAGTGGGGATAGACGCGTTGGCGTCACCGCACGATGCCCATGAGATAACGCCGCCCTTGATGACAACATCGGGGCGGGCGCCGAACGACGCAGGGTCCCAGAGAACGAGGTCGGCGAGGCAGCCAACAGCCACCTGGCCAATGATGTGAGACACACCGTGGACAATGGCACTGGGAGGGAGTGAGTTCAGGTCGGCGGGGTATTGTCTACGTCACCACTTACGGGTTGATGGTATACTTGGAGATGTAGCGCTTGACACGGTTGTTATCGTTGCCCTCCTTGTCGCCCTGCAGGGGCCCGCGGAACTCGCGCATCTTGGCAGCTGTGCGCCACGTACGCGCAATGACCTCACCGATACGGCCCATGGCCATGGTGTCACTGCTCATCATCGCGATCGCACCCGTGTCGTGGAGTACATCCTCGGCCGCAATAGTCTCGGCACGGATACGCGAGTCGGCGAACGCAACGTCCTCGGGGATGTTGGCGTCGAGGTGGTGGCAGACCATGAGCATGTCAAGGTGCTCGTCAAGCGTGTTCTTGCAGTACGGCCGCGTGGGGTTGGTCGAACTGGGGAGAATGTTGGGGTACTCGCACACTACAATAATGTCGGGCGCGTGGCCACCGCCAGCACCCTCCGTGTGATATGTGTGGATGGTGCGGCCGTCAATAGCCTCGAGCGTGCTCTCCACATAGCCAGCCTCGTTCAGAGTGTCGGTATGAATGTTGACCTGCACGTCGTACTCGTCGGCAACGTTGAGCGAGCGGTCAATGACCTCGGGGGTACAGCCCCAGTCCTCGTGGAGCTTGAGGCCACAGGCACCGGCCTCGACAATGTCGCGGAGCGCACGCTCGCCAGAGTCGTTGCCCTTGCCCGTGAAACCAAAGTTGAGAGGAATGCCGTCGGTCGAGGCCAGCATAGCCTCCATGTAGAACTTGCTTGGGGTGCAGGTCGTGGCGTTGGTTCCAGCCGAGGGACCAGTGCCGCCGCCGATAATCGTCGTCAGACCGTTTGCCATTGCCTGGGTGTCAATGTTGTTCCCGGACGCCAACTCACCTCCTCCCAAATCTGTGGGCAAATCATGTGGACGTGGGCGTCGATACCACCCGCTGTGAGGATCTGGCCCTCGCCAGCAATGACCTAGTGGGGTTAGACAGGCCCAAGCCAATCGCACCCACCTCGGTGGCAGAGCCAACGACCATGCCGTCGGTAACACCGTCCTGCATGTCGGGGTTGCCTGCCTTACCAATACCGAAGATCTTGCCGTACTTGACACCAACGTCAGCCTTGTAAATTCCGCTCCAGTCGACGATAACACAGTTGGTGATGACGAGGTCGAGCGCCTCCGAGTCGGAGCGGTTCGCGGCCTGTCCCATGCCATCACGAAGGACCTTGCCACCGCCGAACTTGGCCTCGTCGCCGTACACGGTGTGGTCCTTTTCGATCTCGATCCAGAGGTTGGTGTCTCCGAGCCTGATGCGGTCGCCGGTGGTCGGGCCGAACATGGACGCGTACTGACGTCAGCTCGCCCTTAGTCTGCTGCCACTCACAACCTCGCGGTCAATCTCGTGCGGGGGAGCGGGCTTGACGACATCCTGCTTCTTGTGGCTGAAGCCACGGGTCGTGACATTCTCAAATACAACCGTGTTGCGCTTGGCCTCGTTGAACGGGCCGGCGCCGAGGCCGTTACCGCCAGACAGGATACGGTCGCCACCAATATCAACAAGCGACACCGTCTTGCGCTCGCCGGGCTCGAAACGCACAGCAGTACCGGCGGCAATGTCAAGACGGCGGCCGTAAGCCAGCAGACGGTCGAAGCGGAGCGACTTGTTGGCCTCGAGGAAGTGGTAGTGCGAGCCGACCTGGATGGGACGGTCGCCCTCGTTCTTGACCTCGATGAGCCAGCGCTCGCGGCCGACGTTGATCTTAATCTTCTCCTTGCGGCAGATGACGGCGCCGGGGAGTTCCTTGGGCGAAGCCAGAGGCTCCGGGATGGGGAACAGATCCTCCGACGGAATCGGGAGGAACGAGCCATACAGCGCGAGCTTGACTGTGAATGTCAGTTTTCGCACCACTACTGCATGCCGCGGTCACAGCCTCTCACTATCGCCCGAGTCGGAGCAGACGGGGCTGTGGACCGTCACGAGGAAGGTGCTGTGGTTGTGTGAGATGGTGGCAGGCGTGGGAAGACGCGTTGCTCGCTTACCCGTCCTGGGAGGCGTTAGCATGAGAGCCCCGTCGGTCGCTCCACACTACTGCTGGTACCCACCGGGAATGTGCCTTCGATCTGGACAGTCTCGAGGAGCTCAGCTACGCCCGCTGCGCAACGTGAGCATGTGCGCAAGGCGGCGGGACTACGCCCCCGGCAACCAAAGTGCGGTACCCACGCATGACATGCCTGCGCCCGAGCAGCTTCTTGCCCTTGTCCATGAGCTCGGCGACACTGTGCGTGCCATCGCGGATGAGTTCGTGCAGCTGGTACGCGATGAGCCCGACCGCCTCGGACTGGTTGAGCTTGAGGCCGCGCGCGAGACGGCGCTGCGCGAGAATGCCGACCTGCGCAATGAGGAGCTTGTCCTGCAAAACAAAGTGTCAGTGGCTCCTGGGTGCATTTCTTGGTCCTGGCTATTTCGGGCTCACCGTCTCCCTGGGTAGGAGGTGCATTTTGGACGGGGGACGGGCTCTGCTCTGTGTGCTAGCGGTGAGCTGGGCTGGGTTGGGCGATGTAGAGGGACGGCGATAGTGAACTGTGCCGAGGCTGGACGGGATGGGCAGTGGAGAGGGATGATAAGAATTGTGGAGATGGGATCAGAGGCGAGGTGAGGTCAATTGGCCAGGAGGGTAATAACGAACACCTGAAGTGTTGGTGATCGCTACGCTGCGACTCCTGAACTCGTGGGCGTTCAGGCCAGTGTGTCTACGGCTTGAGCGAGCGGAGCGGTGCGCGTGTGACTGCATGCCTGCATGCCTGCATGCCTGCATGACTGGTTCCAGGCGAGGCCAGACGCTCGACCACATCCCAGCGGCGCAAAGGTCCTTGGAGATAAGAACGACGTCACAGCCAATAAAGCGCGGGCGTCACCCCGGACCCGCTGGAATCGGGGACAAACCCATCCTTGTCTGCCAACCAGCCAGGCACATTGTAATACCAGCCAGCTCTCGGGATACCTCGCCCTCGTCTCGCCCCTCGCGGCCTTTGACTGACGACGACAATGCCTGCATGCACTCCCACGCCGCCACCCCACCCCCCACAACATGTAATACACTACAAGACAGCCAATCAACGAATACACCAGGCGAGCAGTTATTGCACACTGCACCACGACAGCCAGCTGTCCGACGCCGCCTCGGTCGGGTTGACGTGATGAGACGGCCCGTTGCGCTTGATTTCGATAGTGTAGATCGTTTCCCGAGTCGGCAGAGGGTATGCCCAGTACAGGTATTGACCAGCGATTCGGTATGTTCCGATCGACGGCGCCACCTGAATGTCAAGCTTGAGAGTCTCGGAAGCGTCGCCCTTAGATAAGGTCGCCACCTGGTCCTCAAGCGCCTCGGAGGATCCGCTTGCGCTGCTGTCCGCCAACGAAACCTTGGATGACGAGTGCTGCAGCGTACCAGCCGAGGCATTCTCCCAGTTGAGATCCTTAGCGTAGTGAACAAAGGGCACGTAGATCTCGGTCATGGCGTGCCCCTCGACATAATCCTCGGGCGAGATGCGAACAGACAGCTTGAACGTAGTCGTCTTGATGTCGAAGTCGATACGCTCGGGGCGTCCCACGGTGGCCACCGGGAAGGGCCGGCAGTAGGCTGCAACCGCACGGGCCCCATCCAACACAAGCTGGGCAGTGACGCCGTCACCAGACTCGATCGCCTTGGCAGACACCTGAGGCTGGGTCAATGTCTGTGAAGACGCCACTGAAGGCGGGTCGAGAAGCTGAGTCGTCGACTTGAGCGCGCTCGAATCGGTGCTCGCAAGTTTGTGCACCCCAACCGCCGCTGCCGCCGCCGCCCTGGTGTCGTCGTAACTCCACAACGACAGATCCTCGCCGTTCCAGTTGTCGCTCCACTGGTGCGAGTGATTGGGCACATATGTCCACAGCGTGTAATTGAGGACGTTGGGACCGTCGTTGGCATTAACAGAGCAGTCCCAAGCCTTGAGCTGGCTCGAGTAATCGCCCTTGCCCTTGCCATCGTCCGTAAAGCCATATGCCCTCTTGCCGTCCATGTCGTACGGGCAGCCGATCTCGCCGATCAACGTAGGATAGTTACCAATGCTGGTCCTTGTGTCCTCCTTGAGCACACCAAGCTGTTCCTGGATGCAGTTGCGGATGGCCGTCTCTCCGACCCTCAAGCCCTGCACAACAGACCAGTACTTGCCGCGCAGAATGCCCAAAGCGTCCGCGTTGTACCACGACCAGTGCTTGGTCATGAGCGTCAGGCCGTCATAGTAGTGTGGCGTAGCACATGCGCGACCTGAAAGGAAGCTCTCAGGAAGGTCGGGGAGAGGCTTGAAGACGGTCGTGTTGATGAAGTGGATAGCCTCCTTGTGGAACGTACGCACGCCAGAGGCGTAGGAGAGCCAGTACTGGCGCCAGAAGTCGTGCACAAACTCGACCTGGTGGCTGGAGTCAGTGGGGAGGGTGTGGAAGTACGCAGGCTTCAACAGCTTCTTGGTTTGGACGTCCCAGACGCCGTGCTGGGCCCAAACTGCAATCGGTTAGAGCAGGAATCACCACAGGTGTGGTACTTACTGCAGGTGCCCAACTTCCATCCGGGGTCTCGTTTCCATCCCCACTTTCCACCGCCTCGTGTCGCCTCATCTTCGGGCAACAACCACAGCTTCTGGCCCTTGGGGTCGAGGACGACAGTGCCGTCCTTGGCCGGACCCATCCCTCCGAACTTGTAGTGGTCGACTTCAATCGTCTCGCCTTCGGCAATGCGCATACTTTGGAATGGAGTAGGCACCGATCCCAACTTGACTGGCTGCTCCTTGGGCACCTGGTTGAGGTCCCAGATACCGATGAGACCCTCTCCGGGCTCGTTGATCGAGTCCCAGCCCAGGACTGTCTCCTCGTACAGGTCGCCAGCCTTCAAGATGTGGTTCGACAGCTCGCGCACTGCGTTGATAAAGTGGTCTTGCAGCCAGTCCTGAATGTTGACACCGTCGATGATGCACTTTGGCGCGTAGGCTTTGCCGGCAAAGAAGAGGGTCCAGACGGTGTGGTTGAATGCGCGGTAGTAGTTGGACGACCAAATCATCGCTGGAATAGACTGCGGGTCTGGGTATTCCTTGGAGGGGTAGTCACAGTGGACTATCGCCGAGGACGTCGGTGTGATTGCCTGGGCGTCGATGCCACAAGCATAGATGGTCCATAGAGGGGCACCGGAGCCGCCAGAGAATCTCGACCACTGAGGGCGTTAGCTGTTGGCCTGCAAGCAGCCGGTCACTCGCAACCAGCCTGTCCTCGCAATCAGCCCGTCACTCACAACATCCTGGTGTGGGTCCATGAACACCTTGAAACCATACTCCTTGCACTTGTACAGCACCTGAACGACATAATCCATGTAGGCGTAGTCGTACTTGCCCCTTGGCTCTGTCAGAGCTGCACAACACAATCGTCACGCGCCAGACTCACGGTCCCTCATGTTCCAGAGCCTCCCAAGTGAAGACGAATCGCAGCATGTTGAAGCCCCATGCTCTTAGTCGTGCAAGATGGACCTGGACACGTCAGTGTGCTGAGAGAGTAACCGGATGAACGGTCTTGGCACTTACGTCTGCACTCCCATCGTCAAGGTTGAGGGTCGAATTGATCCAGTCGCCCTTTCCGGCCTCTGCGTCCTCCCAGAAGCCTTGCTGGCTCTGGCTAGGCTGCGATACTGGGTTCTTTGCTGCGCCAGAGAGGTTGACACCGCGGAGGAGGAGGCTGCGGCCATGGCTGTCTTGAAAATGGAGGGACGACGCGTGGATGTAAGAGGGGCCCACGGGGTTGCCCGTGACTGGGGACACCTTTGGTGGAGGTGCCATGGGGGCTGGGCGCGTTTGGGTAGAGAGGGGTCGAGAGTAGGTGATTGCAGGTGTGTATCGAAGAGATACGTGCGCTGACCTGCCTAGCTTGAGGATGCGGCGGGCGATGTACTGGTGGCGAATGGTTGATATGCTTGGCCAGAGGCGAGTAGCAAAGTATGTAGGAGAAAAGCTGCCGAGTGGATGGAATGGATGGGTGGGACGATGGTGGTGTCGATTAGGCGGCGGTTGTGTCACCCACGTCGATCACATCGCCCCTCTGCCCCTCGATGACGGCTCCCCGCGCCCAGACTCGTGGCCGCCGGCGCTGTAGCAGGAAACCTGCCGACACTGGCTCGCGGCCGGACCGACAATGCGCCGTTCAGCTGCGGCAGAGGAGCGGCGGGAAACCCGAGGGGCCACCGGTGGGACCGGTAGAAGGGGGGGATGAGATGTGGGACGACTGTCGGGCGATATTAGTCCCTGGCGTATTACGTCTGTGGCCGGGCAAATGACGTCGATAGAGACACGTTTGTAATGTCCATTAGAACCCCACGCCGCAGATACAATACACTGTCAATTACGAAATGCGTGACACCGCAGTCGTCGAGATCTGTTGACAATCAGACAAGGCTGCCGCCGGAACGACACCTCGTGGCTCGGCAACTCCAAACCGTCCAACCAAGTCGGCTCCTCCCTCCTCTCCTTGCCATCACCCACCCCGCCCATCAATGGCTTTCAACACATACAATGAAGGCCTCAAGATCGCCACGGTATGTGCATGCCCACAGCCCAGCTCCCACAGCGCCCCGCTGACGCGTCCAATCACACAGAACCTCGCCAGCAGGGCCATAGCAGTCGAAGCCTCGCTGTCCCAGCTCTCGACCTCTGCGTCACCAGTACCAACTCTCCTCAAGGCATTTCAGCTCTATATCCAGGCAGCAGAGTCATACTCGCACCTCCTCTCATCTTCTCTCGTCGCCAAGGAGGACCGCACACAAGTTTCACGCAAATGGAGGCTCGTGCTCGAACGCGCAGAAAAGGTCAAGCGGCGGGTCGAGGAGCTCGGCGGGCGAGTCGGCTCGACAGAGATCGACGACGAGGCCGAGGAAGCAGCAGTCATCCGCCGAGGGAGCAGGATCAATGGAGCAAACGCCGAGGTCTGGCGCGGCCCGCCCCCAGATAGAGAGTTCACCCTATCAGCGAAAGAGGGCGTGTTCCGCGATGGCCTCCAGCCCGAGCTTGCGGTCGAGCAGCTGGCGCTCGACCCCGAGTGGGCCGAGCTACCTGCTTCTGCTTGGGCGGATGTAGAGGCGTCTACAAGCTGGGCAGTGCGCCAGGGCCCCGGTGCCGACTGCTCCATCACTGCCGGGCTCGGCTCGTCCCTTGCTCACAACACAAGATGGGGCACCAAGGTAGGAGTTGCTTGATTGCTTAATGCTGACAGTCTAGCTATGTGAGAGTGTTCTTTACCCCCAGGCGGTGTCGGGAAGACCAGTGCAGTCTGAGAATGCAAAGCACGTCGTGCGACTGCTGCTCAACGGGACATGGCGAAGTGTAGGTGACGATGTCGTGTGATTGACGCACACTCACCCGGTGCAGGTCGTCATCGACTCTCTCCTACCCCGATCAAAGAAGGACCAGAAGCCTCTCTACATCACAGCGCAGCCAGCAACCTCTTCACCGGCCGACGCCCCCGCATCTCCTGGGCCTGCGTGGATCCCCCTCGCAGTCAAAGGGTACTTCAAGACACTGGGAGGCTACTCAATACCGGGCAGCGACCCAGCACCAGACGTGTACGCGTTCACGGGCTGGATCCCGGAGAGACTGAACCTGAACACGGGATTCCAGCGCGAGAAGGAGTGGACGCGCCTTGTGGCGGCATGGAAGAAGGGCTCAGTGATCGTGACGCTGGGCTCGGGCAAGGATTCGTCCACTGGTCTAGTGCCGCTGCACGCGTACGGTGTCATTGGTGAGTAACTACAGTGGACTACCAGAGGCCGCCGATAATTTGCGTGGGTTGGTGTGCTCGTTACTTTTGGCAGCCCACTGTCCATCGTGAGCACCTTGTCCTGACCAAACACAGATGTCAGAGACGACGGCGGCGAACGCACCCTCGAGATCTTCGACCCAGGTTCCGCCAACATCGACCCCCAGGCCCAGCGTGACTTGGCGGCACGGCTGTCTGAGCTCCAGATCAACGGCGGGGAATCAAACCATGTCAGCAAGTTCTCCTTCTCCATGGCCTGGGACGAGGTGTGCAGCAGATTTGAGACGCTCAACATCAACTGGGACCCTGCCCTCGTACCTGCTACAGCGACACGGCATTGGTCGTGGCCCAAGTCGGACGCGTCAGAGCACGAAGTCAGCGATACGATTGCACTCAACGCCAGTCCCCGATACCGCCTGACGGCAACAGCCTCAGAGCCCGACGCTGAAGTCTGGCTGCTCCTCTCCCAGCACCACATTAGCAAAGACATCCCCTTGGATGATGTCGCCCTCCATGTCTTCCGAGACTTCAACCCGTTCGACGACCGCGGCCGCCGCTTGTCCCACTCGCACCATGAGAAGGTGAGTAGGGAGGGGTGGTCAGACGATCTGGTTCAAGATTCACCAAGCTTGACAGCGCGTGTGTGCCATGACTCTTGACGCCCCGCTGTGCCATGATCATCGGATAGCCTGACACCCCCAGAACCCATACGTCAATGCCCTGCACACCCTCGTCCGCTTCCCATTGCGACAGGGCGAAAATACGCTTAACGCTGTGGCATCTCGTGATCGGGGTCTGGTTCAACGGGGCTTTACACTCCGGGCCTTTGCTTCACCAGGGACCAGTTTGGTTCTGAAGCGAGTGACCCTCACCCTCCCGTTCTCCGAGACGGTCAACTCGGAGCTCACAAAGCGAACGGCTGGAGGGCATCCTGGCTTCCCTTCTCACCACACCAACCCTCAGTACCGACTCAGCGTCGGACAACGAGCACCCGGTGCTCCGCCCAGACCATCGACCGTGAGAATAGCCTTGCAGGGAGCCAAGGAGCTGGCATGGAACATCAAGCTTCTTTGGGGTCACGGCCAGCGCGTCTTTGAAATGACGTCAGACGTCATCCTTGGCTCATCCGGCCCATTCAGCTACGGCGTGGCCTACTGCGAGGTCGACAACGTCAAGGCGGGCGACTACACTCTGCTGGTCTCCTCGTACGAGAGGGACCAGCTTGGCTCATTCACATTCACAGTGGAGTCTTCGAGCCCGGTCCAGGTTACGCCAATTCCACAGGAGGGAGCAGGGATGTACAGTCGCGCTGTGAGCGGCAACTGGTGAGCTCATAACTTTCCGATGTACCGAGCTTACAGACAGGGACGCGTCGACCGCGGGAGGACGCCCAAGCGGCAACACGTACGACAAGAACCCGCGGATCTGCGCGACACTCTCCAAGCCAGCCACGCTGCTCGCGCGGCTCTATCTCCGCAACCCGGCGCCTGTGCCCGTCAACCTGACCGTGTTTCGGCGCGCGACTGGCGGCAGGCTGGGCGAACAGGTCGCCACGTCCGGCCCGTATGTCGAGCAGATATCGGGCGTGTCGACTGGCCGAGTCAAGCTGGACGCTGGTGTGTACATTCTCGTCCCGTCGACATACGAGCGGGGCGAGCAGGAGGATTGGGTCGTGGACATGTGGGCCGACTCGTCGTTCAGCGCAGAGATGGAGTAGGGGAGAGGAAGGACACTATTACACGCCACCAGCACGGCTTCGGCCACCACAATTGCATGCTATCACATTCAACGCCACATGGAACGGCTGACATCGTCCTCATTTCCCCTCAGCCTCTGGTCGGGCCATCTAACTTATCGCATCGGATCGTGGCGCGCGACGAGACCGAGCTGCCGCGCCAGCCCTGTGGCAGATGCCCTCGGCCCTAGTCGTACAGGTGCATGGTGTGCTCAGCCTCCAACGCGAAGTGCGCGGGGTCCGTGGCCGCCTTGTACTCTGCGTGGGTGAGAAGTTCGATGTGCGTAAACGCCATGTGCCAAATCTTGGCCACCTCTTCCTCGGTGAGCTCGCGCTTGGGGTCGACGAGGCCGCGGGGAGACTCAACGGGGTCACGAAGGTTGGCCTCAATGCCCTCGCACATCTCAGTCAGGAGGTCGTCCGTGTCCTCGAGCTCGAATGCGGAAGGGTCGAGCTGATGGGCTCCGACCAACACAAACTTGGAGGCGTGGGGAAGCTTCTTGAAGTATGCCATCTTGAAGCACAGCGCCATCATAGACACCATGTAGGAGAGCAAGCCGAGGAACTGTCTTGAGCCGCGGCCATGCTGGACAGAGGTGAGCGACCACCAAAGGGACAGTAGCTCGCGTGACTTGATGACAGCCTGGCGAGTTGGGACTCTTTCTACTCACCTGGGAGCTAGTTTTGGTGGTGTGAAGAGTCGAGGAAGAAGGGGCAAATGTGTGCAGTCGCTCGCGAGAAAGGATATCTTTATAGGCGAGGACGGCGGCCGGCTGTGCGAGAGCGGGCACACGAACAACACAAACGCCCCATCTTGTCGCCACACAAGCATTGCGCCTTCGCAGTCTCCAGCACTGCCGCACAGACGGCGCACCAGCCCCACTGCCATGAGAGATAATTGTTTATGACTAACTCACAGACTAGACTCCATGCATACGTCGTAGACACCCTCTACCCTATCGACTCGAGGAAGTACTGCTCGGGCGTGACGGAGGCTTCATACTCTTCCTCGGTCATCAAGATGATATGGCTCTCGCCCACGGCGCGGAGCAAAGCCATCTCCTCTTCGGTGACAGCACGGTAGGGCTCAACTTTACGCAGATCGTTCGTGGGGGGTCTCAACAGTGCCTCTTCGATGCCGGTCAGCACCTCGGTTTTCAAGTCGTCGCCGGGGTTGAGCCCGAAGATCTTGGGATCCATGTCAGCGGTGCCGACAAACGTGAACTTGATTGTGTAGTCGAGTTCCTTGAAGTAGGCCGACTTGAAGAGCAATGCAATCTTGGGGATGGACTCGTAGAGAACACCTGTCATTATCTTGGGCCTAGTCGAGGTCGGCTGCTCCTCCGGCTCGCCCTCCGACTCGGCTTCCGACACGTCCTCCCACTGGTCCTCGTCCTCGTGGTCTTGGTCATAAAATTGTGGAATCTGCATCTTCTGAAACTCGATGAGTTCTTCAGGAACGGGCCTGAAGATAAAAACGACGTCGGTGACGGTCTGCGGGAGCTCGGAAAACTCGACTACGCCCTGGGGGAGCAGTCGATTACCTGTTTGGTATGCGATGATGTTGACTAGGCGTTTCGTGGGGGCGACTGTCGGAACGAAGTGGATGGACTCCAGATGCCGTGGTTTATCGCCGAATGGGGATATGAGGGATGTTTGGATGATGGAGTTTGTGGTGCCGGTCGCGACTGCAGATACGCCTTGACGAAGAGGGAAGTAGCGTGTCGTGTGTAGGTTTGGTGCGGCATGCAACAGCGCTGCAATGCCATTTCTGGGAACGTGGCCCATGATATCGACTAGGCGGGCGCTGGCGAGGGGCTGGGGAAGGCCATCAAACTCGCCGCCCGTCACCGGCTCCCTGGCATTGCCCATGATGGCGCTGTCCATGGCCAAGTGAGGGCTGGTGTATATCTGCGCCGTACCATTGTCAGGGTCCGGGCCATGCCAGTCCTTCAAGGCAGGTATCTTGTAGAGCTTCCTGTCTGGAGCGGCAGAACCAAGGGCAATGCCAGGCACACGAAGGACCATCATGCCGACGGCGTGGATAACGAACCAGCTCTCATTAGGGTATTCCTCGGTGAGAAGCACCAGGTGGTAGTGTAACAAGGCATCGACGCGTTCGTGCAAGGCCTTGCTGGTAGCACGGAGGGCCAAAAGGGTCTCGTAGTCGGCATAGGATGTTATCATGTTGATGATTTCTGGAAACGACTGCGCGTCGAGGACGCAAGCCGTTGTTGACGAGGACGCCTGGTCCGACATGGTGAGTGTTGGCGGAGGTATCTATCTGGCTAGAGCTTGGTCAGGCCTGAAATGTCACTGCTCTCTATAGTGGGTTGTTTATAGGCTCACCTAAAGGCTTCCTTTGAAAGTCTCGTCAAGTCGTAGTGTCAATGAGATGATTGTGAAGACGCGTTGACGCGAGTATCGACGATCGACGATCGACACGCTGGTTGTACGGTGTGCGAGGCATTGTGACTCGGGACGGACACTGACGTGACATCACCTTGGCATTGCTTGGCATAAACACCTTGGAATGTAAGTGGTCCCCCCACCTAGCTGATCCAGGTCGAGGATGAACCCATGATAAGAGCTTCGGCAGCATTAGTTACCATGGCTGGGAGAACTCGTATCGGGGTAAACTTGTCCCAATGGTCTTAGTACCCAGAACGATTCCAAACAACCTCAAACTCCGGGGCCACGGTATGGCGGCAAGCAGGCATTGGGTGACGCTATGATGAGGAGATGGTTATCTCGTTTCCGAGCTTGGGTTGGCGCGTGCGCGCGCGTGCCTCGCTGTTGTAGGCCGATGAACTTGGTGCGATGGCCATGGTCCGAACTTTGGCGAGCTCCCCGCCGGCTCGGACGAGGCCGACGTGAGTCGTCAGGGGCCAAGGCGCAGGGCGGGCCAGTGGCAGGTGGCAGTTGGAAAGCGAGCGAGACCGCGCGCATATGGCGGATACGCCATCTGATTCCGGCATGGTTCGGCATCCTTCGGCTCCGCTGCATGCGGAGCATCCACGAGTGACGAGGTGGATGTGCCGCCGTTGTGCCGGGTCTCGGCGCGCGCGGCAAGCGATGACTGGGTGGGTCTTTTACGCGCGCTAAGCTACTCCACGCACCTCGCGCCCTCTTCCTGCGCCCCCAAGGCAATCTGCTACATATACCGCGACCGCGCTGACCGCTGCCTCGCCTCTCTTCTCCTCATAGAAAAGCCCCACAGCTTGGAGCCCTCTCCTCATTGCCTACCTTCTCCTCTTTGTCACGCTAGTTCTCGTCCCACAATGGCTCAGCTCGCCTCTTTCAAGGTCCCCGTGATCGCCAACGAGCCCATGGTGAGTGATGACGACGAGGAGCTGCGCACAGCCGGGAGCTAGATGCTGACTGAGAACAGCGCTCTTACCCCCCCAACTCGACGGACCGTCAGAAGCTCGAGGAGGCTCTCGCCCGCCTTGACGCCCAGGCTCCGTTCGACGTCCCCGCCGTCATCAACGGCAAGGAGGTCCGCTCCGGCGACATCCAGGGCCAGCCCATGCCCCACAACCACGCCAAGAACCTGTCCAACTACCACGCCGCGACTCCCGAGGCCGTTACGGCCGCCATTGACAGCGCTCTTGCCGCCAAGGACTCGTGGGAGAACATCCCCTGGGCTGACAAGGCCGCCATCTTCCTCAAGGCCGCCGACCTGATCGCCCACAAGTACCGCTACGACGTCATGGCCGCCACCATGCTCGGCCAGGGCAAGAACGCCTGGCAGGCTGAGATCGACTCGGCTGCCGAGCTTGTCGACTTCCTCCGCTTCTCGGTCAAGTACGTTGAGCAGCTCTACGCCCAGCAGCCTCCTGAGAACTCGGAGGGTGTCTGGAACCGCTCCGAGTACCGCCCTCTCGAGGGCTTCGTCCTCGCCGTGACCCCCTTCAACTTCACTGCCATCAGCGGCAACCTTGTCGGTGCCCCTGCCATCGTCGGCAACGTTGTCGTCTGGAAGCCCTCTCCCGCTGCCACCTACTCGTCGTACCTTGTTTACAAGATCCTCCTCGAGGCCGGTCTCCCCCCCAACGTTGTCCAGTTCGTCCCTGGCTCGCCCCCCGACATCGTCAAGCAGTGCATTGACCACAAGGAGTTTGCTGCTCTCCACTTCACTGGCTCGACCCACGTCTTCCGCAAGCTCTGGAAGGACATTGCCAACAACATTGACATCTACCGTGGCTACCCCCGCATCGTCGGTGAGACTGGCGGCAAGAACTTCCACTTCTACCACCCCACCGCCGACATCAAGTCGGGCGTCATCCAGGCTATCCGCGCCGGCTTCGAGTACTCGGGCCAGAAGTGCTCGGCTCTTTCGCGTGCCTACGTCCCCCGCTCGCTCTGGGAGGGTGGCTTCAAGGACGAGCTTGTCAAGCAGGTCAAGTCCATCACCATCGGCCCCTGCACCGAGTTCCAGCACTTCACCGGCCCTGTCATCGGTCGCCCCGCCTACGACCGTATCACGGGCATCATTGAGAAGGCCAAGGCTCAGGGTGGTGAGATCCTTGCCGGCGGCAAGGGCGACGACTCGAAGGGCTTCTTCGTCGAGCCCACCGTTATCCTCACCAAGGACCCCAAGTCGATCACCATGACCGAGGAGATCTTCGGCCCCGTCATCACTGTCTTCGTCTACGAGGACAAGGAGATTGACGCTACCCTTAAGCTCATCGACACCACCACTGAGTACGCCCTCACGGGTGCCATCTTCGGCTCGGACCGCGCCGCTCTCGTCCACGCCGCTGCTGCCCTCCGCAACGCTGCTGGCAACTTCTACATCAACGATAAGGCCACCGGTGCCGTCGTCGGACAACAGCCTTTCGGCGGTGCTCGCGCGTCGGGAACCAACGACAAGGCCGGCAGCCTCAACCTCCTCACTCGCTTCGTCTCGGTGCGCTCCATCAAGGAGAACTTCCTCCAGCCCGCCGAGTACGAGTACCCCTCCAACCTCGTCTAAGCGACGAGGCGGCATATGTTTCCCTTCACGTTGGCCTGTTAGCATTATGTGGCATTAATAGCTGTTCTGTAGAGTATGAACCTGTCATCATGGACACGGAGGAAGGTGTTGTGGGTGTTGGTGGCAGCGCCTCACTGGACCCTGACGCTTCGGATCTTACCGACCGCGCACTGTACGTCTCTCTCTGACACGGCGTGGACCTGCATGTTGCCTAAGATGCGTGGAAGTGTCTTGCGCTCGCGCAAAAGCATACGCGACGGTGGACAGAGTTGGAGGCGTCGGAAGGAGAACGCCACCGCAGAGGCAGCTCCACGGGGACCCCATGCCCCTCGCACCGTCCCGTGCACCAACCAACCAAACCCCCCCCCACTCTCTGCACGCAAAAGAGAAGCTGCTTGGTGCTCCTCGCTCGACAATGACATGATTCGAACATGTGCTCCCGAAGGAAGTTGATTTCGAGTCAACCGCGTTAACCACTCCGCCACATTGCCTTGCGTGTCTCTCGAAAAATTTGGTTGTACTTGACCGTGACCTGGCAGGGAGTAAATCTGAGAGCTTACGATGCATCAAGAGGATCCTCGCCCTTGCTTTCAAGGAGACGTGGTGCAGATAACCTGCGAGGAAGAGTTTCTCGGCCGGTTCGAGAGGACCAGTCCCCGCTTGGAGGTGCGCCGATTGTCGGTGGTGACGCTGGGTTGGCGACCTCCACCAGCCCAAAGTCGGGTGGAGGAGATTCGGTTGCGTCAACCTCTTCATCTCTTTGTTTTCCACTTCGACGACATGGCACCATGATCAAGGCCGCTGTTCAAAGGGGTCTGGGAAGTGTCCTCCGTAGAGGCAGGCCACAGCTGGTGCTCACTCAGTCTTTGCTGCGGTGGTACACAGCAGCGACACCTGGCCCAATCCCCCCGTCAAAACAACAGCAAGGAGGCGACCCTCGCCCGCCCAACACCACTGTTCAGGCCGCAGATGAACCGCCGCCAGTACCTCCGCCAGTCGTGCTCCGGCCATACCAAACCGACGCTATCGATGCGTGTCTTGACGCGCTGGACAAGGGCCTGACCCGCATCGGTGTGTCTTCCCCGACCGGCAGCGGCAAGACGACCATGTTCATGCACCTCATCCCGCGCGTTCGAGAGAGCTACCGCCCCGAAGAGCAAGGTCACGGCTCAAAGCAGGCCCTCATCCTCGTTGGGAGTGTCGAGCTCGCGCTCCAGGCAGAGGCAGCCGCCAAGCGCATCCTTGGCGACGAGTACACCGTAGAGGTGGAGCAGGCGCGGCGCGTGGCCAGCGGCAACGCCGCCGTGTGAGTTGTCCGCCCCGGATTCAACTGACCCACAGCACCATCGCGACATACCAGACACTCAATAACCCCGAGCGGCTTAGCAAGTTTGACCCGGCGCGGTTCAAGCTCGTGATCGTCGACGAGGCGCACCATGCGGCGTCACTCTCGTGCGTGTGCCCGCCTTCCTTCCCCGCTGACTGCAGGTATCTCCGTCTCCTGCACTACTTCAACGACGGGGTGGACCTTCCCTCGTCCACTGGGCCGTTTACGCGGTTCGAACACGGGCACAAGGTCCCGATCGTGGGCTTCAGCGCAACCTTCAGCCGGCACGACCAACTCGCTCTCCGCGCTGTGTTCGAGGAGATTGTGTTTCACCGCGGCGTCGAGCACATGCTCTCTGAGGGATGGTAAGGTATGCGCAGGGCTCAAAGGCTGACACCAGGCTTTCGCCGGTCAAGTCGACTGCCGTGTTCGCGGATATAGATCTCGACGACGTCGAGCTGAACAGCAGTGGAGAGTACAAGACGACCTCGCTGGCCCGCCACGTCAACACGCCGGAGATTAACCAACTCGTGGTGAGGACGTACCTCCATCGTGCTCGTGAGTTAGCTTTTTGGCCTTCGTCTGTGACAAGCTGACTCGCCACCAGACGACCGCCGATCCACCCTCGTCTTTGCTGTCAACCTCAAGCATGTGGCTGCGCTGGTGCAGGCTTTCCGTTCCGCTGGCATCGACGCTCGTTCCATCTCCTCCCACACCCATGCCCAGCAGCGCAAGGACACTATCGCGAGCTTTGCGGCCGGCGAGTTTCCCGTTCTAGTCAACTGCGAGGTCCTCACCGAGGGCACTGATATCCAAGAGGTGGGTCAAGAGGGGAGTGCTGGCTGACTTCTAGATTGACTGCATTATCCTGTCTCGTCCGACAAAGAGCAAGAATCTCCTCGCCCAGATGGTAGGTAACCCGAACGGCGGAGTTCTAACCTACCAGGTTGGACGGGGTCTCCGACTGTCACCCGAAACAGGCAAAGAGGACTGCTACCTGATTGATATTGTCGACAACATATCGCGGTCGAGCGGAATGGTGGTCTCCCCAACACTCTTTGGGCTGAGCCACGACCAGGTTGAAGTCATGTCCAAGGAGGCAGATCCGAAGCAAGACGGTGATGCGCCGAGCGATCTTCCCAAAGCCCCCAAGGCCGATAACCAGGCAAACTACCAGGTCACATTTGTTGACAGCGATGACCCGTTCCGTTTGCGGGAGGACTCTCCGACGATCATTGCTCGCATCACCCCTAACGCATGGGTGGCGTGCGGCAGAGACCGATACATTTTGGAGATGATGGGTCAGTTTTTTTCATGTCACGATAAACTGACGTCCCAGGCCTTGGGTTCCTTACCATCGAAGCCAGTCCAAGCTCACCCTGCTCCATCACTTTCACCCAGAAGTTGCCGCGCGAGCTTGCGATCCCAGGCCGGTCACCGTATGGCCGAAAGCAGCACATCGCCATGGCCGACGATATTCAGCGGGCGTTTGAGACGGCTGACCAGTTCGCCACGCGCCGGTCCGGCCCCGAAGTTGCCAAGCAGCTGCTCCGCCGAGCTCCATGGCGTCACCGCCCCGCCTCCGAGAAGCAGATCAACATGCTCTTCCGGATGAAGGGCGTCAGCGAGGGGGCGGACGTCAACGATGTTTTCATCCTTGGCCGGAGTGTTCCAATGGACAAACTTACTGCTGGACAGGTCGCCGCTTACGTCTGTGCCGTTCAGCATGGCGCTCTGGGCGTGCGCGAGAAGGCAGACAAGGCGGCCGCACGCAAGGCTGCCAAGAGACAAGCGAAGGAAGACAAGACGCGAGAGCTGGCAGAGCGCAACCTTCCACTTCCCGGTGTAGCATAGAACAGCCATAGAGCACTAGCATATTGCATTGCATTCCACTACCATTCAGAGTGGCACCGCTGGGTGGTCCGCCCCCCACTGGCTGATGTCGGGGCCACTTTCCCACGGTGTGTGTTCCGCCAATCGACCTCCACCGTGCGACTCCCTAAATTTCGATCCACGGCCAAGTTCGGCGTGGTTGAATGTTGACACCGCAAGCACAACACCATGTCCGAAGCCCAGGCACTGGAGGGCAAGAAGCGCAAGAGGACCGGAAAGCAGCGCGAGGAGGCGAAACGCGCCGCGATCCAGGTGTGTATGGAGCGGGGGCAGCGCTGACGTTCAGGCCAAGCTTGAGGCTGAGGCTGCCGAGGCTGCCGCGCCTGCTGAGGCCGAGCCTGTGGTCGCCGAGTCGGAGGCCGTGGTGGACGAGCCCACGGAGGCCGCGGCTGTTGAAGAGCCAAGACCTGCTGAGGAGGGAGGCAAGAAGCGGAAGCGGACTGGAAAGCAGCGCGAGGAGGCCAAGCGGCTGGCCATTGCGGTGGGTCAACATGCTTGTGAGGAGGCTGACCCGGCAGGCCAAGCTCGCTGCTGAAGGTGGTGACGCGACCTCCGCGGTGGAGTCCCAGGCCGCCAATACCGCCCCATCCGAGACCACCCCCGCTGGACCCGACTTTGCGGCCATCGAGAAGCGCATCCCACCGGTGCTCAAGAAGCTCCACCCCGTGTTCAAGGCGGCCAAGAAGATGGAGTCGATGCGCCTGATCAAGAAGGTCAAGTTCCTGCGCGGCAAGGGCGAGGAGAAGAAGGCGGAGGTTGCTGAGCTCGAGGGCCAGATGAAGCTGCTGAGTGCGCTCCAGCTCCGCGCAGTCGCGACGACGCACCTGGCACAGAAGCTCAAGAAGCACCACCTGCTCAAGCGCGCCGAGCTTCCAGAGTCCCTCGTGGTTCTGCTCACCGCCGAGCCGACTATCGCGGCGTCTAGTTCGTCGGCGACGCCAGACGCGATCACCAAGGCCGAGAACCGCCTGTGCTCGTCCAAGCCCGTCGCGGACGCGATGAAGACGCTCGTCGCGTTCGTGATGGGTGAGGCTGGGGCAAGCTTGGACGTGCGGACGAAGGCAGCGAAGGCGCCCAAGGGCCGCGCGGCCCAGCGCCGTGGCCTGGGCGACGGCAGCGACGACGAGAGCGAAGACGAGAGCGAGGACGAAGAGGGCCTGCCGCTCGGCCGTGTCGAGGGGCTCGAGAGCGACGACGAGGTGGTCGTGGAGGACAAGGCGGCTGACGACGCCGGCTGGGAGAGCGGCTCGCTCGGCGGCGGCAGCGATGACGAGGGCGACGACGACGGGTGGGAGTCGGGCTCGGTGTCCGGTTTCGACGGGCGGATCGCGCCGCCGTCCGACTCGGGCGACGAGTCGGACGCGTCGGACGCGTCAGACAAGCCACCGAGGAAGCGGACTAAGGAGGCTGCACCGGCACCGGCGGCAAAGGGGCGGACAGCCAAGGCGGACGGCAAGTCGTCAATGTTCCTCCCGTCGCTTGCAGCTGGCTTCGCGCCCGCAGGCGACGGCGACTCGGACCCGGACAACGACTACGACCCGAACGGCATCTTCGGGAGCAAGACGGCACCGCGGAAGAACCGGCGCGGGCAGCGCGCTCGCCAGGCGTAAGTTGTATGCTGCACGACCCGCTGACACCGGCAGCATCTGGGAGAAGAAGTACGGCAAGGGCGCCAACCACGTCGTCAAGGCGCGCGAGGAGGAGGAGAAGCGCAAGCGCGGCCCGCAGGGCCAGAAGCGTGACTCTGGCTGGGGTCAGCGCGGTGGCGCGGGTGCTGGAGGCGCTGGTGCTGCTCCCACCGCGCCGGCGGCGGCACCATCAGCTGCGCGCCCTGCGGCCCCGGCGCCTCCGCCAGCGGCCAAGCCGAGCGAGAAGACGCTCCACCCGTCCTGGGAGGCTGCGCGCCTGCGCAAGCAGCGCGAGGCGGTCGGCGCCAAGGCGACCAAGATTGTGTTTGACTAGGCGTGTAGCGCATCTGGCATAGACAGTGGCATGGATGGATGCATCGATTGTTGTTGCAAATGCTCCCGTTGTTGCCACCAAAGATCGACAATTGATCGTTGATAAAAGTTGACGCTCGAGTTCATCGTCCGCGCCATCACATCCACACCACAGCATGACGACACACCACCCGCGCAGACACCCCATCATTCTGGTGACCGGCACCCCGGGCACGGGCAAGACGCTGCACTCTGAGATGCTGGCGCTCGACGCCGACGTGCCGCTGCAGCACATCAACATCGGCGACGTGGTCAAGCAGCACGGCTTCCACGAGGGCTGGGACGACGAGTGGCAGAGCTACACGGTCGACGAGGACCGGCTGCTGGATTATTTGGAGGAGGTGGTCAACCCGGCCGACGGGCCCGCCGAGACTGGTGAGTGGTGCGCGGCGCAGCGTGAGGCCACTTGGGCTAGTGATCGGTAGCTGTAGAGGGACCGTGGCTCGACCACCGCTGACCCCACCGCAGGCTTCATCCTCGACCACCACGACCCTTCGCTGTTCCCCGAGCGCTGGGTTGACCTCGCCGTCGTGCTGCGGTGCGACAACTCGGTCCTGTTCGAGCGGCTGAAGGCTCGGTGAGTGGGCAGTGCGGAGTGGGGGAGGAGTGTGGACCCATCCTTGGGCGGTGGAGCGGCCGCCGTGTCCCTTGGCGCCAGCACCACTGACACCGCCCAGCAACTACCCCGAGAACAAGATCACCGAGAACATCACGGCCGAGATCATGATGACGGTCGTCAACGAGACGCGCGAGTCGTACGCCGAGGAGATTATCGTCGAGCTGCAGAGCGACGGCTCGGGCGGCGACAACGAGGTCGAGAACAACGTCGCGCGCATCGCGCAGTGGGCGGCCGCATGGGAGAAGGACCGCGAGGAGGGTGTGCACGATGCCTAGGTGGTGTGCGGTGCCGTCTGTCCTCATTGCCCGTCACCTCGGCGTTGTTGCCTCGCTACCTGCCTCATACCCCGCCCTGCGACCCCTTTGCCCCTTCCTGCCCTATCCCGCCCACATCACATCGCCATACTAGAGTAATATATCATGCATTCGTTACCCGCACCGACCGACACCAGATCTCGCATGCTGTAGGCGTGGGGATCAACGCCATGCTCGCCGTCGCCGCCGCCGTCACCGCCGCCGCCGCTCAGTCGCCAGGACGAGAGCGCGTCTATCCGTAAACGAGGCGGAAGACGTCGTTCTGGCTGGGAGGTGTCAGTGCTGAACAAATGGCTAGCAGTGCACAGCGTGCAGTATGCCAATGCTGCCCGCCGCCCGCCCCACACCCCACACCACACTTACACAAAGTAGCTGCCTCCGTCGGGAACAAGCTGCGAGATGATAAGCGCGTGGCCCACAACACCCCACCACACCGCCACTCACGTGGAACATTTGCGAGTACGACAGGATGTTGGCGCCATCGTCGACGAGCAGCTGTCCGGTGACAAGGACAAGGATCGAGGCGACGGTCGCGGACGCGGGCTGTGCGTCGCGGGTGAGGATCTTGTGCTGCACCTGGGCGAAGGGGAGGCCCTGGGCAAGTTAGCGGCTGGTGGCAACGGCACGAGGAGTGGCAGTGCGCTCCGCTTTCGAGGCTGGGCCGCCTGCCCGCGCGCTCGTGCGCGCACGCATCGCGCGCGCCAGAGCGCACCGCCTACCTGCCTCCGCACAACACGCACCTGGAGGTGCTGGAGGATGGTCTGCGTGCCCTGCAGCTGCTTGTCCTCCCAGGTGAGCATCGAGTGGTCGCGCTGCGGGTCAGCTGTGCCGTGAGCGCGCACACACGTAGAGCGGTCCGAGGCCAGCGCGGTTCGTGTCGAACGTGCTGTAGTAATAGTCTGTGGGGTGTCAGAGGCGCGGGCTGATGCCGAGGGCGCTGTACACACCCGTGAACTGCGGGTCAGCGACAATCACAATACGCGGCAGCTCACCTGCTTGGCAATCTCGTTAATGTCGGCCATGGTGGGCGAGGTGTTTGGAGCGAGGGTTGTGTATGTCGCTGGTGGACTCGAGCCAAATAGTGAACTGCGATTGCGAGATGCAACCGCCTGCACTTGGCAGATGGAGGCGGCTGAATGACGACTGCCACGGGTCGGAGATTCGGTGTTATCAGCCACGCGGCTTCCATGCAGAGATCACGTGCTGGAGACAATTGATTCCGAACTGACTGTGTCATTGATCTTTCTATAGCCCAATAGCGCTGCGACGGTCTATTTAGGAAAGCAGGTGGACTGGCAGTGGAATGCACCTGACCAACCTGGATTAGAGGGATATCCGCTGTGGGCAGCGTTGTGGGCAGCGTGTGCCTATCCCTCGATTCAGGACGACTGCCAGCTGCGGTGGTGGGCCAGAACTGGGCCTTTCGTGGCCTTTGTCCGCGTTGGTGGTGCTGCACACCGCGGCCGGGTGAAAATCAAAATCAGCCACCGAGGCGAGGCAGGCAACGGCCACTAGACTGGTAGTGCCGCACTGCGCGCTGCTGCGACGGACATTGAAATCATTACGAGACGCCGAGTCTAAACGAATAGCAATGTTCCTATTCGAGTATTATTCCCGCAATACTGGCTGACTACGAGGCACCACGCGCGCTTCCCCTTCCCTTACATTGGCCCCTGGCACACTCCGCCACCGTACATGATGCACCACTTTCCCAGTCAAGTCGGGTCCATCGTCGCGCACCGCAGCTACCCACCCACATCCCATATCCCATCCCACCCACATTCGTTGCACCTTCCTTCACACTCTCACACTGCTCCTCCACGCACGGCCACGAGCATAGACCACACACGCACAAACATTTCCTCGAGCCCACACTCAACACACATTCGCTAGACCTCTCTCTCCCTTTACACTCACTCAATCCCGTTTGCCCAAAATGGTCGCCTTCCTCGCCTTGGCGGCTCTGCTCCCAGCCCTCGTCGCCGCCGTCCCCTGCGTCCAGTTCGACGCTCAGTTCAACCTCTACGCATTTGGCGGCGAGCAGGACGTCAGCCTTGGTCCCAGCTCGAGCTGGTCGTGTAAGTCGTAGTGTTTGCCTTGGTTGTTCTTGTTCCCCGTGGCGTGAACCGCGCGCGCGGATGGCGCTAGTGGCGGACCCGCCGCCGGCCCCTAGTGGCTGCCTGCGACACATGCCGAGCACCGAACAAGTACCCGACATCCAAGCCGTGTGTGTTGGCTGGCTCTGACCTCTGCAGCGCCGACCCCGAAGCCCCTCTCGACCGTCGGCCGCCCCCCATGGACCGGTACCAACACGCAGTGTCTATTGTCGCAGAGCAACAACGCAGTCTACGTCATTGGCGCGGATGCCTCGGACGCTACCGTAAGTCGCGGTTCCATCGACGTTTCAGCTAACGCGCCCCAGTCGGTGTACATCTACGACATTGTGGGCGACAAGTGGAGCAAGCAGACGACCTCAGGCGGCCCTACCTCTACGGGCAACACGCGCTCCTCGGCCATCCTCGACCACGACACAAATGTGCTCTTCACGATCCCCGGTGACTCGGCGTCGGGCGCCTACTCGCTCGACCTCGGCCTCATCACCAACACAGCAGCTGGAACCGCCGCCTGGACCGCCGTCGGTACGCCGCCCTTCCCTCTCACAAATTACAAGGCGACGGCTGCCCTTGCGTCCAACCACATCCTCTACTTCGGCGTTCCCAACACCCCTGCGGGCTCGGCCAACCTCTTCGTCATCCACTACAACTACTTCCAGCCCCAGGCTCAGGCATACCCCGCTGTCGGAGGCAGCAACTTCCCCGACTCCTCCGGTCAGGCCACGTCCTTCCTCGTGCAGAACAACACGGTGCCGTACCAGGTCCTCTTCGTCCCCGACGACTTCTCAAACTCGTATGTTGTCACGCACTACACCGACCCCGCCAACTACAACGTGACCACTGGCGCGCCCTTGCCCACGTCCCTCATCAACTCGACCCAGATCCTCCCGCCCCCGTCGTCCAAGGACGCCAACGCCGCGTACGCTGCCTCGGATTCATCGATTGTCCAGATCGACACCAAGGGAGACATCTACTACATCGCCGACGCCGTCACCAACTGGCAGGTCGCCCCGGGTGCGTCGTGGTCCAAGCTGAGCTACTCGCTCAAGCTGGCCACTGTCACGCCTACCTCGGCTTCTCCGACGGGCTCTGCGACCGGCTCTGATGCCGGTGCTGCGTCCAAGACTGGTGCGAAGGGCGAGGCCTCGAGCGGTGCCGCCTCGTCCACCGCCAAGCCCTCGGCGGCTGCCCCTGCTATTATCCGCAAGGACATTCTCGGCTTTGCCATCGGCTGCGCTGCCGTCGGCGCTGCTATTGTACTCTAATCATCTTGTCATGTGCCCATCTTGCACCGAACTTTTATCCCCCCGTACCATGTTCTGCCTGGCGCACACACATCCTGCCCCAGGCTCTGGGCTAATATCCAGCCTCTTGACACACGTCTTCTATACGTCTACAAGACCATACCATCAGCATGCATTTCCTAGACGGAAGGAGGGGTGGTGGCAGGGTTGCGTCCCGCAAGGAACAGATTAACCACATGTCGTGGGTGATAAATTATGACGTCGCATTTCACCCAGCCATCAGCCTTTCCGTCTTCCCCTCACTACTCATTCCTCTCAAAATTATCACAGCATGCTGCTGCGAGCACTTCCCAAGACGAGGGGGTTGCCGCTGTACGCGCGCAGCGCAAGCACGCTGGCGGCCGCGCGCGCGAGATGGGTGAGCTGCCCACCTTTCTCAGCCAGCTGACACCAGAACGGCCGCCTGGTGGTCACCGAGGAGGTCGAGCACGCGCTCGAGACCGGCGCGCCGGTTGTCGCGCTCGAGACGGCGATCGTGACGCACGGTGAGGAGCAGGCATGCAGGACGTGCTAACGGCAGGCATGCCGTACCCGGCCAACCTGACGACGGCGCTCTCGCTCGAGCGCATCATCCGGTCGCGCGGCGGCGTGCCAGCGACGATCGCGCTGCGTAACGGCCGCGTGCACGTCGGCCTGTCTGAGGCCGAGCTCGACGCCCTCGCCAACCCCGACCCGTCTCGCCAGGCAGTCAAGGTGTCCCGGCGCGACCTGGCGCCGGCGCTCGCGCTGCGCCGCGACGGCGGGACGACGGTCGCTGGCACGATGGTCATAGCGAGCTCGGTCGGCATCCAGTCGTTCGTCACCGGCGGCATTGGCGGCGTGCACCGCGGCGCCGAGAGCAGTGGGTGTCGTGTGGGCTGCCTTGCGTCCGCTAACACCCAGGCATGGACATCTCGGCCGACCTGCTCGAGCTCGGCCGTACGCCCATGATGGTCGTGTGTGCGGGCGCCAAGTCGATCCTCGACCTTCCGCGCACTCTCGAGGTGCTCGAGACGCAGGGCGTGTGCGTCGCGACGTTTGGCGAGAGGGCCGACTTTCCGGCCTTCTACACGCCCAGCTCGGGCGTGCAGTCCCCGTGGCGCGTAGGCAGCGTGTCGGACGCCGCGGCGGCCGTTTGTGGGTTGCAGACTTCCCAGAGAGCACCACTGACCCGCCAGACACGGGCCTCACGCTCCCCTCGCCCACGGCGACGCTGCTCGCGGTCCCCATCCCGGCCGAGTACGGCCCGCGGGGCGACAAGGTGCAGGCTGCTGTTGAGCAGGCGGTGCGCGAGAGCGTCGAGCAGGGCATCGACAAGCGCGGAAAGGAGGTCACGCCGTGGCTGCTCAAACGCGTCGGCGAGCTGACACAGGGCAGTGCGCTCGAGCTGAGTCAGTTATTTCTCGGTTGTACTTGGGCTCAACTGACAATTCAGATGTCAAGCTCATCGAGAACAACGCGCACATCGGCACGCAGGTCGCGGTCGAGGTTGCGCGCCTCGCGCGCGCGGCGGCGGGCACCCCTCAGACGTCGGCGCAACCTGCGCTCCCTGCCGCGTCCGCCGGGGCTCAGCCAGCCACCCCCTCCGCGCCCCTCCCGCCGCCCTCGGTCCTCGTCATCGGCTCGGCCGCGATTGACCTCACTTCGAGCGTCGCGGGCCCCCTGGTGCCCGGCACAACGACGCCCGGCACCGTGTTCGTGTCGCCCGGCGGCGTGGGCCGCAACATTGCCGAGGCGGCGCAGGCGCTCCTCCCCGCCGGCGAGGTCATGCTGCTCTCTGCCGTTGGCGCTTCCGCTTCCGGCACCGACGCGTTCGGCGACCTGCTCAAGCTTGAGCTCGCCAAGGGCGGCCTGCGGACCGACGGGCTCGTGGCTCTCCCGGGCGCCACGTCGGTGTGCAACCTCCTCCTCGAGAAGGACGGTGACCTCGTCGGCGGCGTGGCGGACATGGACATCGTCGAGGGGATCACAGCGGCGGCAGCGACGCAGGCTCTGCGAGACGCGGTGCCCAAGCTTGTCGTCTTCGACTGTAATCTCCGGCCCGAGGTGATCGAGGCGATCGTCGGCACGGCCGCCGAGCTCGGCGTCCCGGCGCTGTGCGACCCGACGTCGACGCCCAAGATCGCTCGCCTGCTACCGGCGTTGCGCGCGCACCCCCGTGCGCTGACGCATCTATCGCCGAACCAGCTCGAGCTCGACCACCTGTACGCCGCGCTCAGCGAGAGCGACGACAACGGCTGGGAGTTTGTCAACGCGCTCGGGCTCGGGGCCGAGTGGCGCGCTGGTCTCGAGGCGTTCTGCGCCCGCAAGAACCGCGACTGGATCAGGAACCACGGCGTCGCGACCAAGATGGTCGCGTGCTTGCCCTTCGTCGGAGGGTTCTGGGTCAAGGCCGGCGCCGCGGGCCTCGTGCACCTCCGCTTCGAGGCGTCCCGCCCGCGCGACGGCTGGCGAGACAGCCTCGCACACAAGGTCCCCTCCGGCCCGCTCGAGGGCCAGTGGCTCGTGCTCAGCCACTACCCTGCGCCTGTTATCACGCCCGAGGAGATTGTCAGCACGACCGGCGCGGGCGACACGCTTGTCGGCGGGCTCGTTGCGGGCCTTGTCAGCGGCGGGCCTGAGATTGACTGGGTGTCCTCGGCGGTCGAGCGCGTAGGCCGCAGCCTGCGCTCTCGTCGCGCCGTGGCCTAAGCCTGCGACACCCCCTACCTCACACATAGCTTAATACAATCCACTGCATTCAATAAAACCTCATGCTACACAAAGAGCAGAGTTCGGAGCACTCATATGGCGTCCGAATAGTGCGGCAGGCGCTTACTCCTCGACATCGGACTCCTCGATCTGCAACATGTCAGCACGGCTACTCGTGAATCCGGCGCTCAACGCCACGGCGGTACAACCACTCACGTCACTCTCGTTGGCGTTCTTGGCCTTCTTGAGGTCGCGAGGAACATAGTCCCTCTTGCCCGAGACCGAGACGCGGCGAGCCGGGGTGTCGGGGAAGAGGGTGGGGAGGTGCGAGACGTCGGTAGCGACCTTCTTGAAGCCGCCCTCCTTGCCGCGCGACGACTGGGCCCAGTAGAAGAGCGCCTGGAGCACGGTGGGGTCGGTCGAGTCGTACTGGATGATGGGCGAGACCCAGGCGTGGGTCTGGTCGTCCGAGAAGCAGCCAAAGGTCCAGCGCTTCCAGTCGGTGATGGCGAACCAGCGCGTGTCGAGGCGCTTGCACGCACCCCACTGGCGCGACCACCACCACGAGGCCTTGGACTTGGCGTTGTAGTGGAAGGGACCCTGTGGCGCAAGTCAGTGGCGCTCTGCTGTCGGAACTACGCCCGGGTAGGTCGGCTAGGAATGATGCCACCAGATACCCCGAGACACATCATCGGATCACCACTCACGGTAACGATGAACTCGTTCCAGTCCTCCTGGGCAAAGGCCGACGAGTTGGTCGTGCGGATAACGAGGTCGACCTTGTTGGTCTCGCCCTGGACGAGGGCGAGGTCACCAGCGCCTGAGGCGTCAGCTCTCGGGCGTCCGTGCGTGGATAACGACCGGGGAAGGCTTTGCGGTGCACTACCCCGCGCGGCGTGTGCACAGGGGCAGCAACAACACCACGAACGCCTGCCATCACCAATTGATCAAGATGCAACAACGCCACTCACCCATGGGCGACTTAGAGAAGCGCCAGTTGAACGCCTTGGTGTCGTCGCGGGGGGCGTTGACCGGTCCGTCCTCCTCGCCGCCGTCCGACTCGTAGCCAGCGGCGTCGATGCGGCGGCTCACCGTGTATCCGGCGGGACCGCCCTCGTACGCGGTGAGGACCGACGAGACGACCGAGAGGGGGAGGATCTTGAGCGCTGCGAGCGTGGTTAGCGAGCAAGCGCGGTTAGGTTCCGGCGCGGATTACCCGGACTGGGCCTCCGGCCATTGGCTGCCGGCGGTGTGGCTGCCACGGCGCCACTGCGATCGCTACGTACCATGCTGGAGGTCCTGGGCGGTGCGGAATGTCTGGGGGAGCGACGAGCGGACAACGGCGAACTTGGGGTAGTTGTGGTACGGGTCGGGCTGGAGGGGCTGGGTCGGGAGGCTAGCAATGTCTGCCCACGTGTGAGTTTGAGTTCGTCGCGCGGTACGCGTCGGCGCCGGCGTCGGCGTCATCATGGCAACCGCCGTACTCACACTCCTTGACGAGCTCGCCAAAGTTGGGGATGACCTCGACGCCCTTGAGAGTGCCCTCGGGCCAGGCAGCGCGGGGGCCCGTGCCAGAGCCGATGGGGTACTTCTCGGGAATGTAGGGCAGCGCCTGGCCAAAGTACTTGCGGACGTCGACAGGGGGCTGGGGCATGGTGGTGGTGGTGTGGTAGTGGGGTGTAGGTGGGTGCTAGAGGATGTTTTACTGTTTAAACTTCTTTACTAGGTTGATAGTAAAGAGGAGAGATGAAGAGAAGAACAAGTCGGATGCAACGCAAAAGTGGTTGCTGTGTGGTGGAATGGTGGGTGTGCGATGGGCGCCGCGCGCGGCAGTCTAGACTGTGGATTGAGCCGATTAGGATGACCAAAGGGGAACGAGACACGCAGCAGCCAAGCCGCACGCACGCACGCACGCACGCACGCACACACGCATGCACGCATGCACGCACACCGCGGGTGATGCAGGGGCAGCGGCCGCAGCAGCCGGGGCAACGAGGGCGGCGCCGCGTCGCTCTCGCCGGTAGGTAGGTGGCTCGGTGGCTGCTCTGCTCTGAGCCCTCGCGTACGCAGCAACCCCGCGACGCCGCTGCTGTCGTCGTGTCCGCCCGTCCGCTGCTCGCCCACCCACTACTCTCTGACGTGACGTACGGCTCCGATACGGCTTAGCTGCCTCGCTGCCGGCGGGTGCAGTGGGACCCCAGAACCCCAGCGCTGCTAGCGCGCGTACTACCCCGACAAGCCCGATACTCCCGGGGGGCCGCCGTCCACCCTGTACCCGGAAAGGATCGGCATCGTCATATCAGACCACCCGGACCAGGTCGGGCCCTTGGCAGTGGTGGACTTGGCCTCTGCATACCTGTCTCCTCCGACAATCTGCGCTGCTCAGCCCTCGTTGCGCCGCATACCGCCGGCTCGTGCTGCCCCTGCCTGCCCCGTAGGATCGCCGCGATATTATCTCGCCCTTCTTTCCGCCGGCAACGCCGAGATTCATCGGCGCACGGAACCCATGTGGAGGAGGTCCGCGGACGCTGGCGCGCCGATCATGGGGAAAGCACGCATGCCATTATACATGCCTCGCTTGCTCCCCATGCTAACCCCACATCATTATTAGTGGCTTGGCTTGGCCACAGTGGCATGGTCCAGAACATGCACACGAGCAACCATACGGACATACACACTCTCTATGCACATTGCTTTCATAAATGAATGGTATACAACGCTGTGCGTGGCATCCTGGCGTCACGCACACGCCGTGCTGGGTAGGAACAAGCTTCCCTTGGCCGTCGCCGAGCACGTCTAGAACCCGACATCGTCGAGGTTACTGCCCACACCGCGGACTGTCGGTGCAGGGCCGATGTCGTCGGAGAAGACGCCATACTGCTCGGGACGTCTTCCTGCCTTGCCCTCACGCCCCTTGTCCTTCCCATCTATCTTCTGCACCTGCTTCTTGAGGTACTCTGGCGACAGGCTGAGTGCACGGCTCGCCTGAGCCAGGTCGGCCTTCAGGAAGGCAGAAATATCGGCCGTCTGTTTGAGCTTGGCGATGTTGGCGGCAGAGGCGTAGTCGTCGTCGTCGATAAACGTGACCACGGGCGGAGAGCCCGAGATTGTCGCCTTAATCTCCCCAGACGCAGCCTACAGTGTTAGCTTCGCCAGGAACTGAGTGGCGCAGCTGTACCCACCATACGCTCGATGGCGGCGGTGACGGCCGCTGGCTCCGACTCGACCTTGGCTGCAAGGTCCGCTAGTGTCAAACGCGAGTACGTTTTACGCAGCCTAAGGATGCGGCGCTTGGTGACAGAGCCGAGAATTTGAACTACCAGTCCGCGGTTGCAGTCCTAAGTCATGTCAGACGGATCCAATAAGAGCCGACAACGCACCTGACGGAACACAGGTGCCTGTGCGGCCTCCTCTACGGCCTTCCAGTCACGGGAACTGAACGCCTTAGCCAGCTTCTGGTAGTCTGGAATGCTCTTGTCAAGGACGCGGTTGACTGCCGAAGGAGTGTACTTGGGCAGCTGGAGGTTCTTGCCGGTCGCCAACAGTTCACAGAGAATCGCACGCTTTGCGCATGCCACCTGGATTGCTGAGACCGCATCGGTGGGCATGGAAGCGGCCTAGAAGGGTCAGCACAAGGTATTGACTGCGTCCAGTAATGCTCACAAAGACAAAGAGCTCCACGGCCTTGGAGAAGTCTCCAACAGCCGCAGCAACGGTGCCGGCGTGATGATGGTAGGTGAGAACGTCGAGGTAAGGAGTACCCTGTTGTTGTCAGTGGGTTGGAGTCCAATGCGGCAGAGAAACCCACCTTGTGTGCACTCAGGTAGATCCGGCCGATCGACTGATATCCAAGGTCATAGTTGCCCAACAGCAGGGTCGCCTCGAGGAAGGCAGCATGGACGCCGGTGAAGTAGGATCCTTGGAATGACGCAGCGAGGAGAATCTGGAGGGGCCCAAGTGTGCGTGAAACCTCCTTGGCACGCTCAGCAGCCTGAAGCGTAGCCCAGGCAAACTCGGCCACTGTGGTGGGTCAGCCGGTCACCATACCACCATTGTAACGCCTTCCTCACCTCGTGTGGGGATGTCCGCAAGCTGAGCGGGGTCTGCAACGGCAGCAAGCCGCAGCGCGAGAGGGAGGGTATCGTCAAACTTTGTGCTGCCGAGGCGGGCGGCACTGACCGGAGCGTCAGCTTGATCACGGTTTCTCATGTGGAGCTGCCCACTCACAGAACATAGACGTAGCCCGCAGTGTGCCGACGCAGATCCGCGTCAGTCAGCTCAGCCAGGCTGATGCCGTGCAGCGTAAGGAGGTTCTCGTTTGTCGTTGAGCGCGCGAAGTTCTTGTCGACAAGGGATGTCCCTGCCAGCGTGTCAAGGACAGGAAGAAGGCCATCGTCGCTGCGGAGCGTAGTCGTTGACTGGATGAGCGTTTGCAGCGCCTCGGGCGAGGAAGGCAGCGCGACTGGCGGCGGCGCGGTCTGCGCCGGGGGAGCGAAGCGCGCGTACTCTGCCGCGGAGGGGAACGCGGCATGTGATGGGCCTGCCGAGCGCGAAGGGTCGACCATGGTGGTGGTGGTCGCGCGCCGCTTGATGATGAGGAGATGCGTGCCGTTGTCGTTGAACGACGGTGGCGGTGATGATGGTGTTGGCGTCAGTGGACGGCGGTGGAGGCTGGGGTGCGTGGCTATAGGGGCGGGTTGGATAAAGAGGTAAGGGGTTCCAACGGGATCAAATCCACGTGAAAGCCACGAATGTTGACAGCTCGGTTATCATCTGCACTCCTCCAGCCGCAAAGGAGCGCACAAGCGCACTCTGACCAAGTTTGTTTAATGTGTTGTGGAGCTATGGACGTTGTTGAAGCGAGCTTGCAGGCATTGCTGGCTTACGTTCACAAAGGCCGCACGGCTTGCCACCTCCCCCTGCCTACCACCGCTCAAACCCAGCTCTCTCCTCATCGCAGTGGAGTAATCAGTGTAGTAGTAATCATCGGCGACGCGGCGTCGTCAAAGCACAAGTGAAAAACGCTCAACCGATGCATCATGGCACTCGGCTTGCCGACCTCACCGGCATGCATGGATGACGAGAGGGGGATCAGCCATGCTGGGACGGACATGTGATTGTGTTTGACATGGCGGGCTCCTCGGCGATCCGCGTAAACACGGTGGTGATGACTAGCTGGTGTGTAGTGATCACAAGCCATGCTAGCCAAGAAGTCGGCCACGAGCCTCTGGCCAAGTTGGCCGGGCATGTTAGACTGGCTGACGCGCTGACACGGCCGCACGCGGCGCACGCACGCACGCACGCACGACAAGACCGAGGGGCCGGCACGGCACCCCACCCACCGCCCTACAGCCACTACGTTACTCGGTCACGTCCGGTTTGACACACACGGCCGCCGTCAGCACTCGGCAATGGTCCACGCCGGCCAGCCCTACCCACCACAATATAATCCAGCGCGGTGGTCCCAGCAACATCTCTTCCACCACCTTTGCTGCTCCACACCCACGCCACCATCACAATGTCTGTCATCAGGACCCCCATCACCGACCTCTGTGAGTTTCTGTTGCATCGACACACGCTGACAGCCAGTCGGCATCCAGCACCCCGTGCTCCTCGCGTGAGTTGTCCGCTGCACGGCCCAGCCGGCTTTCGGCCGAGAGAAAAACACGGCGTAGAGTGAGCACACAAGCTAACGCGTTCTCAGCGGCATGAACGTTGCCGCCGGCCCCAAGCTCGCCGCTGCCGTCTCCAACGCCGGCGGTCTCGGCGTCATCGGCGGTGTCGGCTACACGTGAGTAGTGGAGCGCCTCGCGCCGCCGGGCTTGGCGTCACCACGGCCCCACGTAAACTGACGCCCACCCAGCCCCAAGCACCTCCGCTCCGTCATCAAGGAGCTCAAGGAGGACCTTGCCCGCCCCGACCTCCGTAAGTGGCCTCCGCTAGCTTACCGTCCGCGGGCCCCGCACTCACACACCGCAGCCTTCGGTGTCGACCTCCTCCTCCCCCAGGTCGGCGGCTCGGCCCGCAAGACCAACTACGACTACACCAAGGGTAACCTTAACGAGCTCATCGACATCATCATCGAGGAGAAGGCCAAGCTCTTCGTCTGCGCCGTCGGCGTTCCCCCCAAGGAGGTTGTCGACAAGCTCCACAAGGCCGGCATCCTTGTCATGAACGTGAGTGCCGACACCGTTGTTTCTCAACCGTCACTAACGCTGCTCCCAGATGATCGGCCACCCCAAGCACGCCGACAAGGCCCTCGCCCAGGGTGTCGACATCATCTGCGCCCAGGGTGGCGAGGGTGGTGGCCACACCGGCTCGGTCGCTACCTCGATCCTCATCCCCGCCGTCGTCGACCGCGTCAAGGGCAGGAAGTCGCCCCTCACCGGCGGCCCCGTGCACGTTATCGCCGCCGGTGGTATCTTTGACGGCCGTGGACTCGCCGCGTCGCTCATGTACGGCGCCCAGGCCGTCTGGGTCGGCACCCGTTTCGTCGCGTCCGAGGAGGCCGGCGCGCCCAAGAAGCACAAGGAGCTCGTCGTCTCGGCCGACCACGGCGACACCGGCACCACCATCATCTACACTGGCCGCCCCCTCCGTGTCCGCCGCACCGACTACGTCAAGGAGTGGGAGGGCCGCCAGGACGAGATCAAGGAGCTCACCAGCCAGGGCAAGCTCCCTGCCGAGCTCGACATTGCCAAGCGCCCCGAGCTCTCCATCTCGGCCCGCCCCTGGCTCATGGGAGACGTCGCCGCCGTCATCAACGACGTCAAGCCCGCCAAGGCCATCATTGAGGAGCTCGTCAACGGCGCCAAGGCCGCCATCGAGGGCGGTGTCGCCGACCTCGTCAACCGCGGCTCCAAGCTCTAAAAGGATGGGTCGTAGATTATCTAGGAACCAGGTAGTGCTATGCACGTTGTCAGCAGGGAAGCGGATGTGTGGGGTGCCTTTGGTCGGAGGCGGTTCGCGAAGGCAGTCACGTCGCATTCACTGCGGTGCCTTGGGTCGTCTGTCGCATAGCTTGTTCGACGACTGACGAGTAGTCACGGCACGACGTCCCATTAACTAACCCCTGCCGCTCGTGTCGCCTGCGTCCGAGGGCTGCTTCACCGCCAATTGATCGGCGCTCCAAACGACGCCGTTGCACACTCGTGTACACGTTGCATATGGATACATACAGGAGCATAATGATCGTTACCCTCAACAAATAGAGGTGTTACACCGCCTGGCCAGTGAGGCGGTACGCGTCCGCGACGAGGTACAGACTGCCGCACACGACCGTCAGGCCCGGGCCGTGGTCGGACCAGTCGCTCACCGACCAGCGCAGCGCTTCGGCGACTGCCGCCGGACCCGAGCCCGCAATGCTGTGGACGGCGCCCGTGGGCCCAACCAGGCCAGCAGCAGCAGCGTGTGCCTCGCCACGCTCGACGGGCTTGACCCACGGCATGCCCTCGACGGGCGTGGTGAAGTCGACCAGGGCGACACGGTCGCCTGGGCGCAGGAGTGGCGAGAGCACGCTTTCGGGTGTCTTGCCGGGCGACGAGGAGAGCGAGAGCACATATGTGCGTGCGCGATCGGGCGAGAGGCCCAGCGTGTCAATGTACGCGCGAAGCGTGGCGGCCGAGTCGCCGTTGTGAGCGCCGTCGACGAGCACCGGAATCTCTTGGCCCGAGGCGGGGTCGACACACTTGAGCCACGAGCAGCGCCCGCTCCAGCGGGTCGACTGCACACCGATCCTCAGTCTATCGTCCGTCAGGCTGCTCAGCTTGGGCTGGATGGAGAGGGCGCGGGGGTTGTGCCTCAGCACATCGAGGATTGTCAGAGCCAGAGACAGGTTGTCGAGCTGGTGGCCGCCAGGGAGGGAGAGATGCGTGTCGATCGCCTTGCTAGGGCTACCGGCGAGCGGGGTGCGTACTGTTGCAGCAGCCGGCTCCTTGAAAGGTGAAAGCGCCAAGGCACCAGCAGGGGCCACGGTAGTCGTCGGGGCCGACTCAATGAGGTGCGCACGGCGCTCATGACACACTTGTTTGGCGGTAGCAAGAGCATCTGGGTGCAGATGCGGGGCCACGACGAGGGCGCCGCCTTCCACCACAATGGAAGACTTTTCCCTCGTGATCGCGGCGATCGTGTTGCCGAGCATGGCCGTGTGGTCGAGGCCGACAGAGCTGAGGGCAGATGCGAGGGTGATGCTGGGAGGCATGACGTTGGTGGCATCACGGGCACCACCCATACCACATTCGATAATCATGACGTCGACCGGCGGCTGAGCAGTGTTGGCGAGTAAAAAGGCAGCAGCCGTGCCGATCTCGAACATGGTCGCCTGAAGACCACGGCTGTCCGACACCTTTTGAACGTGCGCGACAGCAGCAGTGTACTCTTCCGCAGAGGGTGGCGCTCCGTTGATTCTCACGGCATCGCGCGGCTCGAGAAGGTGGGGAGAGTTGTATCTGGCCGTGCGGAGGCCCGCTGAGCGCAGGCACGACTCGAGGATGGCGGACACGGACCCCTTTCCGTTTGTGCCGGTGAGGTGGATAGCGGGAGTCGTGAGAGGAGGAAGGCCTGCCATCAAGGCGCTCATGCGGTCGAGCCCAAGGTCGATCTTGCCCACACCGCTGGGCGCCGCAACGACTGGAGGCAACTGAGCAGCTCTCAGCTGCTGGTTGGGGCTTCTGCCAGGGCCGGGCGGGGATCCTGAAGGAGGCGCGGCTGACATGGCGTGGGAGCGGTACTGCAGGTGTCCAGGCGGAGGAGGGAGGCGTGGAGGAGCCTGGCGAGGGGAGGTGTACTGAACTAGACGTCCGGGGGAGGGTACTGGTAAGCGATGGGGATGGTAGGCGTTGTGCGGAATCGACTGGCCTTGGTACGCTACCATAGGCCCGGGACCGTAAGAGAATGTAGGTGGGGGGGCTTGTGGGGGATAGAAGCCGCCGTCTTTTGAGTTGACGACAAAGACGCCGTGCGCATGTGGAGGTTGGACATGTGGGGGCTGATAAAAGTTGTGACCTCCATGGTACCCAGGGCGTTGTGAGTGTCCTCCTGGCGGTTGCGCGTAATAATAGGCCCCGTGGGACGATGACTGGCCAACCAATTGCGACGGCGGCGCAGAGCCTATTGGTGGTGGGGCCATGTCCAAGGGCAGCCCGGTGAATGGCGTTTGGGCCTCAGGACCGGTTGCCGCCACTTTTCGACTCCGCTTTGGAGGGCCAGCGTACTCGTTCTCGAGCATCTGCGGCTGGTTGGGTCGGAGGTCGAGCGCGGTCCAAGCAACTTCTCTGACCGAGCCGTCCGGCAGTGTTACGACGACTGATTGGGATGCCTCCTTGGTTTCAATCAAGAGTGCTGCGAATGAACTTCCATTCTTCTTGATCTTAACGGGCGACCCAACAGAGATGGCCAAGATCTGTTCCCGAAGCTTATCTTGGGCCTGGCGCTTCTTGAGCTCGAGCATGGCCTGGGCGGTTAGTCACAGATCCCGACGCTATTCCGAATACGTACAGGGTTATGCTTTGGACATAACAACTCGACGGTGAACACGGGCGTGTCTTCAAAGCTGCCGCTGCCAGCGGCTGGGACTTCGACTCGGTGTATCCGCATCTCGGCCGTGTAGAGCACCTCGGGATTCTTCTTGGCACACGACACGTGGTATGCCCGCATACACTTGCCTTTGGTGCATTGAATCTTTGTTCCCATTGTTGCTGTCCGCTTGTCAGGGCAGGAAGAGCATTTCTGTGGCATGTAAGCTCGGCGTTTCAGATAAGATGTCCTGAACTCACAAGCTTCCACCGATCTTTGCCAATGTCGTCCAGACCCTTGATGTAGGTTGATGTGACGCCGTCCACCTCCATATCTTCAGTGAACGCCTCCGGGACAGCCACAGCACAGGAAATATGGGCCTGGGCCACTGGAGTCTTGGACAGCGAACGGATGTTGTCCGATGGTTCGAACACTGGGGCCAAGTCGTCCGTCTCAAGACCAGGGCACAGAACGCATGGGTATGCAGGGATCTCTCTGGTGACAGCAGCCTTTGGCTTCTTCGTGAGAGAAATGGTGTTTTCCGGGCGTCGGAATCGCACAACAAGAGGGCGTTCCGGAGCGGGCGTGCTTTCTTCATCCGGAGGCGGCTGCTCGACCTTTGGACGGCGACTGCGCTTGCTCGAGCTGCCGGGCTCACCCGGCGCCTTTCGCTTTCTGGAACTTGTGGGCTCGGTTGGTTCTGGTGTCTCCTCCTTTGGCGTTGGAGGCCTTTCGCCAGTAAGACGATCGACGTCGATACGCACACTGTAGTCGACACAGGAGCACGCCTTAGCCTTCTTGCCCAACTCGAGCCAGCAAGGGAGAGCAAAGTTGACGCTCTCCGCGCAGTTGAAGCCGACGTTGAACCCAGCATGGTATCCGCGAGGGAACGTGATGACAAACTCGTTCTGGTACTGCACAAGCTTGTTCACCCGGATGCCGCTGCTGTGCAGCTTGGTGGCAGACAGGGTGCACGACTTGTGCCGCATAAACTGGTCGCACGTGTTGGCGTCGTTGGGGAAGTAACTCTTGGTGACGGACTCGAAGCGCTCGGCATCGACCTGAGGCACGGCATACCAGAATTTTGGTGCGCCGAAGTGGATGTAGTTGATGGAGAAGAGATCCATCTGATTATGTCAGCCAGCGGTCCCCATCCACCTCACTCAGAACTCACGTCCTCCACGTGCCAGGAGAAGGCAGCGCGCCACATGCCAAAGTAGAGATACGGCGAGTTGACGCCCGGGAGCTTCTCGGGGAGCTTGTTGAGGAGGTTGGGAAGGTTGGCAACGTTCCAAGGGTAGTCCTCCTCGGCGAACAGCGAGCCCGCAAGGTCGGCGCCGTACCAGCTGTTCGAACCCTGTCCTAGCGTCCTCCAGAACTTGCGCTCGAGGTTGGCACATCCCTGCACGGTAAAGTCCTCGTGTGACGCGTCCCGCGGAAGCCAGTCGTTGTGCAGGTCTGTGGCCTCGTAGAAGGGGTTCACGGGCGGCTTGGGCGGCTCTTCGGCCTCAGCCGCCATGGTGGCCGAGTCGGGCGTCGTGGCCAGTGGCTCTGCTGTCGAGCGCGACGTGTGCGATGCGACCTCGAGCGCGGGAAGGTCGTCCACTTCTTCATGAACCGCCGGCGACGCCGTGTTCGATGGAATGGTGCCAGTAGCCAAGAGCGCGGCATCCGGCTCAGGCTTGGCCTCTGTCTCCGCATCCGCCTTCGACTCTGCCTCTGCAGCCTTCGCGTTCCGCCGCTCCAGCTTCCTCCGAGTCGCCGCATCACGCTTGGCCTTCTTCTCGGCCCTCTCCGCCTTGACGCGCGCTGCCTCGGCGGCCACGCGCGCCTTAGCTTCCTTCGAGTCGCGGTCCTGCGTGCGATTGACAATCTCCTTCGGGCTGGGCGTCTGGTACTTTTGCTGCGAACACTTTTCGAACCACTCGTGGATAGCCAGTCCGCCGCGCCCGCGCAGGCGCTCAATGTTCTGCTGGACAAAGACGCCGCCGGTGCCAACCATTCGCTGCTCAATCGGACTGCGGATCTGGAGCTCGGACATTTGCCGACTGTCGATCAGCTTGACGTTGTCCACCCACTCCTTGGGCGGGATGATCTTGACAATGCTCGAGCGCTGGCCCCAGGGCAGCACCTTTTCCATGTAGACATCAAACTCCTGACTGGTCAGCGCGCATGGCCAGTCACCGGCGCGGCGTACCTTGAACTCTTCATACGACGGCTTGAAGATCGGGATGCCGCGCAAGGCTGCCGGGTCGTCGTCGGGGTGGACGTAGACCTCGTCGGGGATGACTTCAGGCTCTGACTCTGACGACTTGGTCGGATGGTTGTTCATGGGGAAGCTGTGTGTGTGTCAGCTCGCGCGCGCGTCGGTGGAGGTGCGGCATGGGACGTACAAGCAGTGCGGCCGTGCAATCTCGGGCGGTACGGCCGCAGTCGCTGGTGCCGGTGGTGCTGGTGCATGCGCAGCTGCATCGTCCGTGGCGGCTTTGGGGCGTGTTGGCGAGTGTATTCTTTCGTCGTTATCGGCGGCGGTGGGAGCAGCAGCGGCGACGGCGGCGGTGTCGGCGGCTGCTGCGGCCGGGCTTGGCGTGCCATTTGTGGGTGTTGTCGGGATGTGCTGGCGTGACGGCGACGACTGTGGTCCCCGTGCCGCGATGGGGCCCACAGACGAAGCCATGGTGACGGTGGGGGGGGGGGGGAGGGGTGCTCTCTCGGTGTTGCCAGTGGTGGATGGGTGTTGTTGTTATTGTGGCAGAGGGGGAGACGAGTGGGATGGGGTTGTGCGTGTGCTGCGTGCCAGTCGACTTTGGCAGTCAGTGTTCGGCCGGGACGCGCTTAGTCGACTTGGCGGCTGCTGCTGCTGCTGTTGCTCGCTCTGCTCGGCGCTGGTGGCGACTGAGCTGAGCGACTGGCACCCCGTTTCAACATTGCACGCCGGTCGCCCAAGTCGGGCGACACCAAACACGTGGTGGATTTTCCCACGGTCGTGCCTCTGGCCCCGCTCGCCCCATTAAAGATTTCACAAATCCCCACTCCAATACGGAGTGAGTGGCAGATACAACCTGGCTCTAATGCGGTTCGTGTGGCGCGACAACGGCCGACTCAGAGGGGTCGTCGCAGCCGCCCTCGACGCAGCCGTCGCACGCTGCTTGCCGAGCGGACAATGGCCACTCATGTAGATCAGCACCCGTGCCCGCAGAACCCGGCAGCCTGGGATGACCAGTTTTCTAGCATTAAACGACGTTACGCCGCCCGAGTGCGCCGCCCGACACGAGTGGCGGCGAGCCAAGTGACCTGCCTGCACTCCGCCTGGCCATGCGTCGCGTCGCACGCAGTTCTGGATCCCTTGCGCAATGCTTTGTACCAGGCTCTCGGGCTCGGCAAAAAGTGATTGATGCATGCATGCCTGACGATCACTAGGTACGACGCCGGGGTAGTACAATGTTGCGTGTGGGTGATACTGGTACACTACTTGCTGGATAGGGAGGATACTGGTACAGTGCTGGCTGGCGGATGACTACATGCGCTACAATGAGTGTCTTGCTCTAGTCTCTAGGAGGGGTTTTGGTTTGGTGAGGTCCGCAACACAGATTATCGTGGCGACGAAGGAGGCGACGAGTAGGCGCACACCGAGGAGAGGTTGAGCGCATTGAGGGCGTGTGTAGCTGAGCGGCGCCTGGCGGAGTCAGCAGGCGCAAACGCAAAAACAGTAAAGCCGCGCGGCACACTCACTCAATCTGCGAGCGGTTGCTGTCCCACATTGAGAGCGTGTACGAGAACAGCTGCTGCGAGTAGCGGCGCTTGCGCGCCTCGACCGACGAGCAGGGGTTGTTGCCTTTTCCTGCGCCCGAGTGTCAGCTGTGGCTCGACGTACCCTAGCGCAGCCAGCACACTCACGGTTACCCACGCCCTTCATGCAGAGCGTGATGCCGTCGTTGTTGGACTGGATAGACATGTTGTTGCCTTTGCGTTTGCGTGTGTGTGTGTGTTTGCGCGTTTGTGTGTGTGTGTGTGTGGGTGTTTCTTGGCTTGCTGCTGCGGAGATCGTCTTGCCTTCTTGCCACACCCTGCGATATATATGATCTCCTCGCTTCGCTCGCTCGCGACTTGTCAACAACAGCCGATCTGCCGAGCATGTGATTCGCATCCGATTGGCATCGCCGCAGCATTGGCAAGCTCAGATCCAGCCGCCGAGCCCTGCCTGCCTGCTTGCCTGCCTGCCCGCCTGCCCCAGCGCTCGCCGCGTTGTTCGTGATAATCCAAGGGAGATAGTCGGGCCGGCGCAGTTGGCAAGGTCGCTGCTCCCCCCGCACCGTTGCCGATAGGGCGGATAAGGAGCGCGTGTGCAGCAGTATGATGCAGCGGCCACGCAGCAGCAGCAGTCAGGCGCCCGCACACGCGCCGAGCGTCATCCGGTGTCTGCTCGCTCCACCCCAGCCTGGCAGGCACGACCACATGCACGTCAACACGCCAGTTCCCCACAGCGGCGTTTACGCTTCCCCCGGCTCCACAGACGTCATTCCGCAGCCACCGCAAAGCTACGCAGCGGCGACTGGCCGTGCCGCATCGTCTGCACGACGCTGTGGGCCTGCTTGCTAGTCGCACCGATCGCACCACGTCTCGCTTGCCGCACCACGTCTCGTCTCGGCACGGGGAGGAGGCCAGCAGCGGCAGTCAGATCCCCTGCCGCGTGCCTTGCCGCTCAAGTTGCGCCTAGAAGACGACTGCCGCAAAGAAGACACGCTAAACGCTGTCAGACACTCCCCGCCGACTCCCACCCACTCTTGACAACCCAGTTCCAGAGGTTCCAGGCCTAGGCCTGTCCCACACCGCCGTGTTATCACTTTATCACTGGATATCTCCAATGTATTTCAAGGCAAATCAGCAATTGTGGGCCCTGCTTGTTGGAGCGAGCACATGTGAATAAAGTACACCACTATTACATCGAGGCCGATATACAGACAGAACACCATCAGACGGCAGTTGAAAAAAAAACCAGCGTCCCTCCGACCTTTTCCTCCTCCTCCTCCTCCTCCTCCTCCTCCCCATGACGTCTTGCCACGCTGCTACTTGCTGTGGTCAGGGACGAGTGGCGAGTTGAAGTCAAAGTCTTGCAGCGGAGCTTGATCGGTGAAAATTGATCCATAGTCGAATGACCCTTCCTCAAGCAGACTCAGGATCGTTGCTGCGGATCTGCGGGACCTGTTAGCATCCGACGACGCTTCCGTCACACCACAAGTCGACTCACAGTCCTTGTTGCGAGCTGTTGCCTTGCAGGCCGTCAGACACCGTATCCATGCCTGACGTCGACAGCAGCTCGCCGCCATAGCTGCTGCTGGCGAAGTTGAGGCCCTCCATCGCCGCGTTGTTGCCATTCGTCCCAAGGTACGCGGGCAGCGTCACATTGTTGATGCTCCCGAGGTTCTCGTTCGGAGACAATGTCTCGAGGCGGTCAAACGGCGCGCTCGGCTCGCCCAGTGACGATGCCAAGGTCGCGTTGGCATTCGCGCTCGAGTGCGCTGTAGCAAACGTAGGAGCAGCAGTGGGGATTGCAACGCCGTTTTTGGCAGGGGACGCCAGACAATCCAATACCGTGCTGTCAAAGTACTCTGACGTCTTGAACACCGACTCGAGATCACCTGGTAGGTTTTGCTTTGTTACAAGTTCAGGCTGGGCCGACATGATGTCCTGCCCGAAAGGTGTGGCTTCGGGCGTCGCAGAGTTGCGCGGCCCAGGAGCGGGCGACATCGACGCCCGTTTGCGGACCGGTCGCAGCCACGCGGGCGAAGGCCGCCCTGCCGAGTCAGGCACCCGCGGCGAGTCGACCGGGATGTTGCAAACTAAAAAAACATACGTCAGAACACGCGCGCAGCCTCGAACATTGGGGACAACGTACCTCTGCAAAACTCGTCGATGATATCAGCAGAACGCAAGCCGCACAAGTAGCGGCCGCTGAAACGCCGCAAGAGACCGACACAGGAACGCAGTCCTTCGACCGACGGGGAGATGAGGGGGCGGAACTCGGGGTTCTTGCAGTTGAGGACGACGGCGACGAGTGTACGACCGGCTTGCGCAAGCTGGTGGATCACATGTACGCCATAGTACGTCATCATTCCTCGCTGGCTGATGTGTACATGGTCGGCGATGATCGTCAACGCGCACTGCATGGCCCGACGGCAGAGTTCAAAGTGGCGGGCACGCTCCTCGACGGTCGAGGCGGGTGTCATGACAAAGCCAGAGAATCGATGACGGTAGATAATCATGCGGACCAGGTGCTCGAGCTTGGACGTCAGCTTCCTCTTCGTAAATTACACCTACGCAGTGAAGGCGCTCGGCCTGAGTGATGCGGATTGGGTCACGCGAGTTGGCCGTTTCAGAGTCGTACGCCCAGTACTTGGGCAGGATGCGCACCCATTCCTCCAGAAGGGCCTCTTCCGCCCGGAGCGATTCGTTCTGGGGAGTATCATTGTGCGGCGATTTGCGATTGATAACCGCACTGGCCTGGGCGAGGAATGACGACCCAGAAAAGTCTGCCGGCTGAACCGCCGAGTCGATAACACCTTCGAGGACAATATGCAGACGGATCGTGAACACGAAAGCGCACAATCTGCTTGTCTCGGGGTTCTGTTGCTCCTTGACGCCATCCACGGTGAGGTTTTCATCATCGACAATGAGCGGCTCGGTGACGTCGCAGTCACGGAGGTGGATAATCGACGGTCGGCCGAACAAGGCCGCGGATTGCTTGTCCCAAGCGTAGATCGACCAGAACGTGCGTTTTCGTGTCTCGCGCTCGACAGCGTTGAAGTGGTCGTAGCCGTCGACGCTGCGGTGCAGACCTCCGTCGAGACAGAGAGTCACACTCTCGGCCTGCAATGCGAATGCCTTGCTGAGGTTACCAAGGCCAAAGGCATAAATCGCAGCGAGGAATGCGGCCTGGATCGAGTAGAGTGTCGGGCGGTCGGCTGACGGCAGATCCCGCAAGCGCTTGAAGAGCTCAAAGTACTGCTTGCCTGCGGTCGATGGATCAGATGGGTTGGCACGGACGCGCGGGTCGTCGACATGGCGGGACGACAGCGTGCACACCGCGACAATGAAGCACGCAAAGCCGGGCTCTCCCCACTGCTGGGGGTTGGCGTAGTCGGCCAGGAACGACGGGACGTGCAGGAAAGGCCAGAGCAGGTGACTTGTCGACAGGTAGCAACGAACGAGCGTGTCCATGAGGTCGGGCGGGATAACGCCAGTGATGACCTTCCAGCTTGCCTCGGGGTTGAGCGTCTGGTGCGGGCGCGGGTTGCGGTCGGGGAAGAAGCGGCCCTTCGCGTTCGGGCTGCCAGCGCTGCGGGATCGCGCCTTGGACGCGACCGAAGCCGAGCGGCGCCCGGTAGGAGGACTTGCGCGGCGACCGCTGCCGCCGTTCTTGGTGACGGGCGGCGAGGGGATGGCCGGGCTGTCCTCGGACGCGGGGGACGAGTTGTCGAGCTCCTCAGCCTCGACAGTCTTGGCCGCTGTGAGGAGGTCGAGCAACGGGAAGCCCGAGGTCGCGCCCTGCCACTTGGCTTGGCCGATCTCGTCTTCGTAAAAGAAGCTGAGGCCCTCCATTCGTTTTGACATTTCGTCGACCGAGCGATCGCGACCGCGCATCGAACGACCACCAGCAAGCATCGAAGCAAGGCTGGCACCATTGGACCCCCAAGACGGTGTGAGGTTGATGTCCTTGCCGATTGACGATTGGAGTACCCCACTGATCATAGGGCCATTCAAAGGGTCGGTGTTTGAGGCGGCGGCGAGGCCGCCGACCGAACCACCTTTTGCGATAGGCGTCCCCTGGCCACTGCTGAGGCGCGCATCAAGAGTGGACAGATACGCATTGTGCACGTTGGGGGGCACGTCGCGAAGCAATGATTCGAGAGTCGCGAGACGGGCTTCGAGCGACGCCTGGTAAGCGCTCGACCCGCTTCGCGAGGGCGAATGGGGTCGCTTGACACCCGAAGTCGATGATGATCGGACCTCGGATCCCTTTGGTTTCGCGACACGCCGACTAGGGGTGTTGAACGTACACTCGTTCTTGGTTGCCGAGCACGGTCCGCACGGCTGCTGAGTGTCGCAGCGAATCTTGCGTTTCCTGCACCGGTCGCAAGCATGGGCCAGCCTGAGACGGGGACGCTTGACGCCGTCGCCGTTGTCTTCGTCAGCAGAGTCGTCGCCGCCGCCGTCGTCGCCGCCCTGAAAGTAGGACGTGTTGTTGGTCTGAGCGGCGGCCGGCACGGGGCTGTCGGTGGCCGATACCGAGGCAGAGGTGGCCGACTCCATGACGGTATCGGTGATGGAGGGTTTTGTGTCCTCGGCCGACGGAGGCTGCGCCGGTTGCTGGAACGAGGGCTGGAGAAGGGCGGGATTCATTGTTGTTGGGTTAATGTGAACGCATCAAAACGCGTTCTCGTCGGGCATGTAGTGCTGACTGAGCAAAGGGGTGGGTTGTGGTGGTGGGTGGTAGCGTTGAGAGTTGCGCGTTGTTGGAGATGATAGATGAGTGGGCGGGTGGGTGTTGTTGTCGGAACGAGGTCGTCGTGTGTCTTCCCCCACTCTGAATGCTGCTGTGGCCGCTCTGCTGCTTGCTACATGACCGCGGTCCAACGGTTTTAACGCTCGCCAGGAATGAGACGACATGAGTTAGCACTATTTAGGCCCGCGGTTAGGCGCGTCGGTCTCAAAGCCGCCACCGTGTAGGCCGTTTTCATCGAGCCCTGGTGCCTTTTGGCCACGCCCAACGCGCCAGAGTGAGAGAGCAAGAGCTGCAGCAGCATCACAAAGCCACCAAGCCGCATCCCCGTCCAGCCCTGTAGCCCCGTCTCGCAAGCCTTAGGCCCTAGAAAAACAACGCACAAAGAGACCGGGTCACGACATTGGACTCGGTCACCAAGCAAGCCAAGAAAAGCACACCGCCCAGCACCGCGACCACAGCGGCCGGCGACGGCGAAGCGGCGCGGTCGATGCCCACCGAAAACTCGGGCCATAACTCCTAGGTGACACATCAGGCCAGCCACTGCTCCTGGCTTCCCCACAATCCGCGTCCACCCCCCACCGCTTCACGTCGGCCTGCCTCGGTCCTCTGCTCGGTGCTCCTCGTTCGTCGTCGACAACCCACATCTCGGCCCGCTTGTCGCAGGCCTACCACCTCTTGGCACTTGGCAAGCTGTGGAGAACTACGGAATACGCCTCGTATATACAAATAAATCTATAGGATCTCTCCCGTCCGTCGCTTCTGATTTCGATAATAGCTACAACGATAAACCTCATCGTGTCCACCTCCTTGTTTACACCCAGCCGTAGAGGACGCTCTCGCGATATGAAGAATCATCCTCGCCTTGCTGGGTAAGAAGGATGGTCTTGACCTTTGCACTGTCAGCTTCATTCTTGCAGCGCCAACTCACCTCCTCGGGTGGGTTAAGTCCCCACTTCTTTGCCCGCTCCCAGCGCTCGAGGCGGGTCATGCCGACGCAGGGGCCGTACTTGGAAGTCATATCGAAGATCCTGAGAATGTCTGGACAACAGGGTTAGCCGGGCTGCCATCGGAAAACGTGCAACGTACGGTGAACCTTGGTGGTCTCGGGTCCGCTGTGAACTGGAGCGTGATGTCAGACAATGCCAACAACAACATCCCGTCCAAAGACCCACTGGGCTTGCTAGTGTCCATAGCCCGCTTGGCATCGTCATACAGCTTGTTCCACTCCTTGCCGTTGGGATCGAGGACCTCGCGAGCCTCGTCGGCGACCTTGATGACTTCCTCGGGCGTCTTCTCCTCATCCTTTGGCGTCGAAGCTCGCTCAACAGACGACAGCGAGGACACGGAGCCGACTTTGCGGACAGATGGAGCATTATTCAGCGACTTGGCAATCGCCTTGGCTCCTCCGGTGGTCGGGCGCCTGGTCTGGAACGAGAGGGTCGGCTGCACACAATGTTAAAAGACGGACGGCGTCTCCGTTGTTGTTCGGCGGCTACTTGCCTGGCTCAGCCCTGTGGACTGCTTGGTAGAGCGTCTGGGAGGCATGATATGGAGCGTTTAGCAAGGTGACGGCTTTAGTGGGTGAGGGGGCCTCGATGTTTACTTTGAGCAAGGAAGAAAGCAACTGTGTCAATGTTCAGCTGGAGAGATGACATCGGCAGGGCTGGATGCAGATGGCTGGTTGCTGGTTGATTCAACCCTTACACCGACATGAGGCGCATGCGGTCGGTGGCGTCCGCTAATGACCACTCACGGAACCAAATACACGCGGTCCGCCCTAGCCGCACCGCCAAAGTCAGACGCGTCAAGCATCAGAGGCGCAGGCAGTGACAAGCCGGCTACGTTGTTGTTGTTGTTGCTGCTGCTCACACTCTCACCCATCCGCCATGAGCTCGGCCGATATGGCCAGCCTGGCCAAATCTCTAATAACAGCACTCCGCGGCACACAAGACCCAGATAAGCTCGATGCCATAGCGCGCCGCGTAGCCGCAAAACTGAGGGCCGACTCACACGGTAGCTCGCGAAAGGAGTGGACCGACGTCCGCCGCTCGCTGCAGGGGTACGCTCGCAGCCACGGCTGAGCTGACGTCCAGACTGAGCAACACCGCGAGGATCCGCGTCCAGGATGACACTGCAAAGGCGTATGATAAGCTTGTGACCACGCTCGAGGAGCACCGGCGACGCGGAGGTACAGCATGGGACGAGAACCTCGAGCTCAACTCGTCCTACATCCCCCAGCATGTACAGCTGCTCGTACGTCGGACCTGTCGGCTGCTCTGACGCCCCAGCTCAACCTGTCCAAGCCTACCGATGACCGGACACAGCAGTTTGCCGAGGAGTTCCTCGCCCGCCGGCGTGCGGAGGGCGACATGCCCGAGGCGCTGCTGTATGCCGAGATCATGGCCGAGCCGTTCGAGGGAGACCACTGGGGCGACGGGTACGACGAGGAGGCGTCGGAAGGGTGGACGGGATCTGAAGATTCCGAGGACGACTTGACTCCGAGCGAGGACGACGTTGTAACGCCCTCAGGCAAGACGGTGTACCACAAGTCGGCCGCCCAGCGCGCTCGCGAAGCAGAAGGGCAGCGCCGTGCCGAGGAAGAACAAAGCCTCATGTTCGCCAAGCTCACACTGCGCCAAGTGACGGAAAACGCGTATTGGAGGACGGGCGGCACAGACGTTCAGACCTCGACAGAGCTCCGTGGATGGCAGTCGCTGTCGACCGGTGAGCTGAGTCCCCGACACATAAGCTGACGAACAGTCCCAGCCCTTGCGTCTCCAGCACTTTCATCTGCATCCGCCAAAGCAATCAGCTCTCGCCAACTTCAGCGAGAGCTCCTCTTTGCTCTGAGCGGCCGACCGGGAGTCATGTTCTCTTTCGCGGAGCAAGGGACATGCTCCATCGCGCCCAAGCACCCGAATGTGATGGCGTTCTCTGCCGACGCACTGAACGACATCCTCTCCTCCTTTGGGGGTCACATCTCGGACATTGGTGCTATTAGACACTACGTTGCGCAGACGCTTGCTCCCCTGGCCTCGTCGTCCAAGCCTCCCCCACTGCACCGCGAGACACAAGATGCTTTCGCCGCGGCGTGCCAAAAGGTGCTCCACAAACTTGACGCCTGGGTCGCTGAGCTCGAGTCGACGTTTATGGGCGCGCAGCCTGTGACAGCAGCGATTGTTCCAATCTCGAACCCCGCTTCCACTCCCTTGGTCCTCAGTATGGAGTTCGAGCGGCGGTACGGCGACATCGTCACCTACTTGCGCGACTTGGTTCCTTTCGCTCAGGACTCCAACGAGCTCTTGAACGCCATCCACGGCTCGATTTCTGACCTCCTCGACGACCAACCGGTGCGCGCCGAGCTGATCGACCTCTTTGTGCAGACCGCCGAGCCGATGTGGCGGCTGCTGAGGAACTGGCTGGTCGACGGCATGCCCGTGCCAGAGAGCCTCAAGACGCACGATGCCGACTTGGCCCTCCAGGACATTGATGACGAGCTACCACTCAGCCCAGAGTTCTTCATCCGCCGCGATCGCGACTCAGCGTGGTCGGACGAGGATTTCTGGGAGGCTGGTTTCGTCGTCATTGACGACGGTTGGCCCTGCTGGCTCCAAGGCACAGAGGAAGAGATCATGGAGGGCGGCAAAGCGATGGGATTGCTGCGGAGCCTTTCGCTCATGGACAACGCGCGACACGACTGGCTTGAGCTGGGCGAAATCATCACCCATGATACTCGGAACATTCCGCAGGCGCTGGCAGACTACCTCGTTCCCATCTGCACGCACAATCAAGCGCTCCTGGCGCAGGTCTTGGAGTGGGATTGCGCACTGCAGAGACACCTGACCGCCATCGATGGCCTCACGCTCATGCGCGGGCCGGTGTTCGTCAACGAGTGGGCCGACTGGCTGTTCAAGCAGATGAGCTGCGGCAAGCCCTGGGCCGACTTCCACCTCCTGACCTCGTCCCTTCGCGACGCCATCGAGTCGCACGGTGCCGCCTGGATGAATGCCCCGGCGGTGAAGGCCCGGACGACCCGGCGGTCCGGACGGGCCGTGCTTGCCGACATTCGCGTCGACTACCTCGTCCCGTTTCCCCTATCGCAGCTGTTTACGCCAACGGCAGTGGATCTCCGGTCGGACATCTTTGTCTTCCTCCTGCGTCTACTCAAGGGGCGCAAGGCTCTCCTGGACGCCAGAATGCTCGCCGAGACTTACGGTGGAGCAAGGCGGGAGCTGCGCCTACTGCGCAAGCTTCGGCATGCCCTGTCATGGATCTTGGAGTACGTGCAGCTATCCCATCGATTTTCAAAGCTGACACGAACAGCTCGCTTTGGAACTGGGTGAACAACGTCATTGATGTTCGTGCGGCTGAGCACGCGAAGAAGATCCAGACGGCATCGTCGTTTTATGCCATGATCCGCTTGGAAATGAAGCAGTGTGTATACACCAGCTAGCCCCGCTAACCACACCAGTGTTCGCAAGCTCCGTGGATTCTGCTTTATGGACGCCAATGCAGCCTCGGCGTCGCGTATCATCGACGTCATTCTCAACATGGCCGAGGAGCTCCACGTCGCGGCCGGTCCGTCGAGCACAGACCCCGCGGCCATCCGCGGGTCGCCACCTCGGCCGCCACGGAGGAGACGGAAGCGTGACCCGCAGTCCGACGACGACTCGGACTACGATGACACGTCTTCTCGGTTCAATCGTACGGCTGTAAGCAACGTGTCGCTGTCGAGCTCGGAGGTGCATCTCGACAGCATGGCCGAGCGGCTCAACACGCAAGTAAGGCGGTTCCGACGCGAGGTCGAGGGCCTGGCGTCAGAGGGCGGGGCAGATCAGTCTGATACGCGCGAGACGTGGTCTGTTCTTGGGTTCTCTCTCGAGGATTGGAAAGATGTGTAGGAATAGACTGTTGTTCTCCAGGTGTTGTAAACTCTACTCTACTCTACACAATCTGTATCTGTCTACTACACATTATATGGATTAACGCGCGTCGCGTTTTCGCAAACTTGAATCATGTGATGATGCTTGGCGCGTTGCAACAACAAAGTCATTTAACGGAATCAAACTGCGTCACGCGTCATGACCCTTGCGTTCGCACCTGCCTGTCTTGTCTGGCTGAGTAGACAGAGCCTCCACCTCCCTTCTCCAGACTGCACTCATTTTGTCACAAAGACTTCATTCTCCCCACCCACCCAGTCAACCAATGACTATCAACTAGACACACACGCTCCAATGTCTTCCCCCTCCAGTGCGCCGGCCGCCGCCGCCGCTACCGCAGTGGAGGCCCTCCTCAAGAGCCTGCGCGAGCGGCAGGTCCAGCCGACGCAGGAGGAGCTCAACGAGGTCTACGAGTTCGTCCTCCCGCCCGGAGCACCGACAGACGGCGAGGTCCACTGGTACTGCGCCAAGGCGCCAAGCGAGACAGCGCGTGATGCCTCGACGTACCTCCTCTACCTGTTCGCGTTTGCGGGCGAGCGTGCGTCCACCTGGAAAGACAAGCTCGCCCACGTACTGGCGGGGTGTCCAGCTTGCGCGCGCGCGTTTGGCGCCGCACGTCGCCGCTTCGACTACAAGTGCGTGCTAGCAACGACGAAGCACTGACACGCAGATACATCTCGTTTCATCCTCTCATCAAACGCCAGGCGTTCAACAACGCCGTCGACAAGTGGCAAGTGGAGCTGGTGGTTTCTGAGCTCGACAAGGCGTCTGGATATGGTGGCGGCGCTGGCAACACCCCGTCCTTGCTCAATCTGCCCGTGGCCCTTCTGCAGCTGTTTCTCAACGAGCCGAGCCTGGTAAAGGACGAGCGGCTGGCGGCCGCGCTGGACGCTGTTCTCGCCACCCACGGACCGACGGCTGTGAGCGCGCTGGGCGTCACGCCGCTTGTCGTCAGCCTTCTCGTGTCCCCTGTGAAGGAGCGCCGCGAGTGGGCGCGGGCGCAGCTCGCGTGCGTCAGCCGACCGCTTGACTTCACCGAGTGGCACGCCAACGGTGTCGGACACGAGACGCATGCTCTGCTCACGGGCGTGTTTCCTGCTTCTGCGGAGGAGAAGTGGCAGTCGGCCGGCGTGCTGCTCGGTGAGGGCAGGCTGCAGCTCGACACAGTGCAGCAGGGCCTGCTAGAAGGCCAGTATGAGGAGTCGTCCAAGGCTCGCCCGGACCAGAGTGTCATGGCGCTCATTGCTCGCTTGCTGGGGAGCCCGTCAGAATGTGAGTACTGCGGCTGGGAGGAGCTGACGCCAGCGTTCAACAACATCTTTGAATGCTTCACCTGGCTGCTTCATCTATCGCCGACACGCCACATCTGGGCCTTTGACGACACCCCGGAGCTCCCGCACACACTTTTCTCTGATATCAAGAAGAACACGTCGTTCCAGGCATTGCTGGTGAGCGATTCCTCATCCACTGTGGCGTCAGCCAAGGGCAAGGAGAAGGAACGTTCCGATAACCCGCTCGATTGGCTAGGCGGCTACCTGTTGTCCGTGGCCGATGCCCAGAAGTCTGATTCTCCTGGCGCCCCTGGTGCCAGCAAGGGCTTCTCCGAGGTTCTGGCCAAGGTCGCAGCGTTCTGCTTCGCCGAAGCGCAGCACGAGCGCCTTCCTGTAGCTACGAGGAGTCTTGCGGCCGAGGCAGGATGCCGGGCCCTCACCACTGTTCAGGAGAGTATCGAATCTACGGACAGCAACGCGGCCCCGCTCGCCTCGACGCTCGACGTCCACAGCAAGTTTATTGCCGAAACAGCTTTTCATAGGGGTGACGCGTCCGACTCGGCCTCCGATGCTGCGCTTGAACTCCTCTCCTTGGCCTTTGGTGCAGACGACAGGGAACTCATCGAGCGCGTGCTAGGCCTGGCGCTCATTGCGTCCACCGAGCGCAAACGGTTGAAGCAGGCGAAGCGGCTTTCGAAGCTTGGCCAGCGCGGCCGATCGCCCGTTAGAGTGGAACATCTTCCGCGCCCTATTCTGAGACGTGAACTATGGGGCGCGGCGTACGACAACCTGCCACCAACCGATGCTGGTGGACTCGCTCTCATGCTCAGATCGGTTGCCCCCGTTGCACACTTGGAGAAGCTTGACCGACATGCGGGTATGGGCTACGATCCTTCAGATCTCAAGGAAGTCGTCAAGCCAGACGAGTGGAACACGTGTGTCCGAGCCATCAACACTGGTCTCCGCGCCACTAGTGACCCGTTTGCTCAGAATGTCGAATCGTTTGCTCTTCAGCCCAACCCAGCCTCGATTGCCGCGCTTTGGCAGCAACCTGGGATGGCCAAGACGGTTATGATTCTCCTCTTGTCCCCTATCGACGCTATCCACGACCCGGTTATCAACCTCGTTCAGCAATCATTCGACAATGTCGACGATCGTGGTGACTGTTTCCGTGTCCTCCTCGAGCGCTTTCCTTGCCCAGCCATGGACGGCCTCACAGCTTTCCTATCAACATTCATTACGACAGCCAACCTCGTCCCCGAAGCCTGCTCGTTGGCCAAGTGGCTCGTTCGCTGTTTCACCGACGTCCTCGACGCCTTATGCCTCCCTGCAGGGAGTGATCCACCGCTGCTGCAGTCTGACACCTTCTTGGCGTCCTACAGTCAACAAAAGTGGATGACACGCCGTGTCAGCGACCTTTGGATGCTCATGACGGACTCGCTTGCCCTCATCTTCAAGCGCACTCCCGAGTGGGCGCCGTACTATGACAACAATGTCATGACTGACTGGATGCGCGACGCCCTAGTTTTCGCCCGTGGCGTCACAGAGCACGTCCGTGTATTTGAGTCGGCTGTGTTAAGCCGCACCAATGTCAAAGAGGAGGGCGACGGCACCCCGGCCAAGATGACGAACGTCGGCAAGCGCCTTGTTCAAAAGCTGGAGGTCGTGTTGACTGACCTTGTCAGTTGGCTGCGAGTGACCGAGTGAGTGGAAATCTGGGTTACCCGCTAACTCGATAGCCCGGAGATTCTACACCAGGCCTTCGAGCTAATCAAGACGATCTTGGGTCGCGTTGCCAAGACCAAACCTAACCTCGCTGAAGACAAGACTCTGGAAACTGCGCTTCTTCAGATTGACAAGTTCTGTCGACGCGCCTCCTCTGGCTACAACTGCCGTCTGTCCGATGCTCAGCTGGGAGAACTCTCGGAACTACTCGACGAGTTCGACCTGGAGCGAATGGACGAGGATGAGATCACGTTTGTTGGAGAGACTGCGGCAGATGCCGTCGCTGCTCGTCTCAAGTCCTCAAGTCTGGACAAATCCTCCACAGCACCTACCTCGAGACCTTCGTCCTCATCTTCTCAGGCGAGATCCAAGTCGTCGACGCCGAAACCCACAAACAATGCTTTCGCTATGATGATGAAGAACGCCGGAGGCAAGTATACTCCTTCAGAGCGCGCATCGTCAGCGGCATCGTCTTCGAAGTCGGCAAAGCCGAGGCAGATGACTTTGGAGGAGTTTGAGGATGACAACTTCATGGACGACATCTCCGCCGCGGATTTGGACATTTTGGAACGACGAGCCCAAGCCACAAGCTCCTTCAAGCAATCACAATCGGCTCGCGTGACTGTCCCTGCCAACAAGGAGAAGCTGGTGTTAAACCTGGTCCCAAAATCCTATCCGAAGCCAGCGGCCTCTGGGTCTTCATTCTCGTCCAAGTTCATGAAGGATATCAGCCGAGAGCACAAGCAACATCGGGCCGATGTTAAGCGCTTCGAGGCGCCTCCGCGAATGCCAGCTACCAAGGCTATTGGAAGCGGTCTGGGTGCCTACACCGGGCCCTCTAAGAAGCCGACGCCGGCAAAGGAGGACTCTGGCTCCAGCGCGTCTGAGTCCTCATCGGATGAGGAGAACAAGGGCCTCAGTGCCTTGATTGGCCGCGAAAAGGCATTGATCAAGAAGGCAGCACCTGCCGTTCCCGAACGGAGATCGATCAAGATTCTCGGTTCCAACACGACCGATGTTCTCAAGGCCCGCCAAGATGAGCGAGCGAAAGCGCAAAGGGCCAAGATGCGTCTTCGTCCCGATCTTACACCGCTTTACCGCTACATCCTAATGTGGGATCCCGACTTCCAAGGCTCTCGTCCTCCGTACCCACCTAATGTGGCAGCTGAGCTTGGGCCGTTACGGCCGATGCCCAACTCGTTCAGGACAGCGAACGACTATGAGCGGTCCATTCTGCCCCTATTCTTGCAAGAGCTTTGGGCCCAATTTTTAAAGGACGACAAGCCACAACCAACGGTCACGGTTGAGGTCGCTACGCGCTCATACGAGGATGACTTTCTCGATATTGACGTGGTTCTCCCTGGTAAACTTCCGCTTGGCTTTATGGTCAACGATATGGACATTGTCATCATTCGCCAAGGTAACAACCGTCCTCTCTTCGCCAAGGTCCAGCACTTCCGTCGTAGCTTCAAAGACTCGGCCATCAAGCTTCGTATCCTCACCAAAATGGACCAGACGACCCTTGGCTCTAAAGCAAAGGTTCAGCTGAAGAAGCATGCTTCGTTAGTTAAACTCGGTCGGCTGAGCTAACGATTTAGATTGAGCACTGCCATTCGCGAGTACGCTGCACTCCGGGGTCTCCCGTACTACGAGCCAGCGCTCCTCAACGACGTGCTCGCAGCCCGCTCTGCCACCATGCCCAAGTTCTCCCTCTCGGACGTTGAGGATGCGATGAAGAACTATGGCGTCAACGAGCCTCAGGCCAAGGCCATTCTTGGTGGCATGACTGTCAAGGGCTTTGCCTTGATTCAAGGGTTTGTGGACCTCGTCAGTGCACGATGACTTACATTGTCCAGTCCTCCAGGTACTGGTAAAACGAAAACGATCAGCGGCCTTGTCGGCAAGTTCCTGTCTGAGAGGAAGACCAAAATTTCTGTCAACGGCTCGACGCCGCTGCAGGAGAAAATACTGGTCTGTGCCCCAAGTAACGCAGCTATCGACGAAGTCTGCAAGCGTCTTATGGACGGCGTTCCAAGCTCTCATGGAGGCCGCATCGTCCCGAACATTGTCCGTATTGGTGTTGAAGCGTCCGTCCACGTCGCGGTCAAGGACATCTCACTTGATAACCTTGTTGAGGCCATCGTCAACACCGAGGCTACCGCCAACAATGGAGGAAGCACAGAACTCGCGAAGATTCAAGCAGAGCTCGAAGAGGTCAAGCAGGGCATCAAGGACAAGCAAGAAGAATTGCAGCGTGTCCAGGGCAACGATCAGAAGCGCAAGTCTCTCGAGACTGAGCTACACACCCTCAATACTCGCCGTACGAAACTCGGTCAGGCGTCCTCAAAAGCCAAGGACGCTGCACGAGACGCCACACGTAACCTCGATGGCGCGCGTCGTGCAGCCAAACAACAGGTTCTCCGAGACGCCGACATCATCTGCGCGACCTTGTCTGGTGCTGGACACGAGTCGTTGTCAGACTACACGTTCGAAACTGTCATCATCGACGAAGCAGCGCAGGCGATTGAGATGAGCTGTCTCATCCCTCTCAAGTACGGCTGCCAGAGGTGTATCATGGTTGGAGGTGAGTCGAGGTGTATGAAGCAGTGTTTAACACGTAGACCCGAACCAGCTGCCACCGACGACGTTCAGTCAAGAGGCAACGGACAACAACTTCAACCAGAGTTTGTTTGTTCGTATCGCTCAACAGCCGACCTCAACGATGCATCTACTAAGGTGAGTACGATGATCTGATATCCAGCTAACAGACCAGCATCCAATACCGTATGCACCCCGACATCTCCGAACTTCCCTCAAAGATTTTCTACAACTCGGAGCTCAAGGATGGCCCTGACATGGCCAAGAAGACGGCGGCCATTTGGCACCGGAGCCAGGCCTTCGGGCCATACCGCTTCTTCAATGTCGAGGGAGCTGAAACGAAGGCGGGAACGTCTACCAAGAACACGGATGAGGCCCAGGCAGCTGTGGAGCTGTATCGCAACCTCGAACAGCAGTTTGGGAGCAAGGTCAACTTTGCCATGCGTATCGGCATCATCACCATGTACCGTGAGCAGCTTTACGAACTGAAGCGCAAGTTCAACGATGCCTACGGGGCGGAGATCTTGGATACCATTGAGTGGGTAGATGGGGGCAATCGTGGCATCATCTGACACGCACAGCTTCAACACCGTCGACGGTTTCCAAGGCCAGGAGAAGGATATCATCATTCTCTCGTGTGTCCGATCCGGTCCCAACCTCCGCCAGATTGGTTTCTTGAAAGACTACCGACGTATGAACGTGGCGTTGACTCGAGCCAAGAGCTCCCTCTTCGTCATTGGCAACGCCGCGACTCTGGAGCGCAGCGATGACAACTGGAGGACTATCGTTGGCGATGCCCGAGACCGAGACTTCCTCATTAACGTGAGCGCACGCGGGACGCAACGAAGCTGACGATCAGTACGGTCCAAAGGCGTTCATTGCGGGTCCTGCGAAGCCCGCAGAGCCGAAGAAGGCGACGCGTCCCCAGGCGGCATCGAAGAGCCGGAGCGGCAGCCCCGCCAAGAACGGGTCGGCTGCAGCCAGCACCGCGCCTGTGGACTTGAAGCGCAAGCAGCCAGTGTCCGCGGCCGTAGAGGAACCTATCAACAAGAAGCTCAAGGAGTCTGGAGCGCCAACTGCGCCGACCAGCCTTCCGCCCAAACCGCCTCAACCTAGCAACGGTACGGGATCCAGGCCGCCGCCACCCCCACCGAGCAACGGGGCTCCCAAACCTCCTCAGGCTACGCGGCCGCCAAACGGCGCTGGCCCTCCAGGTCCCTCGACTGGGCCGTCCGCTGCAGGCCCTTCGACTGGACCTTCAGCTGCAGGCCCTTCGATAGCACGGCCACCACCTCCACGCAAACCACAACGCCCCGAGGACGTGCTGTTCATGAAGAAGAAGGTACGTCGCATGCGAGCGTTCTTGGCTGACATGCCCAGAAACCCAAGCCGAACCCCACGAGGGCGCCCATCAATGTGCGCGCGGCCGTCAACGATTCCATGACGGGTCGACGCCCTCCCCCACCCAAGTAAGCAAACTGTCACGGCGCCTCTGGCAGCCCACACACATCATGTACCACCATGTTTCGCATTTTTCACGACACATCGAGGGGTGGCGTGTGTCCACACTGCCCCTCCCACTGCGCATATGCATTATCTGTCATTCAAACTAGTTATCAGCTGCCCAAGCTGGACGCGAATGATTCCGGGCGCAACGAGGTAATTTACACAATACAATACTGGAGTCACGGGGGCAGAGCACGTATAGTACGCCTCGTACTATTTCTTGGGGCGGGTCTAGCTCGACTGGGGATGCACCGGCAGGCCTGGGAGGTCGCTGTCATTGAGCACGACCTTGCCCAGCCCCGACATCTTGGCCGATGAGCGGGGCAACGTGCTCTTCCTGCGCACGCCCGAGTTTAACTCGTTGCGCATTTTGCTGCTGGGTTAGCCCGACTTCAGAGGCACGGGAGGCACGGGACCCACTCCTTCAAGCTCGGCTCCTTGTAGTTGACGCTCTTGCGGACACGGCGCACGCGGCCGCCGTCGTCGTCGGCAGTCGGAGATGTCGGTGGTGGCGTCGAGGCCGCGCGCTCACGGGCTGGAGGAGGTGGTGGAGGAGTTGCTACCGCGTGTCAGCAGGGCTGGGATTCACTCAGACGACAACTCACATCCTCGTGCGCCCTTGGTCGAGGGCATCTTGGGCAGCGGCTTGCCGAAATCCGCCGACTGCGTCTTGTCCACACGCGTCTTGGCTGAATCCGCCACCTGTGTGTTGTTGTCTACCCGTGTCCTCTCGCCCAGTGGCACTCTCTCCTTGCCTGCGGCAGCCAGGTCCGCAACGAGGCTCTTGCCCTTGGAAGCCACTAGCTGGCTTGGCGCGCCACCCCGGCCCTTCGACGTCGGAGTGACCGCCTGCTCGACGGCCTGCTCCTCGAGCAGCGCCTGGGCCTCGACGGGGTCGATCCGCAGCTGCGCTCTCTCGCTCCATGCAGGGCTGGACGACGGTGGTTCAGACAGTGGCGACATCTCTGCTGGCGACACGGTGGGTGGAGGTGGCTGTGGGAGCATCCCACTCTCACGGCGCCGCCGCTGCCTGTCCTTCTTTGGCGTCGAGCGCTTCGGGCTCGGCGAGGTCACGGGCGACGAGGGGTCGAGGAACGCTAGCCGCCGGTCGACCTTGGGGCTCGGTGAGCTGTAGGCACCGTTCTTCGAGGGCGACGGTGATGGGCGCCTGTGTTGTGAGCTGGCGGCGCGGACAGACACACAACGTACCCTCTCGACTTTCGACGTCCATGACTTCGAGGGGGCGTCTCGGTCTCCGACGCCTCGGCCAGCGGGTCTAGCTCGAGATACTCTGCTGCAGTCGCTGCTGGGCGGGTGGCCGTGGGGTTCCCGTAGAAGTCGGGCTTGTATGGCAACGAGCTGGGGCCAGCGACGGGTTGCACTTTCGGCAGGTGGTTGAGAGCGGCGCGCAACTGCAGCAGGGCGGGAACGGCACCGAGAACAGCATCGAGGGCATCGCGTGTTTCCTGGTGGGTCAGCTGCGCGTCAGAAAGAACACCAACCTGGCTCTTGAGAAGCATCGACTCTTTCTGTGCCCTCTGCACCTGCTTGCGCAGGAAGCGATTGGCCTGTTGCACCTCGAGCAGCTCGACCTTGAGCTCGGCGATCTGTCCCTGGAGGTTGTTCATCGTGCTCTTGCGCGTGATGTTCTCGCTGTGCATGTGAGCTGGGGCTTCGCCAAGGGTACCGTGCTCCAACAAACCTGATGATCTCGCGGTTCTGCCGGCTATGCCTTCGGCGGACTGCAGCCAGCGTTAGCGCGCACGATACACCCTCACAGTTCCCCACTCACAGTCGTCGAACTGTTGCAGCTGGGTGGTCGTTGCATCACCTGCGCCACCGTCGGATGCATCGGGCGGCCCAAATGACCTCCTCGATCGTCGCTGCGACATGGTGGTGTGGACGTAATGTAGGCAAGTGTTTGGAGATTAATAGTGACCAGGCCGAGTTGTTGATCTGTTGTCACCGTCGTCACAACAAACGGGCCCACAAGGGAAAGCAGGCGCGGTCAGACGTCCCACGGCGTTGGCGGCCTTGGTGATGTGGCACTTGGAATTGTAATGCCCCATTACAATTTCGGCTCCCAGCCATTACACAACTCAACCCCTGGTTCCATTTATGCTAATGCACTAAGCTAATGCACCATCACTCGTTGCGTGCAGATATCATGACATGTCGTAACGTGTATCACAGCAATGGTGAACAGCTCAACTGGCTACAGGTACAGAGGGCGAAGGTACGTGGTAGCGGGACTGCTGTGCACCCTCAGCTTCCGCAAGGGGGTCACGCTCGCCACCCCCTAACGGGTAGTGCTCCAACCAGTGGCAAGCTGTCTACTTCTTGGCCGTCTCTTCCAGGATAGTCTTGTTGAAGTCCTCGAGCGGGATGAGGTCACGATCACTGAGCAGGGAGAACTCGTCGACAAACAGGAGGAAATGACGGTAGTTGGTGTTGAGGTGAGCTGTGGGTGGTTAGCGGCTGCAGGAGGCGTATCGTGACAGCTGCCCACCTTCGATGCCAAGCGCGCAGATCAGGTCAAAGTGCGAGTGGTAGATGTGAGCATAGACACGGAACAGGCGGCGGAGAATAGTCTTGGCCGTGCTCATGAACGTCGAGGGGAACTTGACGCCAATGCGCTGGGGGAAGACCTTCTCGTCGTCGAGGATGGACTGCGTCCAGGTCATGAGCGCCTCGACGTACGCGGGGGCCGAGAGGTGCGTAGGCTTCTTGTACGTCTCGCCATCCTCCCAGTAGAACTCGTACTTGGGACCGGCGTTCATGATCGGGCACTCGGTCGGCGTGCAGAACTCGGAGATGGTGCCGTAGAGCATGTTGACATGGTTGAAGAAGTCGACGACTGGGGTGGGTGAGCAGCTACCTTCAAGGCTCAGAAGCTTCCTCACCATGAACAGCAATCCACTCCTGCAGGTCCTCGCCCTCGGGGAGCTGGACAGCAGTCCGGAGGTTGCCAGAGCCCTTGGAGGTTGGGTGTCAGCCACCGTGGTTGCGAGCAATGCCGGGTCACAACTCACCAAGGTCTGCTGGGCATACTGCTTCAGCTGCCACTGCTTGGTTCCCTCTGCGACCTTGCGGGGCTTGAAGGCTGATTGGTGTCAGTGGGTGTGGAGGACGGCTGAGAACGACGACGACTCACTCCTCGACTGGTTGCTCTTTCTGGAGAGCGAGTGTTAGCTGTTGTCCATAGCCGACCGTGCTCGCCGACTCACAAGCTGAAGAGAGTGGACATTGTGGTCTAGTATGAGGCGAGTATGCTATGCTGGAGTGTGAGAAGGTGTCGAGGGACGTTGAATGGGTAGTTGATGAATGGGTGTTGACTTGTTGCCGCCGTGGCCGCTGGCTGCCAGGAGCACCGTGTGTGCTTTGTTGTTGTCTTTGGCGCGGGCCGCCCACTGAAACCGACTGACGACACGCCTCCCAAGCTTCCACCCTTGCCGCTGGACATTTCCGCCACCGCGTCGCGTATCCATGCCCCCCACTTATAATGTTGGGCGTCCACTCGCCCACCGCTCGATCAACAACCAAAAGGTCGCAACACTGACATGCATCAGCATCACGAGACACTTTTCCAGATTCACCCCCATCAACACACTCGCCATCCACCCAATGTCGACCCTGGCAACAGCAGAGCTCGGCCCATCTGACGACGAGAACGACGGCGACTTTGTCCCCCAGGCCGCGCCCAAGAGGAAGTCCAAGGTCAAGGGCGCGAAGCGGCAACGCTCTGGGTCACACGACAGCGGCTCCGACTCGTCCAGCGGCGACTCGGACGATGACGGAGACGAAGATGACGATGAGCTCAAGAAGCTCAAGGCGGAGCGAGCAGAGGCCGAGGCGGCAGAGCGCAAGAAGCGCGCCGCCGACGCCTTCCGTGCCATGCAGGAGGAGGCGAGGAGTGGCGTGCCAGCTGCGGCGGCACCAAAGGAGGTCGAGATGGTCGAAGTGAAGCGGCCGCGCCGGTTTGCAGGCGAGACAATATTGTGAGTGTGGGATGGGTGTGGGAGGTTTGGAAGCTTGGTTCAGAGTGTGGCAACTGGATCCCCGCCGCCACGGGCGCGCTGTGCTGACCCTGCAGTGAGACGGTCCGTCTGCCGAAGGACGACCCAGAAGCTATTAAGTACCTCGCTCAGCAGGCTGCGGAGACGCCGGCCGAGGCGTCAACATCGGCCGCGCCCTCTGCAGACAGTGCGAGCCCAGCACCTGCCGGCACGATCTCGAACGACGCGTCCTCTGAGCCACAATCGCAGCCCCGGCCAACAGGCCGCCCATTAGGCCGCGGACCTGTGCGTAAGCGCCCACGGCAGTCGCTGGAGGCCATGTCGGCAGCGCTGGATGCGGGGAAGAAGATGACGACGCTGGAGAAGGTTGGTAGGCCCGGCTTCACCGCTGACAGCCCAGTCACAGATGGACTGGAACTCGCACATGTCGACCAACACGGCCGTGTCGGACGAAATCGCGGCGCACCGGCGCTCGGGAGGATACCTGGAGAAGAAGGCGTTCCTCGAGCGTGTGGACGAGAGGCGGGCAGGCGCTCAGTCGCAGCCGTCGTCGAGACGAGGCTAAGGCGACGATGCACTCTATGATCAAGTCAAGCTGGAACAAGTTGGAGCCAAGTCGCAGCTACGTCGGAGAAGTCCAGGCAGAGTCAAGCCAGAGGATCCAAGCCAGAGGAAGCATGTGGAACCCCAGGTTAGTAAGAGCACGGTGCAGCATTGACAAAGTCCTAACAACAACACTTTCATACTATTACAACTACTAATAATGTTCGGGGCAAGCACTGACCAGCAGGCTGCAAGTTTTGGGTTGGGGGCGAGGCAGTGGCATAGAGCTGTAACTCCTCTGATCAACTTACTGCGCCGAAGCGGCAGTGCGAAGGTTGCGGGTGGCGTTGGTACGGCGCAGAGCGCGGGGGGCGACGGTGCCAAGGATGGCGTTGTCGGTGACGATGTCGTCGAACTCGGGGAAGTCAAACTCGAAGGGGTCCGAGTGGACGGAGGAGACGACGGGCGAGGCCTCGGGAGTGCTCTCGGGCGACTCGAAGAAGGGGGTGGGGGAGGGGCGAGGGCCGCGGCGCTGGTACTCGGTGGCGAAGGTGGGGCAGAAGGAGCCGGAGTTGCGCGAGGACTGGATGTCGCGGACGAGCTCGGAGAGGTCGTTGAGGAGGTTGGGGAGCACGTTGATGTAGCGCTCGATGTCGACGTACGCGCGCCTGGCGGCGAAGCCGGTGAAGCGGAAGAACTGCTCCTCGCGGGCCTCGATCTCAGCCTTGCGCTTGGAGTCGTAGATGAACTGGACAAATCCGCGGAGGTAGGGCTTGCTGTCCCAGCGAGTCTCGGTGGGGATCTCGAAGCGAACGACGGGGGTGGCAATCTTGGCCGTGTGGGGGTTGAGGGCCTTCTGGTACTGGCTGAGGGTGTTGTAGCGGCGAGAGACGATGGTGATCATCGAGACCATGATGGAGGCGGTCTCGTGCATACGCTCGAACTTCTCGGGGCTGTCGGGGATGGCGTCGGAGAAGTCTTGGTGGGCGAGGGTGAGGGTGTTGTGGACACGGACGACGAGGTCGGTGTGGGAGGTGAGGATGTTCTGGACGATGGACATGGTAGTCGAGTGAAGGAGTGTGATGGTCACTAGGACGAGTGTACAAGTAAAGAGCTATAGACAGACCAGCTGTGCTAGGCAGGTTTACTGACGAGATGAAGAAAAGAGACATGAAGAGGCAGCATCGCGCGCGATTATATACGCAACGAGGCCGGATGGAGCTCAAGATGGTCGTTGACGGCCAGATATCGAGGTCGCCAGGCGCGAAATTGCCCAATCCGGCCAGCGGCGCCCGCAAGAGGCAGTGAGGAGACCAGAAAAATCTTCATGCAATGCAGTGGTGATGAGCTCGACGGCGAGAACGACGACAACGAGATGAGTAGTGAGCACGGCGAGCAGCGCAGCAGGTGTAGGAAGGTAGTGACGTACAGCGGGACCAGATAGGGAGTCGCGGGGGCAGATAGTGCCTCGAAAATCGCGATTTCCCCATTCCCCCTCCATCCGCACAGATGTACGCTCCGCGGGCAGCACAGGCGTTCTCAGCGCCCCAGAGAACCCCAGGGTGAGTGCCAGAGTGCTGGGGAGGGTGGATGGCCGCCGCCCGTGGCTTGGGCGAGGAGGGGGTGGCCACGCGAAGATCGCCTTGGGCTGACGGCAGGCACCATCACGGCCCGCATCCACCGCCCTGCGCCGATTCGCGGCTTGCCAGCGCTTCTCGAGACCCACGGCGACCACTGTGCCGAGTTTCGTGCACGTGAGAGTTGTTTCCACGGCGCCGTGGCCACGGAGTGCGCAAGAAAGGGTCGGAGGCCAAAGGGATTGACTTGTGGGCCCGCTGACATCCCAGAACCACTCGGCAGCCATCCACCGCCAACCGTCCCCTGCGTGCACCTCACCGCCCGTGTGCCGACTTGGACAGGCCGGAGGATTACAGGCATACAACTCACGCTGGTTCAGCACCCGAATCCATCGAGAACGGGTCTCTGGGCACCGTGGGGCCGCTCGAACCGCCTGGTCCGACTTCTGTCGGCGGCCACGGCTTGCATCCACCCCCTGGCGTCCTGTCATCGGCAGCGTTGGAACCGAAGGCGGTCAAAGTGCCACCAGGATCTGTATCGAGTACATGCGTGGATCCTGAGGGTCGGGGAGATGGACGCGCTCGGGGCCTGCGGAGCGCGCCCCATAGGACACCTGGGCCGCCGTCACTCGCGTCATCCACCTCGCTCACGCTTGGCTGGCGCTCGACACGACTTGTACAGGCCAGGCGAGACTCCAGACGCAAAGTAGAGTGTCTACCGGCCTTTGTTGGGGCGGAAAGATGGGCTATGTCGTGGGCCTGTCCCGTGGGTGCGATCTCCAGCCCGGCCGGCCGTCCACTCCAGCACGCATGGCGCTCCTCCACTCATCTCTGGCCACCAGCACCATTCGCATTGGCCCACCGAGTCGCCACTACTGCATGGGATGCACACTGGAGAGGGTACAAGCTTGATCGACGAACAATGTCATGCGACCTGCACCGTGAAGTTCCTCTGTGGCGGTGAGCTCACTCTGACTCGTCGAACTATCACAATCAGTAGCCGCAAGACCACGCCCCGCGCCCCCGCTCGGCTGCCTGACATGACCCAGTCGCCATATGGCGTTCGGGTCGGACGGTTGACAAAGCGCGGCAGATCAGCAGGCCAAGATGTCACCACCCGAGCCGCGAGTCGGCAACGCCGCCACACTGCGAGGATGGGCTGGCGTTGACGCACAGCAACACATGCCGGTACCATGGACCACAATGCAGCTCTGGTGATCACACGGTGCGCAGACACAAGATGCAAAGGCCCCTTGGCGAAGTGATTGAGTGCCGCCGGTCGTGCGGGTGTTCGTGTTCACCACCTGACTCAGTGAGTCGGCCCGGCCCGGTGGACAACCGCCGATCTCGTGATCCACGCCTCGCTAGATATCAAGATGAGGGTGCCTGAATGATGGCTGGCGGTTGATGGCTAGCTGTTTCATGTGGGCGAGAGGTTGCCGGTCCGGGGACAGCTGGGTCATCACAGAGAGGGTAGCAGAGAGTGGCCGGTGTGTTGGTTCACTGTAGACCTGTCCGTGACTAGTCATCCACACCTCGCGTCTCCCGCAACGCAGCCGTCCGCGGTCAGCCTAGACAGTACCATCGAAACAGTGCGCCGCTCTCAGTACAGTGTCAGTTGAAGCAAGCCCGAGGGATGGCGGCCACGCAACGCTGTAGGTGCAAATGTACATCATCCAACCCATGCAGTCATCCTAACAGCGCGCAATTTACTTGCGGGCGGCGGGGGCGCCGATCACAACCTGCTTGAGGGTGGGGGGGAGCGACTGCTGGAGCTTGGAGGCCTTCTCCTGGTCGTGGAGGACGAGGGTGTAGAGGTAGCGCGAGCCACGGAGCTTGAACTTGGTGGCGACGGCCTGCTTGGTCGAGGCCTTCTTGCCGACGGGCGAGTTGGCGGGGCGCTTGACGACGGTGCGCTTGATCTTGGCCTCGACGGCGTCGGCGCGACGAGCGATCTCGACTGGGGGGTGGTTAGTGGGGGGTGGCTAGGTGTAACCGGCCGTCACAAGCCGGGGATCACGGCCTCACAGCATGCTCAGCACTGCTGCGCCGCGGTCCCCGGCTCATGCTAGCCTCGTCGATACGCACGGAACTTCTTGATGTCGGTGACCTGCTTGGGCTGGAGGGGTTAGTTATGGGCGATGGGTATGGCGGGGTCGGCGGCAGCACACGCAAGGGGACAGGCAGTCGGCAGGCGGTCGGCGGGCGGTCGAGGGTAGAGACGCATAGGCCATCCGGCACCACACGCAGTCTCCCCGTCGTCATGACGTTGGTCGTCTCCGACGCCGTCAGTCGGCCAAGGCCACGGCGTCTCGAGTCTCCGTTGGCCTCCATCACATTTTCTCCAGCATCTGTCGAGCGAGCCGCATCGCGCCGCCGTCGTCGTCGCCGGTGCCCGTGTCGTGTCCGTCCCCGTGCCGTCCGCTCGTGTGTGCTGTCGTCGCCGCGTCGCTTCTACTCACCATTTTGATCTACTTTTGCTTGAAGGCTAGGAGAGTGAAGGCCACGCTGAAGGAGCAAATGTCGGCGAGCAGCCAGGCAGTGGCAGGGGGGCAGCGCTGGGTGGTCTGCCCGCCCGGCAGCACACAGGGTCGTCTCGCAGAAACCTCCCAGTCCCTCCTGGCTGGGCGCTTTTGCTTCCGTCTACACTCAAAAGAACCAAACGACGACGCGGCATCAATCGGGGTTAAGGACGCATCGGAGTTAAAACTTGGTGCAAGATTTGGTGCATGTGCGTTGTATGGTGAGCGTCGTGCGAGGAGTGAGCGAGCGACGGGCCCGCCTCCCTGCCCTCCGCCAAGTTTAAGCCCTCCTCACCACCATCTCGTCTTTCCTCATCCATCAAAAGTCACTCGACACTCATCCAAAATGGTGCGCATCTACCGCTAAGTACCACGCTCCCGAAGGGGCATCACATCGCCTCGGAGCACGCTTAAGTCGTCGCCTGAACGGCTAGCCGCCCGACTCGTTCGCTGTCATCGCGCGAGAAAAATCGGTACAATGAGAAGGATCGGCGGTACAGTCTGACAGGGCTTGCCCCGCCAGACACACCATGGTGCTGACCGCCTCTCGTTGGCTATGCCTTCAGGTGCTCTTGCGAGCGAGACACCCTCTCGTGACGACCTCGAGCACGGAGCTCTGGCCCACTCGTGTCCTCGGACCGGGCCACCTCCCGACGCCGACACCGTAAAAGAACCCTCTGCGGTCTTGTCCTGGGAGTAGCCAGGTTGGACAGTCGAGCTGCCAAAGTTTGTCTCGATGGCTCCGGCCTAGAGCATTCTTTTAGAGCGACGTGATGCCCTGTAGTACCTCTTGATTGATGGGAACCGGGCTGGCGTTCGTCTCAATGACCCCTTTTTTAACACTTTCACAGCCCAAGGCCGCTGCCCCCAAGTCCAAGAAGCCCGCTGCCGCTCCCTACGGCACCAAGGTCGCCAAGAAGCCTGCCCAGAACCCTCTCTTCGAGAAGCGTTCGCGCACCTTCGGCATTGGTATGTGTTTTGGGTGTACGCCACACGGATCCGAGACTGACTCGACCCTCCAGGCGGTGACCTCCCCCCCAAGCAGGACCTTACTCGCTTCGTCAAGTGGCCCGAGTACGTCCGCCTCCAGCGCCAGAAGGTCATCCTTCACCAGCGCCTGAAGGTCCCCCCCGCCATCGCCCAGTTCTCGCACACTCTTGACAAGAACACCGCCACCCAGCTCTTCCAGCTCCTCAACAAGTACAAGCCCGAGTCGAAGCAGGAGAAGAAGGCCCGTCTCCTCGCCGAGGCCGAGGCCAAGTCCAAGGGTGACGCCACCACCAAGGACTCGAAGAAGCCCCTCTTCGTCAAGTACGGCCTCAACCACGTTGTCGCCCTTGTCGAGGCCAAGAAGGCTCAGCTCGTTGTCATTGCCGACGACGTTGACCCCATTGAGCTCGTTGTCTTCCTCCCCGCTCTCTGCCGCAAGATGGGTGTCCCCTACGTTATCGTCAAGGGCAAGTCCCGTCTTGGTCTTGTTGTCAACAAGAAGACCTCGGCCGTCGCCGCCATCACCGAGGTCCGCTCGGAGGACTCGCAGGCCCTCGCCACCCTTGTCTCGGCCGCCAAGGCCAACTACCTCGACAAGGCCGAGGAGTTCCGTCGCCACTGGGGCGGTGGTATCCGTGGCAACAAGTCGGTTGCCAAGCTCCGCAAGCGCGCTAAGGCTTCGGGCCAGGACGCCAAGAAGATCGACATCTCGCTCTAAGCGAGTATAGTTGTTCATCTTTTGGTTCCAGAGGCATTTGTTTCGTCGTATGACGCGCTGTATAGGCAATGTATGATTTAGCTCATGCCTCTACTCTCATACTTGGTGCATTGTGCATGATCATTTGATGGCTTGGAGGGAGTATTGGAGTGAAGCAGGAGCAGTGTGATTAGAAGGCGAACTAACTCGTCAGGGCATTCCTGCACCATATGGTGCTAGACATGATGCGTAGATGCGATTCGACGCGTCCATGACACTTGCGAACGTCGTAGGTCGCCAGGTATTGTCTCAGCTACTAGACAATGGTTGGGCTCATGCGCCGCATCACCCTGCCCCCCGACTCGCTGCCCAGCCTCATGCCCATATGCATGACCTAATATACTACAGGTCCTCGCGTCCACATGCACTTGTCCTGCTGCTTAAACCGACTCGTCCGTTCCCGATACAGCGTGCCCGGGGGGAACATGTATACGCCGCCGAGCAGCGCCATAACCTACGGCTGATCGTGTTGCTTACACGCCGCCTCCCATGCCTGCAGAGAACCGTGTCAGCGTGCTCACCACGTCCACGCCAGTGCAACTCACCTGCAACACCAACGACGTCGCGGATCTTGGCCGCCTCGGTGGCGCTCAGGCGGCCCTTCATAGCGACGAGGAACGTGTCGACAACGTAGTCGGCGTCGTCCTGGGACGCAAACTCGGTCTGGGCGAGCGCGTGCAGCTTCTGCCAGAAGTCGGGGTTGGCAATGGCAGAGTGGAACGCGGCCGTGCTGAGCGCCGGCGACGGCTGCTCGCTGAGCGAGTACTCGGGCACGTCGGTCGGCCCGGCGCCAGGCGAGTCGGTCGTGATTGTGAGCTGGGGCAGGTCGGCCGCGGTGTATGAGCGCGTTCGCGTGTGCGCGAGCGCTGGCGCCGCCTCGGCGGCGGTCGCCGGCGGGCTGGGCGCCGGCGCAGCAGCGGCCTTGGCCCCCGGCTTGGCCATGAGCGTGAGCACCGCGCCGTCGGCCAGGTCGTACTCCTTGAGCAGCTTGGCGTCGGCCAGCACCTTGCCCTTAAGAAGAAGACGCTGCGCGTCGGCGGGCGGCGCGCCAGGCGCGGCGGCAACACGCGCCTTGAGGTCGGTGACCGAGTCGCTGGGGTGCGCGCTGATGCTCAGCGTGAGCGGTGGGCGGGCCGACTTGACGGTCAGCGTGATGGCTGCGTCTGCGGCGGCGTCAGCGTTGGCATCGAGCAAGCACACAGTCACCACACCACTCACCCTGCACGGCACCCTCCTCCTCGGCATAGTCTGGCGGCACGACAACGGGCACATTGATGGCCGGCACCTTGCGCGGCCGCTTGTCCAACGGCGACGAGTAGTCGGGCGGGTATTCGACCTTGCGCGAGGCCAGCGACTCGAGGTAGCGCTTGGCAAAGGCCTTCTCCTCGGCGATCCGTTCTCCAGACAGTGGGGTATCCATGGTGCGGGTGTGTAAGTGATAAAGGAGGAGGATATCGCGTCGCTTGGCCGTCACGGTTGCATGCGGTGCAGCGTGCTCAATGGTGACGGCGTCGAGGCGTCGACGCGCGCCCACGTGGTAATCAGATTGGCTTGGGTGGTTTGCTGCCGCCCAAACGTCATAGGCCGGGTGGGGGGATGGACAAGTTGAAGGTAGTATGTCTGTAGAAACGATCAATCCCAGTGCGTACCAGATCGAGTTCAGCGCACATATCCTAACTCAACGGTACATATAAGAGTTTAACCCGTCTTCCCCAAGTTTGATCACCTTCAGAGCCATATTGGTGGTATGACATCTCGTACCCCACCGAGGCGTCACATTCCACCTTGCTGCCCAAGTGCCACACTCGAGTTTGACCCCGCTCGACATGTCGCACTGTTTAAACCGGGGAAACCGGTCGATATCTCGGATTGCTCAACTGGCCCACACATCACTTCATAAAAGCAATGGGCGCGTCGTCATCAAAAGCAGCACGCAGGCTGCCTACCAAGACGCCCAGCGCAGTCCACCCGCTGCCCGCTGCCACCCGCGTCCCTCCTCCTCCGCCGGTGTCGGAGGCTGCCGAGCCGGCAGCTCCTCCTCCGTCCTCCTCCTCCCGCCCGGCCGATGCCGCCACTCAAGAGGCCTTTGTGTACGGCGGTCTGAGGGAGTCACCCAGGACAGCTCCCAGTCCGTCATTCAGCGGCGAGAAGGACGATGGTGCGTCCTGTGGTCTTGGTGCGCGACTCGAGCTCACCATCCCAGCTATCCTCCAGGATGCCATGGACCCGCAGTTTCTGTCCAACCTGTCCCGGCTAGGCCCTGTCGATGTTCCCCAAGCGAGCCGCCTTGTCCGAGCGGTGCGTTGTATTGATTGAATCTCGCTGACTTGTATACAGCCTGCGAGGGCCCAGCGAACGTTGAACGCACGAAAGGACGAGTACACCCGGCCGACGGTCACCCCGCCACCCGGCACGGTGACCGCCTCGATGCTCACCACGTTGCTGGACGAGCTCAAGTTGTTGCCTCCCGGAGCCGACCCATCACGAGTGTACCGGCAGTTCGGACTGACCGCCGAGCAGCTCGCACCGGTCCGCCGTTGGGTTAACAGCCCGAGTGTCGGGGACGAGGAGCTGGTGGAGGTCAGGGACGGCGGCAACATGCAGGTTGAGCAGAGCGTGGAGCTCAAGGTGGGTTGTGAGCTGCGTACATGAGCTGACGATCAGGCTGTGTGGGTGACGCCGCAGGATAAGGGAGCTAGTTCTAGCCCATAGGGACGCCGTCGGTGATCGAGGAGATCGCGTACGAGGCTAATTCGCGCCTTGGCGTGCTGATGTCACTCTACTCATGACACCGGACTTGCGGTGGGGAGTTTACAGGCATTTGGTGTAGTCGGAGGTGGAGGCAACGACCAGCTCAGGCGGAGAGGCCGGTGGGAGGCGGGGTTGGACTCACTGGCGCAGGTCAATCAGAGGTCTGACGGAGTAGACGGAGTAAGGCGAACCAAGAGTGGGTTGGGGGACATCTCCTCTTGTCAGCAAGTCGTACATGGGCTCAAGATCCCGAAGTGAGGCGCGCGGGGACTAGACGACGACGGCGCACGCCCTCGACCTGGAGAGGGACCTAGGACCAGCCGGTCACTCGATACGCCATCGGTGTGTCCGCAAGCACGCCAGGATCGAGCGACGGCCGCTGAAAGGCTAGCATCCTAAATTGCGTCCAAGTGCAGTCTTGCACCTGTGGGAGAGGAGCTTTGTCAACGCGAGGGGGAACCACACCAACAGCACGGCGCTGGTGGGGACGGAAGCCCCTCATCGCATCTCGCGTACCCACGCCTGCAGCTCGTGGCGGCGCTGTCCCCTCCCAGGTAGCAGCGGCCGCGCCACTACCGCACCTGCGCCAGCCAGCGTCGCACACGCAGCCCTCGGGCAGCGGTGGGTGGCTCGGGGTTGGGCTTACACACGATGGCGTGACCTCGGCCTTGGACTCACTCTACTCACGCACGTGCCGAGGTCACGAGGCAGCATGCATGCCCGCCATCTCCCAATGCGTGGTCCGACGTCGTCGGGGCAGCGCGCAGCCAATAGCGATGACCGGGGACGGTTGTTGGACTGTTGCGGCGACGGTGTCCCGATCCGGACAGGGGGGGGGGGGGGGGCCGGTGGGGAATTCGGGGGAAGGGCTCGCTGGGTGGGGGGTGGGTCGCCGCGCTGCGGTGTGGGCTGGTTGGGGGGTGGCGGGGAGGGCGGTGCTGGTGGTGACGGGGGGCCATGGGCGAGTGTGCTCGGCGCGGGGGTTGCTGGGAGGTGGTGGGGAGAGAAGGAGACGTGAGGCGGAGATGAAGTGAGTCGCGTCGCGGGGTGAGGCGCCCGCCCGCCAGCGCTGCCACCGCCGCCCAGCGACCTTCCTCGCCACCTACACGGCCCCCAAGCGCAGTTCAGGCACTCACACGCTCACTGACAGTTCTGGGAGGCAGCGCGGTGCCGCAGACATGCATAGCGTTGCGGGGGACAACGCGAGGCGGAGGCGAAATCGCGCGGAGATGGCCCCCACTCCGCGCTCGAACTCGACCTGCCCCCGCCCTCCTGCTACAGCGTGCACGTGATCTGACTTCTGGGCTGTCCTCGCGCTGTTCTGCTCGTCATCTCGGTGCTCTTACAGCCCATCAACACGCTGTCTACGCCGTGCATTGCTTCGAGCTCGTGGTATGGACAGATGACCTGCTCTGACGCTCTCGTCCCGATCCGGAAACGGCCTCTACGGTGAGCGGTGTATATAACACTGACCTTTTACTGACCTTGACTCCTCATCATCGCCTTCTAAGGTCATCTTGGTACGTACCGCGCTCACCCCCTCCCCTCCCTTCTCTTAACTGACGCCTCAGTCTTGCTCTCGAGCTAGCACAACACCCTCACTCACTCACTCAACTCACACGGCTACCATCGCCACAATGTCCTTTTCGACCATCGAGTCCATCATCCGCGACCACAAGGCCCTCCTTGAGCGCTGCGCCCAGCACCTCAACAAGGCCGAGTACTACCTCTCCCCCTCCCGCCGCCCCGACGCGACGCCCGAGAACCCCTTCATCCACTCGCACGACCTCAAGGCCATGCACGAGCACGCCAACGTTCTCACGGCCATGATCCAGATCATCTCTGGCCGCATTAGCAAGCTTCACTCGTTCAACCAGTCCGACGCCGAGCCTCGCGCCCGCCGCATCGCCTTCACCACCGACCTCCCCGGCAACCAGGGAGTGTGCTCCGAGTTCATGGAGGACTACCGCGCCCGCGGCCTCGACCAGCTCTTCCGCCGCATCGAGGTCCTCCTCGAGCGCGGTCACCTCGCCCCCAAGCACGTTGACCGTGAACTTGAGCGCAACATTACCGCCATCTGGGCCCTTCTCGCCGAGCTCCAGGACCAGATTGACGAGACCCTCGGCATCTACGCCACCGAGCACACCCACCTTAAGAACCTCCGCGACAGGATCAAGGGCGCCTCCACTCTTGACCTCTCTGGCCTCTGGACCACCGTCGACGCCGAGATCACCCGCACCCTCCGCCGCCAGCCGGCCTGCCGCAACCTTCGCAGTGGCTTCGCGCCCGCTCTGGCTCCTGCCCCCATGCCCGCCCCCGTGCCCGCGCCCGTCCCGGTCGTCCCGGTCGTCCGCCGCCAGGCCGCCCACCGCAACCTCCGCGCTGTGGCCCTGGCCCAGTGAGTACCCCGGCCTTGTGCCCCTCACTCCCCTCCGTGCTTGGCTTGCCAGTGCGATGAGAGATGCTCGGCTTCGGCCCTGCTACCTCGCCCCCTCCGCGCCAGCTTGCTGGTAGGTCCTGCGGCTCGGCCTTGTGCCGAGTCTTGAGTACATGGGACCGTAGCGATGAGAGGAGTTGCTGCTTTGCCGCGCTGCCTCGCCCCCAAGGACTTTCTGCTTGCCCTGCTAGTCGGGTGCTTGCTTTTTGAACATTGCCTCGTGCTTGCCCTGCAGGTCAGGTGCTTGCTTTTGTAAATACGATATAGTTATGGATTCGGTTGTTTCGACTTTGTGGCACTTGGGGGCGTTTGACTCTGAGCTTTGGCTAACTTGACTTTGGGACTTGACTGACTTGACTGTGGCGCCTAAGTACCACGCCCATTACATGGTCTATGCTATGAATGTAAGATGTGGCCGGCCTACTTGTCCTCTGTGGTCTTTGCTGCGCTGTCCTCGCGCGCGGCCGTCTCTCTGAGCGCCTTGGCGTCGAGCGGGTCGATGCCCAAGAACAAGTTCCAGCGCGACGGGTGGGTGATGGCACGCTTGCGCCGCCACGCACGCCATCTTGGCGCGTATCTGATCACCACTAGCAGAAGTGGCAGCGAGGCCAGGCACAGCCCCGAGAGGAGGACGAACGACCACCCCGCGCCGAGGTTCTGGTACATGATTTGGCTGGGGGTCAGCGACGACAACATGTTTTGCCAACTCACATGACGCCCGTGCCGATAGCGCCGAATGAACAGCGCACGAAATTGAGCGACGCCGACGACGCCGCGCCCTTGCCCGGGAAAATGTCCTGTCCATAAATGACGCCGACGGCAATGACGGCTACACCGAGGCTGGGGAAGAAGGAGACGACGAGGAGCGCGGCCAGCGGCGCCTTGACCTGGATGCACCAGCCGAGTGCGACGGACGCGGCGATGAACATGAACATGCCGGGCCAGATGACGCGGATGCGTGTGCGCTCGATCTTGAAGTCGTCGGGCTTTTGCCGGTAGTCGCCGCCCACGCGCTTGGTTTCGAGCCGGTAGTAGTAGTCGACGAGCCGGCCTGCGAATAGGGTGGAGACTGTGGTTCCGATACCTGATGGGCTGGGGGGTTAAAGTGATGGCCAGTGGTGATCAAGGTAATCAAGACCTACAGATAGCAGAGGCCGATCTGGAGCTCATTGAGGTGATACTTTTCCTCGAGCGCAGTGGAGAAGATTGCACTGGCGTTAGTGGCGCTTTGCAGGAAAACCCACATGACACAGTAAAATTCGAGATACAGCAGGCTGACGACAAAGTAGATGAGGAAGATTTCGGGCACGAAGAGGATGGTGAAGGCGGAAAGAGGCTGGTACTGGGCGCGTCAGATGTGGCGGTTGAGGTCAACTCACTGGTCGCCATGGCGGCCGGTCGACGATATCCGGCTCGACTCCGCTCCTGCGCAGCTTCCAGCTCTTGTGAATCTGCACGGGGGACGCATTGAGCAGCGGCGGGGGGATGGACCCGTCGCCGACGATGGAGCGCAGCGTCTCGGGGAAGAAGCTGGGCGTGAGTGTGTGCCGTTTGTTCGCCACGTACAACAGAAATGCGACAACAAACGTGCCCGAGGCCGCGGCGAGAAAGTAGAACATCGCGCGCCACCCCCACGCCTGGGAGAAGACGCCGCCGAGCAGCGGGCCGACGGCGGGGCCGATCATCGCGCCGCACTGGAATATCGCCTGGAACTTGCCGCGTTCTTTCGGCTCAGCGATGTCCGCGACCGCGCCGCTCCCGATCGCGATGACGGCGCTCCCGCCCGTCGCCTGCAGCGCGCGCAGGAACAGCAAAAGCCAGTACTTGGTGACCGGCATGAAGCCCAGCCCGAGGTTGGCGCCGATGTAGATCGCCATGGTGAGGAGGAAGAGCGGACGCCGGCCAAAGCTGTCGCTTGCGGACCCGAAGAACGACGGCGTGACCGCCTCTGGGAGTGGGTCAGTGGGGGACAGAAAAGCACGCACGGAACACGAGGTACACGGTCAGCGCGAGCGTGATGTCCTGGTTGGAGCGGCGGAAGTCGCGCGCAATCACCGGGATGGCGGGCACGAAGATGTTGCTCTGCGCGGCGTGAGTCACGGGTGGGGGGTGGGGGATTCCTCACGCTGATGGGCGAGAAGATGCCCCCGATACCGCCGAGCAGCGCGATGAGCCAGCGCGTCGGCGTCGAGAAGGCAGAGTACGGGCGGGTGGAGGGGGCCGTGGGGGTGCGCTTGAGCTCGGTAGGCGGCGGCGTGGGCGGGGCAGCCTGCACCCCGCCTCCGTCCGCATGCACCCCTCCGTCCGTCGTGTCCGCCTCCCCAGCCGTGCTGGCAAGCGAAGGCGCGCGGCCGCGGTGCGCGGCGGCGAGGTCGTGCGACCCGGGACTGGGACTGGGCCATGGCCGTCGGCCATCGCGTGCGCCGCGCGATGGCGACAGCGACGGCGACGGCGGCGGCGGCGGTGAGGACACCAACTCGGCGCCCATGGGTCGTGCTGCGCGTGCCGTTGGAGTATGCCGTTCAACACGACCAGCACAGGGGTACGCGTGGTGCTCGCTATCGGCGAGAGGGTCGCTGGCGGAGATACCAAAATCGGGTGTTTGTGCGGAAGCCGCTGCTGCTGTTGCTGTTGCTGTTGCTGCTCCTGCTGCTGCTCGCGCCGGTACGTGCTATGCGAGTCGGGTTGCTGCTATGCTGCGCGCCGACCCCTCCGCATGCTTGCCCGCCGTTAAGTAATGTGCGAGCTACCTCGGCGTCGCGGTGGTGCGCGGTGCGAACATGTCCCCACGCACCCCCTCGGCCACAAATACAACACCCTTCGGCCATGTGCGACACGGCGAAAACAATGCGGCCCATCGCATCACTTGACGTCACGGCGCGCAGCAGCCCATGGCATGCCGGTGCGTGCCGTCCATGCCGTCCATGCCGTCCATGTCGGCCGATCAACTCTGCGATCTGCGACTCTGGCGCCTTGCCTGCACGGAGTCATGGGCGGGGATAGACACTCGACACCACGGTGCTGTACACCAACTCTATGCATACATCCTCACGGCTCTACTCGTCCGATAACCGCTCAGCTATGGACGACGTCGCCCCGTTCACGTGCGGCTGCGGCGCCGCGAAGCCCCGGTACCGGATCGGCGGGAACCCGGGGCCGCCGACACTGCCGACACTCGGGGCGGCGACCCCCTGCTGCTGGAAGCGGCGCACCGCCGACGACGCAGAGATGGACGGCGCCGGCGCCGACGCAGCGTACGTCGACGACGCGGCTGATTTCGCGCCCGCGAGGGACGTGAGGCGCTGCTGGGACGCCTGCGGGCGGCCCAGGCCCACTGGCGATTGGACGGGCGGGTCCTCCGCCTCCGGGTGGGCGGATGGCGGCCTGTGATCTGACGACTGGGTAGACGCGGTGTCGGCCGCATGGTGCCTGTCGCCGTTGACGCTAGCGCTGTCTCCCGGCGCCAGGGGTGCCGAGGGGCCGTTGAGCGACCGCGACATGTTGTCCATTGCCAGAGCTGGCAGATCCAGCACGCCGATCTCCGGGGACGACTGCGGCGTCTGGGGTGAGATGATGCGCGGGAGACCGAGCGCAATGTGGTGCGGGTAGACGTAGCGGTCCTGGATGGCCTGGCGGAAGCGGTCAACGAGGAGCTGCTCGAGCTTGGGGATGTCTGTTGCGTAGTGAGCAGGTGCGCTGGAAGCAATCGCTACGCCACCTACCCTGCAGCTTCGCCTTGCTTCCCAGCAGACTCGTCGTCTTCAGGTTGAGGTGGAAGTCGGGCAGGAGGCAGAGGTGGAGGTGCTGGCGGTCGCCCTTGGGGTCGTGGAGCACGACGCTCAGCGTGCCCGCAAACGTCCGCAGCTCGACACCAATAGACACGGGGAGGACCGCGAAGCGCGGGCGCGGGAAGTTGATCACGACCGCTGTCGAGATGGACAGCGCCACGGCGTCGGTGTAGTCGATGTCGATCTCGGCGCGCACGCGGCCCTGCCCGTCGGCGGGGCGGATGCGCGCGTTCGACAGCAGCGGAAAACTCGAGCCAAGGCTCACGCCCGTGACCTGGATCGGGTCCTGCGTCGTCAGCTACTTGCTCCATCGCATGCACCCTCACAAGCCACGACTGCTGCCGGCCAGGCGGGTTGAGCCATCGCTCGAACTGCTGCCGCGCGCCCTCCTCGCCCGAGGTGGAGAGCAGGTCGTTCCGGTACCCCTGGAGCACCTGCGCGAGCAGCACGTTGACCCAGTCGGTCGACTCGGGCGGGTGCGTCGCCATCTCGTAGCCCGTCTTGCTGAGGAGCAGGGAGGCCGGCGGCGGCGGCACGGCCGTGTTGGAGAGGAGCGATTTCTGGGGCCAGTCAGCATGCCGTCGCGCGTATGGTGGGCAGCAACAGCCTCAAGCACCCACCTTGGACCGCTCGTCCCGTCGCTTCCGCCACCCGTCAGTGTCCTGCGCCTCTAGTGGCGAGAAGATGACATAGCGGATGAAGAGGAGCGCCAGGGCGAGGAAGACGGCCTGCCCAACAAGAAAGCCCTGCGTGAACGTCCATGCCGCTGGCGCCGGGTGCATTGGGAAGATTGCGTAGGTCGACATGGTGCTAAAGGTGGTGTTTCTACGCTGTGTATTCCCTCTTCTATGTGCTCATTGCTGGGTGTGATGGTCGAGAAGAACAAGCGACTTGCCGTTGTTTACGCGTCCCGAACAGCTCAAGATCCACCCACCACCACCACCAAAATGACAATCAGACCCGACCTCATTTGACTCTAATTGCTCCCGCTCGTATTGCAACCCGCCTATACGCCGCATGGTGATACATTAATGTTACGAAAAGACGTGCGGACTGTCATGCAAAGACCCAAATGTGTCGGGCTGGATGGGGACAACAGCGTAAGCGCAATGGGCATGCGGGGGTGGGGTGTTGTTGTGATTGCCGATGGGGGTTGGGAGCAAAGAGGTATGCGTGATGTCGGTGAACAAGTGACCGGTCGTAAAGGCAGTGAGAGTGGCCAGAGAATGGTATCGATGGGAGGGTAGCGGTGTGGGGGATCATACTATGGAATGGTCCAGTGATGGATGGGCCCAAGGCGTATCTTGAGCTGGTGCAACGGTGCAATGACCGCAACTATTCGGCTTGGTTCGACAGACGGCTCTTGCTCGACTTGCGCTTGCCTTTGCCCTTTCCGCTGCGGCGACGGACACCTGAGCCCCAGTTGGAAACAACATCGTGTCCGTCCCACTCTTCGCCCTCGAGGATTAGCTGACGAGCAGGCCGGCCTTCCTCCCAGGCGCCAGGTGAGTGGACGGCAATGACGGGGGGTTCCACCCCATGGTTGCCGATGTCGCGAGGTGGGGTACGCGTGCCGTTGGTGCTACCAGACTTGCGGTACGCTGACGGAAGAGGGGGCACGGGGGGTGGCGCCACAGGAATGAGAAGCGCCGCACGAAGCGACTTGACAGAGCGCTGCTTGCGAGGCTGTCCAACCCGGTAGCCGCCGCCACTGCTGCCGCCAGAGTTGTCATTGGGGCGGGGTGGAGTGGCAGGCTTGTAGAAGAACGACTTGGTGTAGTCGATCTCGACGTTCTGGTCCTCGAACGGATTGCCAAGCTCACGAACAGTTCCAGTCGAGTCCGTGGAGTCGTTCGATGAGTGTTTGGGCCTGTCCTCCGAGTCCGAGTTCCAACCAGCGAAGTTGGCCCCCTGCATCTGCCAATCGAGACGAGGGGTCAGAATCGGAGTCGCCGTGTTGCGCGGTAACTCGTCGTCGACTGAGGCGGTTGGGTCCAGAGCCGGCACGGGTGGCGCCGCCCAGAAGGCGGCTCGTAGTGCTGTCAGGGACTTGCGTGCGCGTAGGGCTATCGACGAGAAGTTGGACTCTGCTGGTGGGGCCGGGGCAGGTGGCAGTGGGGGAAGGTCCTCGGCATCGTTCGAAACCGAGTCGCAAATGACAGGCGAAAGTCTCTGTAATGTAGGCGCCGCCACAGAAACAGGCGAGATGAGGAAGGGCGGGCGACGAGAAGAGATGGCAGAGCGCTGGCGCGAGGATCGTCCCAGGGCGGGTGACGACTGGGCAACACGAAGCTTGGCGGGGCGTTCGACCACGACGCGCTCGACCACAACGGGCTCGACGGGGACAGGCTCGACCACTGGCTGAGGGGCAGGGTCGGAGAGGGCCTCGGCCATTGCCTGGGCAATCCTTTCACTTGCAGTAGGCTTTGGTGGCGAGGGAGGCTGAATCTCAACAATCGGAATCTGCGGAGGCATGACGGCTGGTGCGGGGGCCGTGAACACCGGGGCTCTGGGCGGCGGGAACAGGTCGACATCTTCTTCGTCGGAATCATCGTCGTCGTCGTACTCGACAGTCGCAGCCAGGATGCGCTTGCCAATTGCGGCAGCTTCCCGCTCTGCTGCAAGAATCTCCTCCGGGTCCGCGAGAGCATCGTCGTCAAATGTGGCTGCAGGGGTCACCAGGTCAACCATTGGCGGCTCGACCTCGGCGCAAGGAGCCGTTGTTGGGGGACTTGCCCCAAGCGTCGACGAAGACTCGTAGCCGTCAAAGTCGTCGTACCCTGCGTACATGTCCTCGTCCTCCTGGTCCTCGTAGTCGCTTGGTAACGGACTGAAACCAAACGCGTCGTCGTCGAACATGTTGTCCTCGAACTGGGCCACATTCTCCTCTGGCGGCGAGAACAGGGCCGCGATCGACGGTGGGGGTTCGGCAAAGGCGGTGGGCACTCTGGAGCGAGGGGCAGCGGCTGGTGGCTCCTCGTTCTTGGAGAATTGAAGCGTGTCAACACGCCGTGGTGGCACATCTTCCTGTTGTGGGGGCGACACGGAATGAGGAAGCCCGAGCTCCCAGTTGGATTTGGTCTTGCGGACAAATTGACCGCCTTTTGCCAGTCCGAGCCCAACAGTCGAAGCTTCTAATGAGCCCTGGTCATTCGGCGGGCTCATCGAAGCGATACCCTTGCCAACCGTCTGTGCGGCACGGCCAAGCAGGGTGGACGACCACCACGACTGTGCGGCCTCAGGGCTGCCGTCAGCCGCCACTGCAATGTCGCGCCTCTTTTCGTTAATAGCGCTGCTCGCATCTTGAAGCACCACACTGCGGAGCACGCTGCTGCTTGAGCGGTACGGGCCGGGTTTCGTGAGGTGCTGTACTTGCATCGGGCCGCGAGGATCCAATCCCATACTCGAGTAGAGGTGCGCTAGTTCGGCGGCCGAGTCTTCGTCAAAGTCGTGTTTTAGTCGCCGACGGACCCGCTCGTGTTCTGGGGTGAAGACACGGGTCTCCTTGTACCCAGCCTGCTGCAGGAGGAGTTCGAGGGACGCGAGTTCTGGGAGGGGTTGGACGGGAGGAAGGGGATCTGGTGGTGCGGGAACCTCGTCGTCGATCGAGGACTGGGGCTGGGAGTATGGGCGCGGAGGCCTCGATGGGCCAGATGCGTTGTGTGATAGGGAAGCCGGGTACCGGCGTACTGGTGTAGCCATGTTTGACTGGCAAGCGTGAGCGGGGTGGGAGGCAAGGGCAGGCTTACCATCGTTGTTGAGGTCAGAGGATGATGGCTGGGTGTTGGCCGTTGGCCACCACCGTTGCAGTCGAGTGCTCAATGAATAATGAAAGATCCGCGCCGGGGCGGAGGGCGGGTTGTGAGGGGGCGGTGGTTGCTATGGCTTGTCGCAGGCGTTGTTTGCAATGCTAGAGCGTTTGTCCAAGTGAAGGCGCGCTGCTCTGAGAATGTGACAATGCGTGTGTGGGTGGTTGGGCAAGCCGAGGAGTGAAGAAGCGTGAGTGAGTGAGGCTGGGTAGGGAAACGATGTGCCAGGAGTTGTGTGCGTGCGGCGTGTTTGGTCGTTGTAGGGTTCGTGACGAGCAAGGCGTGTGGGTGTGGGTGTGGGTGTGATGTACAACTCTACAGGCCACGGCTGGTGCAGCTGGGCGAAGTGCGGCTGGTGCGGCAGCACTGTCGCAGAGAGTGGGAGAGTGCGAGGGGGTGGGGGGAGGAGTGGTGATGCGTGGTGTATGCTGCGATGATGATGCAAAGAGAATGAATGCTTGGGTAGTGTGGGATGGGGGCGGGTGTGTTGGGTGCTGCTGGTGCTCACTGCTGGGTGCAGCATGCCCTTGCCCTGTATGATCCCAGTCCTGGCTCCCACCCAAACACTCGGCGGCGGGCGACAACGAGTGACCGCAGGGGTGGGTTCCGTTCGAAAAGTGCCTGCCAAATTGCACCCGCCCAGTCAGCCAGCCAGCGACAAGCCCGCCCGACCGGCCAAAATCTCAAAAGTCAGTCACGCTCGACGCCGCAGAATGACCCGCTAGTGCCTGGCAGGCATGCACCAGTCGCACCTGCACCAGCGGCGCCAGTGGCACACCTTCTTCACCCGCAGCGCGCGGCCCTCTCATTCTCGACACGTACTGCTCACTGTGCGCCGTGACGCACGCTCTTCCCGCCAGCAAGCATGATGCACCACAGCGCGGGCCTTGGAATCGGATGCACCTCGCACCCCGCACCCCGCACCTCGCACTCGTCACACGAAGGCGCACAAACAACACACACCCACATACCCGCAAGCCACAAAGCCACAGCGACGCGTAGAGTCCCTTCTATCAGGGCACGCACCCCATTCACCGGAATCTAGGCGCCGCTTGGTGTGGGCTGTGGGCAGGCGTCGAGACATGCATGCACCAACAGGCCGATTCGGGGAGGATTGCGCCGTTTCATAATGTCAATTGAGGACTGCCAGCGGTCGTGCAATCTGCGCCACTCATGCACGCACATACCCAGGCCACATGACTTGTGCGCAGACTCAGAATGCCATGCACAGGGACAGTGGAAGGCGAACAAGAAGTCTGTTGCAGATGCACTGTCTCACCGAGCACATTCGGTCGAGGCAACATTGCAAGCCATTCAGTCGCATCGAGCAAAGATGAAGCACACTATAATGGAGCCAAGATGGACTAGCAACGCGGTCCACCGTCCCGCCAAGCTCCGAGCCGCACTCGGCCGATGAACACCGCACCGCCGTGCGAGTCATGCATGCAGGAAAACAGAACGCTCACTCCAAGAGGCAAGGTCGACTTTGACCGTGGCTTCCGGCTATCCATGGAGGCAGGAGTCGTGTACCATCCAAACTATTAGGCACCTCAGCTTACACTGGGCATTGATAACCCCCCCCCCCCCTCTCAGGCCTCGCTATCGCATTGGATATGGGACATGATAATAGGCGGCAGCGGTGCATGTCGCTGGAGGGTATACTGTAGGGCCGGAGCTTGGAGTCTATCGGCACTAAGGGTGGGTTCAGGTTGGGACATCAGTACTACATCAATCAACTAGCGTTAGTTCGGAAGATGCGCACATGCGCACATACTACAGATGTATCATTTCTCGCGATGAGTCAGAGCGTTGTACGTAATGTTTGGTGTGGGTGGTGTGAGTGGCACTCTGTGCCTCCACTAGCAAAGTGGCATTCTCGGTTTGACAAATACTCGTCCAACCAGCAGCCATGTTCGAACGAGAACTCATATTCATCGCAGCTGATACTTTGTGTTTTTGTAGATTTTGTAGATTTTGTACGTAGCAGGATCCAGAGACTGAGTAATGGGGGATTTAGGGAGTTTTTGACATTCATTTTCGCAGTACATCGTTTTTTTTTCTTGTTCTCGTTCGAATTGGGTTGATCTTTCGGCTTTCGTGTGGTCTGCGGGGTCGGGTGCTGCACGTCTTGAGACGAAATTGCGGCATGCAAATCACAGGTCAACGCGTGCAGGCCACACGCACATGTGTGGGATGCAACGCCGAGTTGTGAATGTTGGGCCTATCGAAGACAGATGCCGACGCAGCAGTTGCCGAGACGTACGCCGATGCAAGTGTACCGCCCCACCAGACCGCTAGGGCCGGCGAGGTACGCATCGTAAGTCCCATCAGGGTGGATCGTGAGGGAGGTAAGGGTGTAACCCTCCTCGACTTCGACCTGGTACTTGACAGACGGCAGGAAGTCACCCTGCTCGTCCTTACTGTCGCGGGCGTCGATTGCGGGCGGGTCGGCCGGAGGCGCTTCAATAGTGGGGGCTTCACCCTCGTCAAGGTCGCGCCTGTAGGCGCAGTAGACACCGATACAGCAGACGTTCCCGACTCTGAAGCCGTAGCACGATCCTCGACGGGTGGGCGTGTTCACGTGTTCTGGGCTGTCGACGTAGTAAAGACCATTGGAGTACGAGATGCTCAAGCCATACTCGGGGTTCGGGGCCTCGACAGTGGTCGTGTTGGGGGGCAAAGCTGGTACTGTACAATCGGGGTGACGGGGCTGGCACTGACAGCACAGGAACCGATCCAGGCGGCGAGTGAGACGAAGGTGAGGAGGTTGAACTGCATGCTGGGGACTTGGATGGATTAGCGCCCATAGCAGCCAAGAGGATTAGTGTTCTTACGTGCTTTTGCTTGTTTAAGTCCAAAGATAGTCTGAGTTGAAAGTGAATATGGAGAAGGTGATGGGAGGATAGAGACGATGCCTGGGGATAGTCCTCCTTTTGTACCGTTCATGCCCCCCCCCCCACCCACCCCCTCTCCGTGCAACTTGGATCAGGAGGTCGCTGGACGTAGCCACTGAGTCACAGGGGACAGGATTCTTACACGGGTCCCGCCAGCGACCCTCGCGGAGGAGGTAAGGGTGATGTGGCATCCTTGTCGACGAGGTTCTTGTGGGGCTGGCGCCACAGCGTCCTCTGTCTGCGCCGCTAGCTTCCTATAACATGCTCCAACCCACTGCGCATGTTTATCCGACGTAGCCGTTGATTCACAAGGGGCCGCTTGGGTACTCGGGCCCGGACCACGACAATCGTGGAAAAGGAATGAGTGATGTGGCGCGCTCGTTGACATGTTGTCGACATGTTTTCTGTAGGCTCGTACCCGGGTCAGTGAGCGCCTGTGCCTTCCCCTGCGGTGTTCTGCTGTCCGCCAGGGAGTCAGTGGCCCCCCGTTCCTCCTCCGATCGGGTATGGATGTGTCTTCCACATGGTGCCCATAAGCGAATCTAACTGAGACTGGGTGCCATCAACTTGTCCCATGCGGATCAACCGGCCCGCACAACCCGATTAGCCGGTCGTCAATCGTCTTGTGGGAGGGACTTACGGAGGGTGATCCGAGAGCTGCAGTCAGCACTACGTGACGGCCTCCCATGCCCCTTCTCCCTCTCTATCGCGAGCGGTAATCCGAGACGTGTTCATGACGTGCTGCCGATATCATCGGGGAAGACCATGTGGTGACCAGGCGCACGTGACGTGATGATCGTCGCCGAGGAATTATGGTTTTTGTACCTAGACGACATCCGCAACCCAAACCTTCTTACTCCCTCGGTAACCTTGGTGACGGCAGGTTCAGTGCAACTTTGAAACACCCTTGGCTCCATGGATGAGGAGTGCGGAGTGCGGACGCACAGACAAGGATACACTGAAAATGTGGCAACAGACTTCTGCTGCCACTTGCGATGAGGCAGTGTCTTGGAGAGATGGCCCCACAGGGCTGCGGATTGCGGAGAGGACGTAAGCGTGTGGCATATGAGGAGAAGGAGAAAACGATGATACATGCCAAGCAGGAGCCAGGACCCAATACAGGAGGTCATCACGTGAGCTGGTGGTGCAAACAGGGAGCCCAAACGAGGAAAGGAGGAAAGACAGCATTTGTTAAGCCACCATGATGGTGTGGGCCTTCTGAGCAGCTGTCGCCATTGCAAGTGCGTATTCCGATGTCTACAAGCCATCCGATATGGGTTTGATGTGGCACCCGTGATAGGTGCCCACAACTTGCTTTCAGAATGCGCTGTCACGGCTATGCCCTCATGCCGCTCTGACGAGAGGCCTTCAAACACGCGTCGAGGGTGTCGATCCGTCGATCAACCGATCAACTGGTGCCAAGGCGCCAAGGCCGAGGCAAGCTCGTGCAGTTGAACTCAAATGTGTTAACGCACGCTAGCGCGCCAACTCCGCCATGTGCCTTGCGCACCTACTTTGCGGCCTGCGGTGACGCGGTTACCTACATGTGAAATGACGATTCACGAAGCCGATCTCGCTGGAGATGGCAGGAGTTGTATATCCCTTGCGACCGCATATGATGTGACATAGTGGCATGAGGCTGTACTTATCTGGGAGGCACTGTGCATACATAGCCTTAGGAAGGGCGATGGCCACCATGTTACCCCATGTGTCATGCATTTGGATAGTTAAACCTTTAGTGCAAGAATACAGTTCACGCCATCAGCTGCCACGTATCCACCTCAGGTATGCTCCACTGTAAGGAACGGGCCATGGAATCAAACAACATGGCACCATGTGGTGCCACCTCGCTCGCTCTCGCTCGCTCCCGTACTTAGCCGCGACCACCGTTCGGCAATTGGCCACCACCCCGCCTCCAGCACCACATCATGCTCAACAACCTCTCGTTCTCTTTCGTCGGCCTGCCAGTGGGCATAGGCCACAGCCTTGCCCCTACCATTGCGCTCGGTGTGTCCGGGGGCCGCGAGGGTGCGGTGCATGCGCTGCTCCCAGCAATCGACGGCGGCGTCGCCACCGTCCGCGTCGCGGACCCGAGCAAGGCCGTGTTCTGGCACCCCAACAAGACTGAGGACCTCCTTACGAAGCGTATCATCGGGCCCATGCCCCGCTCCCGTTCGTACCGTGTGCGCGTCGACGAGGGGTACACCATCTCCGCGCTCGCCATCTACCCGGACGGCACGTACGCGTCGACCGTCAAGAAGACCGACGCGTGGTTCGGCACCACGACCTCTGGGACTCGCGTCGGTGATGGGGTGGAGGGGATTCTCATCGAGGAGTCGGAGGCAGAGGAGGACGCGTAGTGTTGGCCCAAGGAAAGAAGAATGTGCGCGACGAGTGTAAACACGATGCATCATGCCCAGAGCTGCTCGTGTACCCAGCCCGCCTCTGTACGGCGGTACAGCAGCCGCAGGTGGTTTCTGCTCGGCTCGCCCTGCCAGAACTCTACCTCGGACGGCTGGATGCGCCACACACTCCACGACGGGCACGGTGTGGCGGGGTCGTCCTCGAGCCGCGCGCGGGCGGTAACAAGGTCTGCCTCGACACCGTCCGGCCCGACCGCCTCGCTCTGCTTCCCGACCAGGGCGAGTGCGCGCGCCTCAGCCCCACGCGCAGCAAAGTCCGCCGCACTATCCTCACTGGACGCACGCACCGCCGTCCCGCGGATGCGCACGGCGCGCGCCACCTCGGGCCAGTAGAACGAGAGCGCGGCGCGCGGGTTGTCCGCCAGCTGGCGGCTCTTGCTGCTCGCGCCGGTGGCGATTTCGAAGCCGGCGTCGGTCACGTCTTTGAGGATGAGGACGCGCGCGTCCGGCTGCCCGTCGGCGCCGACGGTCGAGAGTGTGGCGGCGAGCGGTTCGCGGCTGGCGGCGATTGCCACGTCCAGCCAGTCGAGGAAGAGCGCGTGCGGCGTCTCGGAAGCCGTGGCGAGGTCCCATGACGGCGGGGTGCCTGTTATTGAGGGGATGGCGCGCAGCCTGTCGCGCAGAGACATTGTGTGTTGTTGTTGAAGTCGGTGCGGGATGTCGAGTCGATGTATCGCTGCCTCGTCGGGTCGCTTGAGTCGCTCTGTATGACGCAGTGGTGGCGTAATAGGGCCACGTGAGGTTATGTAATAGGCTATAGGCTGTCAGGTTCCTGGTATTTACAACGATCGATTGAGTTATCGGATCCGCTATTGCTGCGATTTCTGCGACACTTGTTTACTCGCCCACCCATCATCATCCCCCACTTCCCACTCCCCCCTTCATGCTCCCCGCTGGCAACCACACCTTGCGGGCAGCAACAGCATCGAGGGTGACACTCGCATCGGCCACAGCCGCAACACACGCAATGGCGACACCGGCGACGCCAGTCGCCGTCGCCGAACGCGACGAGCGCCCTCAGGAGCTCGCGCCCGTCGCGCCCGTCGCTGAGGTGGACAACACCACCACCAACGCACCACCAACGGGCGCACCGCAAATCCGTGACTCGTGGCGCCCGCCTCCTTCGCGTGCGTCGCCGTCCTGGAGGCCGTCGCCGCCGCCGCGCCCCACCATGCCGCCCTTCCCTCCAACTCTGGCGCCCTTGCACACCAGCGCGGCCGCGGGCCGTCCCCCGCGCCCACCATCAAGCGCCGGCAGCAGGGAAGGGAGGCGCGCGCCCTCCGAGCCGCTATCGGACGACGGCCGCGTGCGCGACCGCTGGTCGCCTTCCTTTCCCTCAGACCAAGTCAAGGTCCAGTACCGTCACGAGGACCGCACGCGCAGCGGGGGGAGGTTTGCGTCATCATCGCCAACATCATCTAGAGGAGGCCGTTCGCCAGCGTACAACCGCAGCACCCCTGGTCCCATGTCGCCTCAACCATCGGCTTTCCGAGGCCTCAACTCCCCCGGCCGCCGCCCAGACTCTCCCGCCCCAGTCATGCTGCCCCCAGCCCCACACGTCGAGCTCTCACGCGAGGAGGTCAAGTTCAGCGAGGAGCCCACCCCCAAGCTCCTCGTGCTCGACCTGAACGGCGCTTTGGTGTACCGCACGGCGCACACCGGAGCCAGCCGTAAGGCATACCCACGGCCCTTCCTCAACTGCTTCCTGCAGTACGTGTTCCTCCCCGAGCCCGAGGGAGGACCAAGACCGTGGGACGTCTTCGTGTGGTCATCCGCCCAGCCGCACAATGTGCGCCACATGGTCGAGACGACGTTTGGAGACAAGTGGATCGAGGGCATCTGGAATGAGGAGGACAGACTGGATCAGATCGAGCGCGAACAGCGCAGCGAAGGCCGGCTCCTTGGAGTGTGGGCGCGCGACAAGATGAACCTCGGCAACGACTACAGTGAGTATCATCAGCCCGGCTGGCACTGACATCAAGACCGCAAAGTCCAAACTACCAAGGACCTGCGCAAGATCCGTGACCACTTCTGCGAAGAGTTGAACGACTCGCGGTTCGACGAGAGCACCATGGTCCTGCTGGATGACTCGCCGCTCAAGGCCGTTTACCAGCCTTGGTCGCAGATCGTCATCCCAGAGTTTGACAAGCCCGAGTACACGGCATCAGGAATTGCAGCCCAGCGCCTGAACGTCCGCGCGGCTGTACGCCGGGTCGGGGGCCGGGAGGGATTACGCTCCCAAACGGCCCAAGACAGAGAGCAGGCGTTGGACCCCGCGTCCCGCATGGCCAACGAGCCAGGACTCGACAACATCCTCCTCGCGGTGATTGGTATCCTGGAAGCCTCCCGACATGTGCAGAACTTCCCTGCGTGGGCTCGCGCAGGAGGTATCCAGCGCCCTGGCCAGGACCTTGAGAAGGTTGGGGATGGCGACGTCACGCACGACGACCTCCCCTCGCACGCAGGTTTCGAGCATTGGTTTGCGAACAAGGACTCGCACAAGTACTGGGTCGAGCGAGGTATCGAGGCGCTCAAGCGCAAGGGCATCGAGGTCACGCATGGTCTCAACGTTGGTGCCGGTGGCGAAGCGGCCGCTCTTGGCGATCAACAGCAGGCAGCTGCGACGGCCCCTCGTCAAAGCACCCCTCCGCCTGCCGAGTCTGCGCCTGCCGAGTCTGGTGATCGCCAGAGCACCCCTCCTGCACCTCGCCCCCGTCCCCGCCGCCCCAAGAAGGCGCACAATCCAGCCCCAGGGCAAGGCGCCGATCAAGCCGAAGGGAAAAGCGCCGCTGAAGATGGTGGGCATGAGGCGCAGATCGCCTTCAACTTTCTGAAGTCCATGGCTGACGGGAACCGTCGCCTGAAACGCGGACAACAGAGAATCCTCCAGCGCGCAGTGGCAATCCTGACGGAGCTGGGGTACGGACCTTCCCCTGATACCTCCGCCGACCAGTCTGTGGCGCATGACGATGGTGACCAGAGCGACGGCTTCGGCCAGCAATGGGATGCTGCCATGGCCCACACTCCTCCCCCACCCGACGCGTCCTTGCCATCCGACTCTCACCGACCGCATTCTTCTGCCCATCAGTCTTCTCCACAATACCACGCCGACGAATACCACGCCGACGATTACCACCCGGACCAATACCACCCCGAGCGGCCTGCCGAGCTTTCCCATCCTGCTGATGGCATGGATGTGGAGCCTGAACAGGCAGCCTTAGACCTCTCTGTCGCCCACGAAGCGGCACCACCACAGCCCGCACCGCCGACTCAGCCCGCCGCCGGCGTGCACTCCGACCGCCTTCGAGAGCTTGCTCTCAACCCACCATCACCGAGCGCTGCCGAGGGTGTTGTCGACCCCGGTGTTGCGTACGCTGCCGTTCGCACCAAGCGAGCGAGCGACGCAGTAGCTGATTCCGTGAACGCCGCAGCTGGCCCATCGAAGAAACCCAAGGTCACTGCACCCAAGGCCACTGCACCCCGGGCCACTTCTCACAGCAAGCCCACTGCCCGTTCCATGGTCTTCTCCCCCTTCCCCGACAACGCCGAAGTGCGGCAAGCCTTGGGCATTGTCCCATTCTACCAGACCCAGCCGAACGCCGCAGGAACGGTCGACTCGTTGCTAGAAGCCGACAGGAGTGACATCCGTTTCCTCCGCCGCCTGGACGACATTGGCCTCGAGATGACAATGGCGCAGGCTGTGGCCGCCGAGCTACTGCTGCAAAAGCTTGTGGAAAGCAACGGTTACGAGAAGGACAAGACGACTGTCTCGAATGTCGTCGCGCTAGCGAGGCATCGTCTCGGGCTAGTTGTGGCTCCTCCGGGACCAGCGCTGGATGCCGTCCTTGCCCAGTACCAGGACCTCGAGCTTCCAGACAAGCAGCCATCGACGCGGCCGGTCAAGCCCAACGCCCTCACACGGTCCGGCCGGCACAGCATGGCGAGGGCACAGGCGCAGGACGAGCCACTGTTCATGAGTTTCGACGATCTGCTCAGGTTCAGTGGCCGTCCGATTGGCAAGGCCGCGGTCGCTCTGCACAAGGCGACCGTGGCTAAGGCGACAGCGGCTGCGGCGGCCAATCCCAAGGCGAAGGGCAAGGCTGTTCCCGGCAAGGCCACGGCCAAGTCGACAACCAAGGTGGCTGCCAAGGCGGCCCCGGTAGCAAAGCCGAAGGCGGCGAAGAAGAAGGGCGGGTACGACACGCGCCAGCAGACCGAGGCGAATACTCTTCCATTGGCCAACCGGCGACAGTGGAACGCGGAGGCGTAGAGTGGGAACGCGGAGGCGTAGAGTGGGAACGCGGAGGCGTAGATTGCCAGGCGGAGACGTAGAGTGGGAACGCGGAGACGTAGAGGTTGTTAATAGACGTCAGATTGTAATTAGATACATCATGTTATCCTGTACCATGTGTCTGGCAGCGGTGTGTCGGTGCAGTTTATGCCTTCAATGCGTCAGACACACGCTTGGCCGCGTCCTTCTTGTCGACGAGGGCGCGGGCGTCGCCGAGACGCTCCCAGAGGCCCTTGATAACGACGCCGGTCACGCTCTTGTTCTTGCGCTGCTCCTCAGGGAGGGACGCGACGATGTCGTCAATAATAGCCTGGACAGCCTCGGGCGTCGGCGCGACGGGGAGGAACGAGGCGAGCAGCGCGATCTCAGCGTTGAGGGTCGCGTAGTTGTCCGCATGGTCGCCCGGCGTGCCGGGGGCGTAGGCCTCGGCCGCTTGTCTCTGGCGTGTGCGTTAGCTTCCAGCCTGCGCGCCAACACCCGCGCCACGCACCCGCTTGTCGATGCCCTTGCGGATCGTCGTAACCACCACCTCGTGGCTCGCGTCCTCGTTCGGTTTGTCCGAGCTCTTGACGGCATACGTGACGTCCGCGACGATGGCCTTGAGCGCCGACACGGCGCCCTTGTCGCGCGCCTTCATGGCGGCCTTGAGGCCGTCACGGAGGGCGAGCTCGAGCGGGGCCTTGTCGGCGCGCACAGCGGTCGTGGAGAGGGCACGGGCGGCGCGCGGGGCGGCACGGAGCGCGCGGAGGGACAGCATTGTGTGTGGGTGTGAGCGGTGTACGCGGTGTCACCTGCAATGTATGTCGCTGCTGCCGACTTTTGAGATTGTGCCGGACGGACGATCGGCAAGGGCCGGCTGCGACCGTGGGAGAGGTGCGGCCTTCCCCTGGTGGAGGTAGCTTGAGATGATCGGACTGGAGTGAAGCAGCGTCACACTGTGCCGAGCCACCAGCTCCTCTCCATCGCCATCACCTCGCACCACCTCGCCACCGCCGACACCCCACACCATGGCCTCGACGGCGGCGGCGCGCCGCCACATCCCGTACCTCTCGTTCCACAAGACCATCATCCGCGAGATCTGCCGCCCGCAGCGGGACCACCTGCTGATCATCGCCAAGGGGCTTGGGTTGCGGCGGGTACGTCGCAGATGACTGACAGCCCGACTCGCTGACAACGGCAGATTGTGTGCGCGCTGCTCAAGACGTACGACCGGAAGGAGGACCTCGTGATTGTTGTGAGTTGCGTGGCGTGTGGCTGCGGCTGCGGCTGCGGCTGCGGCTGACGCCCAGATCAATGCCAACCCCGGCGACGAGGCAGGTATCGGCGACGAACTCGGCATCATGGGCGTGCGCGAGCCCGGCTTCCGCATCCTCACGTACGAGATGAGCACGAAGGACCGCGAGGAGATGTACCGCCGCGGCGGGCTGTTCAGCGTCACGTCCAAGATCCTGGTCACCGACCTGCTCAAGGGGACTGTGCCGGTCGACCTCATCACGGGCATTGTGGTGCTGCATGCGGAGACGGTGCGTGCCGGAAGCTCCGAAGAGTTCGCCGTCCGCCTGTACCGCCGCAAGAACCAGAGCGGGTTCTGCAAGGCCTTCTCGGACGAGCCGGAAGTCTTCGCCCACGGCCTCTCGCCCATGAAGGACATGCTGGTCAACCTCAACATGACCGAGGTTATGATCTGGCCGCGGTGGGTGAGGGGAAGGGGGCGCGCTGACGGTGTCTAGGTACAACGAAGCAGTCAAAACCGCCCTCGCATCCCGCCAGGCCGACGTCGTCGAGCTGTACCAGCCCATGACCGACCTCATGCGCCGCTGCCAGGACGCCATCACCGAGTGCATGGAGGCGATGCTTGTTGAGTTGAAACGTGACCACTCACTGGTGTGTTGGTTGTGTGGGTTGCGCTGACGCTGAGAACCTCGACCTCGAAGACCTCACAGTCCGCAATGCCCAGTTCAAGAACTTTGACACGATCGTGTTCATGCGCCTGCGGCCCGTGTGGCACAAGGTCGGCATGAAGACCAAGATCCATGTGCAGGCGCTCGCAGAGCTGCGAGATCTGCAGACGTGGGTGACATCGTCCGCACGGTCACCCGCTAACGTTCAGGTGGTTGCTCGAGTACGATTCGGCGACATTCGCGGCGTATCTTAGCACTCTGCAGCGGCAGCACTTTCGCGCACAGAAGAAGACGTCGGGCGCAGCTCAGTATCTCCATGACTGGTTCAACGCCAAGGCTGCGGCGCAACTGGTCGAGGCGTCGCAGCTGCGAGTTTCGCGACCGAGGATCACGATCGAAGGCACCGCCAGCACGCTCATCCCGGACGGTGAACGGCACCGCGAGTCGAACACTACGACTAATGGCCAGACGGCGCGCGACGAGCACGAGGAGGACATGGAGGCGGTGCGCGAGTTGGAGGAGCGGATGGACGCGCCCATGGGTGGAATACCAGTCACTGAGCAGGACGACGACGAAGTCATGGCCGAGTTTGCGACACAGGTCGAGACGGTGCCGCATAACCCCGGGCACCGTGCCGCGGCGGATGATGACGATGACGCGCTCCACGAGGTGACGGACGCGCCACCTGTGTTCCGCCCCCTCGTGTTCTCCCTCGAGACAGACCTGAGCTCGCGCGTGGAGAGCAGGATACGAAAGGGCCACGAGGCGGTGCTGGAGGAGCAGCCCAAGTGGGCTCTACTTGCGCGCGTTCTCAAGGAGATCGAGGACACGATTGCGCGCGTGTCCGATTCCCATGCCGGTGGGTCGTGTTCACTTGCAGCCGAGCTGACGGCAGACCAACCCGGCACCAACACGGTGCTGGTCATGACCTCGTCCGACCTCACATGTCTCCAGCTGCGACAGTACCTCACCACCATGATGCCGACTGACCCGCCGTTTTCCGCCGGTGCAGGGCGCAAGATGATGGAGACGCTGTACCTCAGCAACTGGCAGCACGAAAAGAATGGCCAGCGGCTGTCCAACCCGTCGCGGTACACGGACGGCGCGGCGGCCGACCAGGTGGCTGCGCGCAGCGGGCTCGACGAGAAACGCATTGCCGCACGTGGCGCACCGAGCTACAAGCGTCGCCGGCGGCGGGCTGGCGCGCCCATCGGCCCAGGACGGGGCAAGGAGCCGTACGTGGCGAGCCGGGGCGATGCTGACGGCAGATCGCTCAAAGAGGACATGTTTAAAGAGCTGTCGGCGTTCGAGCCGGACGCGGACGATATGGAGGACGTGCAGGTGCAGTGGGCGCTGAATGAGTGAGCTGGTGCGGCGTTGGACGGGCTGACGAACAGGAGTTTGCAAGAGGTCGGGGGTTCGACTTCAGCAGAGCCAATAGTAGTAGCGAGTTCACCCCCTCCGCTCGCTACCGACGCCACGTCGAGTTTACTGGCCCGCGCAGGAGTGATTGAAGAAGATGACCTCAACCCCCGCTGGAAGGAGTGGATGCTCGGACAGGGCATGCTCGAAGACTGGGACACGGACTATGGTCTTCTCGCCCCCGAAGACGCGGTCATTATCCGACCGTACGGCGGAGAAGACGACGACATTATGCTGCAGGAGCTTCGGCCGCGCTTCGTGGTCATGTACGAGCCGAATCTTGCGTTCATTCGCCGTCTCGAGGTGAGCTGTCCATGACAAGTAACAGCTGACCCCAGGTGTACAAAAACTCGAACCCCGGCCTGCCGCTGCGGGTGTATCAGATGACCTACACCAACTCGTTTGAGGAGGACCGGTTCCTGGCGACGATGGCGCGCGAGGGCGAGGCGTTCAAGAAGCTGATTGAGGACCGAGGGGTGGGTTGTGGATTGCTGCCGATGCACGGCTGACCTCAGGGCATGGTCATCCCTATCTACAACAACAATCCCCGTGCACCGATGCGCGACACGGTCACGCGTGCACGGACGACGTATTCGACGCGGAATGCCGGCGGCGGCGAGTCGGAGAAAGAGGACGCGAGGGTGCGTTGGGTTGGGATGTGGTCCACCGCTAACGCTCAGATTATTGTCGATATACGAGAACTCGGCGCGTTCCTCCCGTCGTTGATCGACGGCGCTGGCATCCATGTCATCCCCGCGACGCTCACTGTCGGCGACTACATTCTTTCGCCAAAGATGGTTGTCGAGCGCAAGGCGCTGCCTGACTTGGAGCAGAGTTTGGCGAACGGGCGACTGTGAGTGGTGTGGATGTGGCCGCCTTACTGACTCCCAAGGCACACACAGTGTGAAGCCATGAGTGCGCACTACGAGATCTGCATCCTTCTCATCGAGTTTGAGGAGGACAAGTTCGGGATGCGGACCAAGGCCGACGCGGAGCGCGAGGCGTCCGGCCGGCAGACGGGCGAGCCGGACAACTGGCAGGACACGTTCTACCTGCAGTCCAAGCTCGCGCTGCTCGCGCTTCACTTCCCGCGCCTGCGCATCATCTGGTCGTCGTCGCCGCACGAGTCGGTCAAGATCCTGTCCGACCTCAAGCTCAACCACGACGAGCCGGACGAGCTGGCCGCCATCCTAAAAGGCACGGCCGGCGACGAGCCGGACACGGTGCGCCCGAGCGTGGAGAATGCCGCCGCGGTCGAGATGCTGCGGGCTATTCCCGGCGTCTCGGGGCACAATGTGCGGCATGTGATGGCGAATGTCGAGACGATCCGCGAGTTTGTGGGTTTGGCGGAGGACGAGGTGAAGCGCATCCTCGGGGAGGAGAATGGTGCCAAGGCTTTTGCGTTTATGCATGGCGACGGGAGGGGCGTGTAGGAGTAGAAGTAGGTGTAGAGTATGCATTGGCGTCTGTAGCGAGCGAGCGAGCGAGCACTCGCACTCGCGACGTGCCAAACGCCACAAGACGAGTGTGTCTGATTGATGATTCAAGGCGTCATGCGTCGCGGCGCGGTGACGTCATGTGCCCAGGTGACTTTGTCCGTCTCCTGGCCCAGGCACACGGCAAAGCACGACTCGGACGGGGCAATCTGATTGGGCGAGCATGCGGGGTGGGCGCGGCGCGCGGGCGAGGCGAGGCAAGGCGCGCAACAGAGACCTGGCTCTGGCCCAGTGGCCCAGTGGCCCAGTGCAGAGCTGCAGTGCTGCAGCAGCAGCAGCAGCCGCCGCCACAGGGATCGTGATCGCGGCGGTCAGCTGATCACCTGACGCCGCAGATGCCTTGTTGTGATTGCCAAGGCGGGGAGCAAGCACAATGCTGCTGCTGCTCGTTTGCTGGGTTAGGGTTTGCGCGCCGCATGCACGCACCATGCATGCACCCACGCACAGCCAGTCAGCAGCCGCCGTGGCCGTTGCGAGCACTGTGCGAGTCCTGACACCACCCCCGCGGGACACCGCATGTGTGTGCACTGCTGCTGCTGCCAGGATGTCAGGAGGGGCAAGGGGGCATGCATAGTGGGTGGGCGGTGAGCGATGCAGTGATGCACACCCTCCGGGGCCAGGAACGCGCTTCCACTGTCCCCCGACCCAATTAGAAGCGGGGCAGGGCCGGGGAACAACGACAGAGGCCTGGACTGGTTGGTGTGTTGCACGCCTGCCGCCTGGCGCTCGCTGCGTGGCTGCGATTGACGCCTGGCTGGCTGGGCTGGCTCTTGCTGCGTTGCTGCGTCCCCCGCCTACACCCCCGCCTACACTCGCTTGCACCATCGCCCCCCGCCGCCGCCGCGCTGATCCTCACTCACACTCACGCCCTAGCTAGCGCTACTACGCCCCCAACCCGACCCCCGGCCACCCACCGACACTCGCCGTCTCACTCGCCTCGCCTCACGCGACCCCGCAGCAGCACCAACTCACCCACCCACACCACCCCACCCACACCACAACGCACCGTCCTCACGGTATTACCCAATCCCTCGACCACATCGCACCCAGCAGCAGCACCAGAATCCAAGCACACCGCCTACAGCTACACCCCGCACACCCACCCCCAGCCGGTCTCACCGCGCACGTCCAACCCCACCCACCCACGCACGCTTGACATGAGCGTAGTCATGCCGCTGCCCCCCGCCCCGGCGCCGCGGTACGCCTTCTCGCGCTCGTCGACCCCCGGCGCGCGCGGCTCGTCGCCCACCCCGCCCTCGTCGGCACGCTTACACTCGCGCCCGGCCACGCCGCCGCCCGGTGCCAGCGCAAGCGGCGGCGCCGGCGGCGGGGCAGCCGCAACGCTGGCCGGCTTCGGCGCCAACGGCCTCCCCGCCCACCTTCTCGCGACATCCAACGGCCTGCAGGCGCTGCACACCATCTCGGCCCCGCCCACCCCCATCAACACCACCCACCTCGTGCCCTTGCCGCCTGCGACCCCGCCGCTGTCCCCCCTCGCGGCGACCGGCATGGAGCGCTGCCGCTCGTCCGAGGCCGTCCTCTCCCACGGCCACCACCACACGAGAACGCACGCGCCAAGGGATACTGCTTCCGGCACTATGAGCGTAGACGCGACCCCGCGCAAGGCGCATCACTTGCTGTTCCCTGCCACGGCGGGGCCGCCCCCGGCGGACGCGGGTGCAGACGGTGAGGATGATAAGGATGACGACGAGGCAGCAGCAGCAGGCGACGCCGCCAACGAGGTCGACCTCGCCGCCGCAGCCCAGGCCGCCGTCGCTGCGCGCGACGCGTCGGACATTGCCGCCGACGAGCGCATGGATATCGACGAGGTAGAGGTCCCCATCCCCGAGCTCGGCCGGCCCACGAGCGACGAGTCGGCAGTGTGGGGCATGCCAAAGTGGGGCTTGGAGGACGAACGGCCAGAGGTGCGCCCTGGCGTGCGCCTCGTTGGAATGGAGGAACTCCCTGCCCTCATCGAGCGCCACTCACTCCTCGACACGCCAAGCCAGGTACTCTTCCCCTGGCTACATGGCATCGCAGACGACGGCGCAAAGGGCAGGGAGATGGGCGCATTCTTCGGCTACGGCCCTCCCTTTGAGCCTCCACCCTACCGTGGCCTTACTATCGTCCTCGCGCCCCCGCACCCGCTCGACCGCACCGTCCGCTCGCCCACGGAGACAGTGCAGCACGAGCATCTGCCGCGGCAGGCCGCTGCATCGCGTCTCCCAGCTGACGGTATTCTTTCGTCGAGCTCGAGCGGCTCGTACCAGTCAAACGGCGCCACGACCGACTCGTCGAGCTCGCCGACGACGACGGCCGACTCGCTCGCGCCACACACCCCGACATCGGCGCTCGTCAAGCTCTCAGAGGGCCTCGTCGTCGTCGCCGAGGTCGACTCGGACGGAGACAATGAAGTGACCGAGGCAGACGTAGCCATGCACCCGTGCGAGTCGAAGCGCGTCTCGCCGCTCGTCGGCAACATGGCTCTGCCGCAGTCGCCGGAAGCAGCTGCCACCGCCCGCCTCGAGCCGCCGCCGGAGGCCATCCTCGACGACGGCAGCGACTCGGACTCCTCCTCCTTCATGTCCGAGGAGGAGATGCGCCCCACGTCCATCTTGCTTAATGCCGTGCATGCCCAGGACATTTTCGACCTCCCCATGTTCCCCAGCCAGCCCGGCCGCCGTCCGAGCTACGCTCGCACACCGAGCGACCAAACCGGCCACAGCCGCCCTGCAGGCCACTTCCGCCTGCCGCGCTTGCCAAACCAGATCAACCTTCGTAACCTGCACATTCAGCAGATCAAGTACGCCACAGTGTCGGACATTATCATCTACACACGTAATGGCGTCGGCCCTGGTGTGCTCGAGATTGCCGAGGCTGTCGCCAATGCCCAGGACGAGCTCTACCAGCAGCGCCTTCGCGAGTTTTACGAGCACGCGTCGGGCCGCGGCGAGGGCGAGGGCCTCGACCGCCCAGTCAAGTACGGCGTGTGGGTCCTCGTCGAGCCGTTCGCCAAGCTCGAGCGCTTCTGCCCCCAGTTCGTCAACATTGACTCGGAGGGCAACCAGACGGAAAAGTCGCGTCAGGTCGATCTCTTTGAGCGTGAGGCATACGAGAGCCGCGCCATGACGCGTGCCACCCAGGTGCTCGATGGTTTCTGGGTCGGAAACGACACGGACGTGCCAGGCGGTGCCGACGACGGTGCCGGTGCCCAGGTCCCCTTCGAGCTGTGCGTCAAGGCATCCGAATGCTCCGACATGCCGTCGACTGCAATCCTCGCGATGACGTACCGCCAGCTTGTCGCACTCGATCGCTCCCGCCAGTCATCCGAGTCGGAATCCTCGTGGTCATCGTCGCCCGCCACGTTGGCCCTGCGCAACCTCTTGTCGCCAGGTGCATCGCAGGCGGCCGCTGCTCACGAGGCGCGCGTGAACGCCTTTGGCACCTCGCCAGACGAGAGCCAATTCTATGCGCAGCAGCACGCTGCCGAGAACCACTATGTGGCGCTCGAGTGTGCCGGCTCGTGCCGCACCATCACTGGCCAGATGCGCAACCTTTCGACCATGACCGAGAGGGTGCTCGACCTCGTCAGCTTCCTCCGCAAGGCTGTCGAGGGCCGCGACAAAACTGGCGTCAAGCGCCTCGTCCTCGTCCACTGCCAGGACGGCTACACAGAGTCGAGCATCGTGGTGCTCAGCTACATCATGTCGGCGCTCGGCGTGTCTCTGGCCGAGGCGTACCTCCACCTGCAGCTTCAAGCCAAGCGCTCCTTCTTCCTCTACCCGACCGACAAGCCGTTGCTTCGTAGGATAGAGGCGCGTCTGGCGCAAGAGCGCCGCGATCACAACCTTAGATCACGTTCGTCGTCCAACGCCTCGACGACGTCCTCGACAGCGCTTGCCAGCCCCACGTCTGCCTCGAGGTGGAAGCCTTGGGGCTTCATGCGCAGTGGCGCTCAGGCCGAGGAGAAGGAATCCCCCGCCGTTCCTAGAGCTGCTTCGCAGCAAAACGAGTCGCGCCGAGTTGTGGCCGAGGAGCAGCCGCAGGGCTCGCATCAGGCGGCCCAGGAGGCCAAGGTCTGGTTCGACGACATGCGCTTTGACGGGTTCCCGTCGAGGATCCTGCCATTCCTCTACCTCGGCAACCTGGAGCACGCGAGCAACGCGTTCATGCTCAAATCGCTGGGCATCACACACGTCGTGTCTGTCGGCGAGAGCCTGCTCGACGTGCCTTCTGACCACGATCCGATGCACGGCTACATTGGCGCCAACACCTTGGTGTCTGAAGCTCGCGCCGGGCGTATTCAAGTGTAAGTGGCGGCGCAACACCAAAGATCTGACCCCCGTAGCCTCGATCTTGCCGATGTCAGAGATGACGGCAACGACCCCCTGCGGCCCGTCATTGCTCGCGCGTGCGAGTGGATGGAGCAGGCGCGCGTTGCAGGCGGTAGTGTCCTCGTGCATTGCGTAAGTTTGCACTAGGTGGCAGCCACTAACGATGATCAGCGTGTCGGTGTCTCGCGTAGCGCAAGCATTGTGGTGAGTGATGAGTGACCTAGAGCCGAGACCCGTAGGCGTGGGCTGACCTGATTGCAGATGGCCTATCTGATGAAGTACCGACGCATGGGCCTTATGGACGCTTATCTAGTCACTCGCGCGCGTCGCTTGAATGGTGGGTCACTTTTGCCCAAACAGAGCCACTGACCCGCCAGTCCTTATCCAACCCAACCTGCGCTTCTTCCACGAGCTGTTCGGCTGGGAGGCAGAGCTTGCCCGCACCGAGGCCGAGGAGCGCGAGGCGCGTCGCAAGGAAGCAGAGGCCAATGGTGTGCGCAGCCCCGAAGCACTGGCTTTGTTGGACAATGAACTGCCGCCCCGCCCAATCCTATACTCTTGGCCTACTTTCTGCCGGGATGTGGTGAGTCGCGGTGCCGTAAGCTGCGGCGTCTTAGACTGACGGGTGCAGCACTGCCTCAATCGCCGCTTCCTCTGCAACTAGACTTGCGTGGATGCGTGCATGCACACGCACACACACGCACACCCCGGCGCCTACCAAAGAAGCAATCATGTTGAACAAAACCGCGTTGTGAAGTTGTACGCATTGAACTCTTGATACCTACTACTACCCCCTCCTCCCCGCCCCGCCTACCGACACGACCATCTCGTCACGCCACGACTTGCCTTGCGTCTGTTGTACAAGTCTCTCCCTGTCAAGTTGTCCGCCCACCCCATCCCATCCCCCTGACACGTTTGCTCTCATACGGCTCTGATTCTGCTAGGTACTTGGTCTCTCGCTCGATGTAGTGGGTGTGGTTCATGAGATGTTACAAGATGAACCGAGCTGGTGCCGCAGCGGCGGCAGGTGACCGACCTGGTTGGTGTGCGTGGGTGCATTTGGCGTGGGAGTGAGCGGTCACTTTGAATAGCCTTTGTTGTAAGCGGCGTGGGAGCGAGGTATTGGGCATGCTAGGTGATCGGAGTCGCGCCTGCGATCGAGCAAGGAAGGCCAGGGCCGGCAAAGGGGCCAGACGCGGCAGACGGCAGGCGCCTTGATTGCTGCTTGTTGGCCGTTGGATCCAGCGGCGCGCAATTTTGACCCAGCCGGCTGCCGGCGCCGCTGGTACGCTGGTGCGGGCCGCCCTCGTGGCCTGGAGCATGCAGAGCGCATGCAGAGCGCATGCAGAGCGCATGCAGAGCGCAGCTACTCGCTCGCACGCATCCCTGCCAGTAAGGCAACGCAACGCCGGCAGCCCCGCGCCAGCGCCCGCTTGCCGCCGCCGAGTCGCCGAGTTGCCTCGGGCAGGGCGGGTAGAACAGTACACACGCACCGGCGATGGATGGATGGATGGATCCCTGTATGGTCCGGCGGCGGCGTATGTTGCTTGCTTGCTTGCCTGCTTGCTTGTCGTCCGTACTCCGTGTCTCACTCGCGCTCACTTGCTCGTTCACTGCCGCTCGCCTCGGGGCCAGCTCGGCGACACCCCGCCCCTCGCCCACCCCACCGACACGCGCAACAAACTTAACCTTACCCCACCCCGCACGTCCGTTTGCAACAACATTGCTCGCCGCTGCGGCCGCGCGCACGCACGCACGCACGCACGCACTCGCGCACCCACGCTCGCTCGCTCGCTCGCTCGCTCGCTGCACAGACGCGCGCGCGCTCCAGCGGGTCGCCGCTTGACCGCGCGAACGGTGAGTCGAATGGCCGTGCAGAGCTCTTTGCCTCGCCGCGACGGACAGCGAGCGCGCGCGCAGCGATACGCACCGGCTCACGGCGGTGTTGTCCCGTCCCCATCGCCGCGCTGCTGATCGCTTCGCTTCGCGCGGCGGCGCGCATCACACGTTAACCCCTCGCGCCACCGCCCATCACTACCCCCCGCCGGCGCGGCCTGTGCGCCCCGCCGGCAGCCTTTGCACCACTGTCACTTGCACCACCGCTCACACACGCAGCCGACGCCCCAGCCCCAGCCAGCCAGCCAGCCAGCCCCGCCCCGCCGCCAGCCTCGCGCCACGGCGTGCCGGTCGACGACTCTACGTCTGCGCCATCTCATCTCCCCGGCAATTGTAGAAGTCGCACACACGGACACACGCCTCACGCATTCCGTGCGATCGAGAAACAACTCGCCCCGCAGCTGCGCAATCATCGCAGCGCCCACACGCCGACATACCGGTCGCCGCGCCGTCCGCCTACGCCGTTCATCGCGGTGGTTGTAACTGCCGCTGACTCGGCGACCCCACCACTTCAGCCTGCACCCCCACCCCACAGGATTGACAGCGCCGCTGTCGACGGCACAGTGAGTCAGTCTCGTGTTTCCGTGCCGATGGCGGATAAGAGAGCTGCCGCACGCGGTGCGCCAAAATGTCGCCTACAATTGTTTCGCCCGTGTCTTGGCAGCCTTCTCATTCCACGCTACGCTCCGCCAGCCAGCCTCGCTTGCCTGCGCGCCCGCGGCGCTGACATCCGACAGCAGAGGGTAGTAGCCACGGCGGCATCATGCGCCCATCACAGGTCGCATCGTCCTCGCGGCCGCCAATACCACCCGTCGCCGCGCCGCCGGCACCCGCCCCATCGACGCCGACGACGCGGAGGAGGAGAAAAGCCGCGGCCGTCGCTGCTGCACTCGCGCTTGCTGCGCCGCAGCTCGCGTTCGCGTCCCCCGTGCTCCACCGACTCGACTCGCGCCCAGGCCACGACCCAAGTCCGAGTACGAGTCGCGAGCAGGATCCGCACGACGGCGTGGTCGCCTCGGCTGTCCTCCTCGGCCTGCACCTCGTCCAGGATGCGGCACGGCACGCGCGTAGTCTGTGGCCCGGCGCAGACGCAGCTACCAAGCGCTGGGCACAGGTCGACCTCGTGCGGTACAACACGGCCGGCTTGATCGCCATGCCTGGTGGCCACTTTGTGCTCCAACAAAGGATGAACGCCGGCTTCGTCGTCTTGTCCTATCTCATCTCGCTCGTCGGATCGCTGTGCACGTTGGAACTGCTCATCAGGAGAACGTCGAATCGCGGCGTGTCCAACATTGTCTTCCTCGCCGCTGCCGGCATCTGCTTTGGCGCAGTCTCGACCTTCGCCATGCACTTTGTCGGCAACCAGTCGCTCTCGCTGCACCACCCGACAAGGGACGACTTCCCTGTGCTGTACCTCTCCTACTCGGGCGGGTACACGGTGCTGTCGCTCGTCGCATCGTGCAGCGCCATGACACTCGCCTTCTTCATCATGGGCACCAATATCCGCTTCCGCGACTGGCGGACGTGGCCATGGGTACCGGGGAGCAGCGAGCGGCGCCGGCAAGAAGGCATGGTCCCGCGCGACGACTATGCACGTTGGAAGATGCAAAAGTCCAAGATCCGCAAGTCGGCAAATGTCTCCACCATCTTCGCACAGGCAGGCATGGTCGCGTCGTGGTCGTTGATGGAATCGCCGCGCACACAACGCGCACCTCACAGCTGGCGCGACTTCTTCAGCGGACGCCGCCCGTCGATCGCAGAGTCGGCCGGCAGGGCCCCGAGCGATGCGTCCGTGGACGAAGACGACGAGGACGACCTGGTCAAGCGCGACAAGGAACTCGGCGAGCTCGATTTCAGGCTCGGTCGCGGTGCCGTGCGCGAGGAGATGGAGCGTCGCCAGATGCGCACCGATTCGCCTCAGTCCGAGGAGACGCCGACCCAGTCGACGACAAACTCGGTTAGCTTGGCCCCGACGGTTGGCATGTCGCCCCTGGCCGCTTACTATCCAACGACGGCTCCGCGATCCGCGCCTGAGGTACCTCAGCAAGAAGATGAAAAGGCAGCAGCAGAGGTCTTTTCCCCAGGTTACGCATTCCCTCCCAGATCTGGTGTCGTTGACAACGACTCCAAGACCCACCTGCTTCCACGGCCCGATCCCCTGGTCGAGCGATCATGGCACGCGGCGATCAACGCCCAGCCAGTCGCGCCGATTTACCTCCCCTCGTCGGCGCCCATAGTGAGCGCGAGGCGAGCGTCCCTCCCGGCCATCTCTCCCCTACCACCACCCCGCCCCGCGGTGACTCTGTCGCGTATCCAGAGTCTCCCCGAGGAGCAGCCACACGCGCCCGCGCTCCAGCAGGCCAAGAGCGCTGCCTCGCACCACTCATCGAGCCACTCATCAGAAGGCGGCAAGGAAGACCCCAACAACCACGGCTCGAGTTCGGACGAGACCATGTCGACCAACCAGTTTGCCCCGCTCGACAACCTCCCATACGACGATGAGGCAGACGAGATCAAGCCCCTCAGCTGGCGAGAGACCCTCCGCAGCAAGGTGCAACAAAACATCCCACTCACGCGGCTAGAGATGGTGGAGCGTTTCCTCGGCCTCGACGTCGTGACGTGGGGCGATGTCATCAAAATGGGAGTCACAGGCATGATTGCCGGTTGGGGTGTGGCTGCAATGCGTAAGTCACTGAACACACGAGCTGGTACTCACCCCCAGACTACATTGGCCAAGTCTCCATCAACGACATCCCGTACATCGCCTACCGCGTGGGCTATGTCGTCGGATCCGTCATCATTGCCTCGGGCGCCGTCATCATCGCCCTGTACATCATGTTCATCATGCTCCGCCCAAAGCTCAAGCACTCGTGGATATCCAAGATTGGCGTCGCCGTTATCCTCGCCGGTGCCGTCTGCGGTATGCACTACACTGCCATGAAAGGCACGATTTACGGCTGGCCAAACGACCGCAACCCGAACAACACCAGTGCGATGACTGGGACAAAGCGAGCCATCACGGGCTTGGTTTCGGCCCTCGCATTCTCTGCCTGCATCGGCGTGGCCAGCTTTGTCGGTATCAACTCGATTCGCGACCGCAAGGAGCGTGCCCGCCGTCGCCGCGTGGTCGTCGCGTCGGTCCTCATCGATGACCAGGACCGTATCCTCGTCAGCGCAATCGATGGCCTCCTGCCCATGTGCGACATTGCCTCGCTCACGCCAGCCGACGCCATCGCAAAGAAGAAAGGCAAGCGATACCACCGTGGCACTCCGAGCGTGGTAAGCTCCACAGAGTCGTCTGTGCTCGGCGTCGACCTCACCACCGGCAATGAGGCGTTTGTCCAGGCGATGAAAATGTCGTGGTCTTGGAGGAACCCATTCTGGTCCTCCTTGAACCCGTTCGCCTCGCGCTCTGATCTCGATGGCGGTAGCGGCGGTCCGTTTGCACAGCTGGTGCCACCACTGGACAGCCTCAAGGAGGTTGACCTCAAAGAGCCTACACCGACCGCCGTTCCACACCGTAGCTCAGTGGTGACGACCGGCGCTGAGTCGACCACCTCGAGCGTTGTTCCTCGCATCAGCATTGCCCGGTTCCTCGAAAAGTTTGCCGTGTCTGCCACTCAGCTCTCGGTGCGGCTCACAGGCCAGCAGGAGGGTATCAGCCGGCTCGGTGTGCTGTATGACCAAATCCTCACCACTGGCTGGGTTCGCCTGGGCAACGGCGAGGCTACCGTGTCTAAGGGCCAGCTCATTTTCCTCGTTCGGCGGGTTTCTTCATCTCAGGAGCGCTCCGACCTCTTATCTCGCCACTTCATCTTCGCCGAGCCGAATGCTGTCGCCACGTCCCTACACAAAACTCTGTCGGCCCCGTACGACCACGTCATGCCCATGCTCGAGGACATGCGCACGTTCTGCGAAGGCACCATGCGCATGAGCTTGCGGGCCAACACGCTGTACGCGGGCGTTGCCATTGTCCAGGCCACTCCGTTTGACGGCCTGCGCATCATGCTCGACCAGAGCAACCGATCGCAGCTTCCCATGCGTGAAGTGTGTACCTTTTCGACCCTGCCTGGGCTTCCTGTCAATGTTGCAGAGGGCTTGGCAGGGACGCTCGAGGAGATTGGCGAGGCCGTTACTTGGCTCGAGGGCATGAGCCTGCTGTCGGTCGTGACTCGCAACATGTCGCCCGAGGCTACCAGAGTCGGTGGTCCGCGTGTCGGTCGCCTGCTAGCTGCGTTGGAGCGTGCAGTCGTACCGATGCTGGACCAGCTCCTGTCGCAAGACGACATGGCCTACATCCTGCCACGGCTGACGTTGCACCCGGTGTTGGTGCCCCTGACGCCGGCTGCGCCGCCACGAATCGGCACTCCTGGCTGGGCAGCGCCACATGTCATCGTGTTTTACGCAAACTACGACGTCGCAGTCAACACGTTTGGCGACAAGTGGCTGCCGTTCTCGCTGTACCGTGCCCAGCACGAGTGTGTCATGGCGCCGAAGATTGACGGCATCAACCGTGCCATTGAGGCCGCGGCGCTGCGTTCACCTCCGACGCCGTCTCCTGGGCTCTCACCCGGCCTCTCACCCAGCCTCTCACCCGGGCTGTCAACGGACCCGACAAAGTACCACTATGCCCGCCGCCCCAGCAAGGTGCAGTTTGAGGTGCCCGACTCTTCGGGCTTGGCGACGTACACGTTCCCTCCGAAAGAAGGCGGTGCTGGGGGTGCTGCGACGCTATCGCCGCCACCTTTGTCTCCGACTGCCGTCTTCACCGGCAGCAGCGCGGCGCCGTTCCCCTTTTCGAGCCGCGACCGCGCGCCACCACGGCGGTCGTCGCTCGCCAAGACGCTCATGCGCGACGACGGCGAGCACGGGCGGTCGTCTCGCGACATGCCGACGCCGGGCATCGCGACCTGGGACCCCAACTGGCTCGTCCATCTCCTCCGCACCCGACTGCGAGCCGATGCCTAGGGCGGGGTGTCGCTTACTCCACTTCACTTTTTTTTTTTTCCCATCGCATTTCCGCATAGGCTCCATTGGATCAGGATCATTGTTGTTACACTAGTACCATTTGTGTTAGAGAGTTCGGGATGCAGGTGTATACGCCGCCATGGTGTGAGGGCTGGCTGCGGAGGTTGCGGGCAGGAGGCAGGCGGCGTCGGGCAGGAGGCAGTCGCCGGGTCGCCGCGACGCCGCCACTGCAGGGCCGTGGCGTCGGCGTCGTGCGCAGCGACACCGCCCGTGCCGCAATGCACGGGGCTGCATCGAGCTTGGGCAGGAGTGCATGCGTAGAGACCTCGAAGGTACGCACGCATCAAGGCCCTAAACAAGCTTAGTGGTCTTGTCGCATCTTATCGCACCCCCACATAACCGACGTGTCGGAGATGTCGGGGACGCAAAGTCAACACCGCGGCGCGGCGGCAGTCAATGACGCCAAGCGAAGCGGCGGGCGGACGTGCTCGGCTGGGTGGGCGTGGACCAAAACCATAACTATACCGCACAAGTTTGCCTCTCTTCCCATCGCACCTCTCTGCTCACCACCATGACGAGCCTCCGCGCCGTGCGCGCCTGGCTGAAGCGGTACGTCTCGCTGCCCCCGCAGGCCCACTGACCCCCAGCCACCTGTGCTTCATCGGCCCCGGCCTCGTCGCGGCCGTCGCGTACGTCGACCCGGGCAACTGGGCGACGGACCTGCAAGCGGGCGCAGAGTACGGGTACAAGCTACTGTTTATCGTCTTCCTGGCCGGCGTCGCGGCCGTCATTCTGCAGATCATGAGCGTCCGTCTCGGCGCCGTGACCTCCCAGTCGCTGCCGCAGCAGACGCGCGCGCTCTTCCTGCGCTGGGAGGCGCGCTGGCCCAAGTACCGCCGCGCGTTCAGGCTCGGACTGTACACGCTCTGGGCGCTGGCCGAGATCGCGATCATTGCGACCGACCTCGCGGAGCTCATCGGCTCCGCGATCGCGCTCAACCTCCTCTTTCCCCGCCTGCCGCTGTGGGCGGGCGTGCTCATCACCGCAGTCGACGTGCTGGTTGTGCTCCTCTTCTTCCGCTCCGACTCGGGCCGCCGTGGCATGATGTTCTTCGAGATTGTGATCGTGTCGCTTGTGCTGGCTGTGTTCGTGTCGTTCGCCATCCTCCTGCACCTCATCAAGCCCGAGTGGCGCGAGGTGTTCCTCGGCCTGGTGCCAAGTAAAGTGAGTTGATGGCGCCCGCCGCCGCCGCCGCCGCCGCCGCCGCCCCCGCTGCCGCGATACAGCCCGCTGACGCCACGCCCCCCAGACGCTGTTCAAGCCCGGTGCGCTGTACCTCGGCGTCGGCATCATCGGCGCGACGGTCATGCCGCACGCGCTCTTCCTCGGCTCGAGCCTCGCGACCGTCGACCGGCTCGGCATGCTGCCCGTCCCCCCCAGCCGCAAGCGCACGCGGCGCAACGTGTCGCTGCCTGCGCTCAACGTGTTCGGCCTGCGCCGGCGGCGGGGGCGTGCCGAGCGCGCCGAGACGCCCGACAACGTCGAGCTCGCAGAGGTACCCGCCGCCGGGCCGTCGACGCTCGCCGTCGTCGCGGCCGACGTCGGCCCGCTGCCCAAGGACGTGGTGCCGCCCGCCGACGACGTCAAGGACGAGGAGTTTGCTGCAGCCCAGAAACGCTACGAGCGCGAAGTGCGCGCCTTCGACCGCATCAACTGGGTCCGCCTGCACGTCAACCACGCGTCGGTCGACACGGTCTACTCGCTGCTTGGCTTCGCACTGACCATCAACTCGGCCATCCTGACGCTCGCCGGCGCGGCGTTCTTCTACAGCACCAACGGCGCCGACAAGTCGGACGCGAGCCTGTTCGGCGCGCACGCCCTGCTCAGGAGCTGGATCGGCAACGGCGCCGCCATCATCTTCGCGCTCGCTCTCCTGTGCGCGGGTCAGAGCGCGTCCATCACCGCCACGCTCGCGGGCCAGATTGTATCTGAAGGCTTCCTCGAGTGGCGCACGTCGCCGTTCGTCCGCCGCCTCATCACGCGTCTCATCGGCGTCATCCCCGCGACTGTTGTTGCCATCGCCGTCGGCCCGAAGGGCATGGACGACATGCTCGTCGCGTCGCAGGTCATCCTCAGTATCGTGCTTCCGACAGTCACCGTGCCGCTCGTGTATCTCTGCTCGCAGGAGAGCGTGATGGGCGTCGACGGGCCGGTGGAGGAGCGCCCGCTCGCGCAGGTCGACGTCGCGGCCGAGTCGCCCGCCCCCGAAGACACGCCGACAGACGAGGCGCCGCCCCGCCGCCGCCGCTCGTTCGCCAGCCCCAAGTGGCTCACGGGCATCGGCTACGTCATGTGCTTTGTAGTCATCCTCGCGAACGGGTACGTGATTGTCGAGCTGGCGCTGGGCAATGGATAGGGTGTGGTGTGCATGCATTTTATGTAGGTTGGCGTAGCCGCCTTGGATGCCAGCGAAAAATGCCACCGTGTCGTTACTCGGACTCGGCCGTTTGCCACCTGCTGTGCGGTGCGTGCGTGGGCAGGGGGGGTGGGTGGTGTCTCGGCCCTGCGCGCGCGGCGGCGCGGCGCGATTGCCGTGGCCACTACCTCCAACGGCGAGTCGTCTCATCTCGCCATTAACAACAACATCTAGCACATATACACTCACACACGACCCGGCCCGCCCGTCCTCTCTCTCTCGGCCAGCGCGACTGCGACACTCCACCACCCGCCCTCGCTAACCAGCCCTTACACCCACTCTCGCTCCCACCAACTCACACGACTCCACCCTCTCCCTCTCCCACCCCGCCATGGGATCTGAAGACGTGCTCCCGACGCTCATCCTCGTCGCGATCGTGTACGGCCTGTACCGCTGGCTGACTGGTCCGAGTGGGTATTGCGTGGGCGACAGCCGCAGACAGCTGACACCGACGACAGAGGACCCAGCCGACGTGTTCCGTGGCGTCCGGCGCGAGATGGTGAGTTGCAAGCTTCTGGTCGGTTGCCACAGCTCACACCCACGCCCAGGTCGAGTCGGTGACCGCCGCGTTCCCCGACGTGCCCGTCGACGCGGTCGTCTACTCGCTCACGCGCACGCGCAACGCCCAGTCGACGAGCGAGATCATCCTCGACCGCGGCGGCACGCTGCCGACGGTGAGTGGTAGAGCTGCGGCCGGCGTCCCCGTCCCGTGCTAACCCCCTCCCCCAGCCGCCCCCCAACTTTATCGTGCCAGACCACCTCCGCCCCGCCGTCGCGGTCCCCGTCGCGCCCGCCAAGGCCGCGCCGCCGGCCAAGCCCACGTCCTTGATCGAGCGGTACGGCCTGTCGTCGCGCGTGTCGGTCGCTGCGGCCGCCGCTAGCAACAGCGGCAGCGACGCGCAGCCCGCGGCGGGCGGGAAATGGGAGGCGGACCGCGCCGCGCGCGAGGCAGAGCTCAAGCTGCGGAAAGAGCGCATGATCCTCGAGGCGCGCAGGTGGGTCGGGCCGTCTGCTTCTTGCACTAACCCCCAGGCGCATGCTCGAGAAGCAGAAGAAGCCCGCGGCCCCGGCGGACGCGGCAGCCGCGCAGTAGCAGTAGCTATTATTATGTCTGTCCTATGCATAGTCTCTAGTGCCGTGGTGCAAGCCCAAAAAATCTACACCCCGAGCAGGGCGTTGAGCTGGGCCAGTCTTGGGCCGAGCTGGGCGATCGTCTCGTCGCTCACGTTGGCGATGGCGAACCGGATCCACTGGTCGGCGCGGAGCGCGTCGCCTTCGGGGATGGCGCCCCACGCGGCGGCGTCATCGAGCGGGGGCATGAAGAATGCGCCGGGGAGCGTGACGACGCCGCAGCGCTCGCCGAGCGCGCGCGCGACGGCCTCGGAGCCGACCTTGTCGCCGTCCTTCAAGCCCAGCGCGTCCGCCCGCGCGCCGTACGCCGTGGGAAACTGCACATACGCAAAGTACCCGCCCGACGAGACGACACGCCACCCCGGCACCGCGCTGACGACCTGCTCGAAGAGCGTGCGCCGCGCCGCGATCGCCGCGTTCCCGGCGGCCAGGTCGCCCCGCAGCGCGGGGAGCAGCGGCGTGATGGCTAGCTGCGCCGTGCGCGGCGGGCAGATCTGCATGCAGTCCAGCACGGTCGCGATCTGCTGCAGCAGCTCCGGGCCGGCGGTGATGCTTCCCAGCCGATGCCCGGGCAGGCGGTAGCCCTCTGGGCCAGCGTCAGCCTTGACTGCACGCGGTGCGGCGCGGCGCGGCGCGCGACTCACTGCTGAAGCTGCCGAGGGTGACGAGCGTGTCGCGCCAGTCGGGCTCCTCGAAGAGACGGTGCGGCGCGTCCACAAAGTCGCGGTAAGTCTCGTCGAGCACGAGCGGGATGTTGAATTCTTGTGCGAGCGTGTACCACTGCTTCAGTGTGTCCGGGCTGTACACCGCCCCGGTGGGGTTGTTCGGCGTCACGAGCACGATGGCGCGCGGCGTGACCTCGCGGCCATTGACGGGCCGTGTGCCCCGCTCGAGGATTACGCGCGCAGCCGCCAGGCTGGGCTGGAACCCCGCGGCTGGGTCGGCGGGAATGTAGTCTGCCACGACGGACTGCAGCGACAGGCTCATCGCGTGGTTGAAGTACGACGGGAGGGGGATGAGCACCGACGACGTGTTGGGCTCGCAGAGGATCCTGCATTGTCAGCATCGTTTTCCCAGGCGCTGTGCCGCTCACATCAGGAGGTTCAAAAAGGCCATGTTACACCCAGTGGTGATAGCGACGTCGTCGGCCGTCAACGCGGCGTCCGACAGGCCGTACTTGACCCGCAGCTCAGTCGCGAGGCCAGAGCGCAGGCCGGGCTCGCCGAGGATGGCGCCGTACTTGGCCGCTTCGAACGTGCCCGCGACATCAGACAGCGCGGCCAGCACGCGCGCATCGGGCGGCGTGCCGGGCACCCCCTGGCTCAAGTCGAGGAGCGGCGCGGTGCGCGCGGCGGCGGAGGCGGCGTACACCGGCCCCCAGGCTTTCGCTTTCGGGATCGGCGGGGCGGCGGTCGCGCGCACTGCGGGCGCGAGGGCGAAGCGGGGCATCGTGGTGGTGAGGAGGGGGTGGGTCGGTGGGAGAAAGATGTGAGTGTCCGCCGCGATCCCGCTGATATTGTCGGGGGAGGGGGGGAGGTTGGTTCGGTTTGAGCCGACTGGGCGCTTAGCGGCGGTTCGGCGCGTTAAGCGCTGGCGGGGGCATGGCGAGGGACGACTGGGTGACTGACTGCCCTGGCGCCGTTGGCTGTGAGCACGAGTCAGAAGAGATCGAGCGTCTCATCCGCGCTGGTGCAGCAGGTGGTAGGTGGTAGTAGACGCCGGCGCGCCTTGAGCATGTTGCCGCACGCGCCGGCGGCAGCGTGAGGCATGCAACTACCCCGGGCGACGTTACGCTGCGATTGTTATCGGTAAGCCGAGAGGCAAAGTTGGCATCGCACCCAGGTGGACGGTGGACGCAGCGAGATAGACACCTCGCCAACGCCGAGGCCGAGCACACCCATTCACGCATGCAAGCCTGCACGCCTGCACGCGCATACATGCTTCCGAACCCCCGCCCCCTCGCTCGCCCTCGCCTCACCCTCGCCGTCTCGCTTCGCCGTCGGGCAGCGCGCAGCGCACTGCGCGCCGCAGGCAGGCGGCCCCTCGGCGTTGCCCGGACCGCATGACGCCATCCATCCATCATCCCCACGCTAGCCCTCGGCCATACCTTCCTGCGGCCTGCGAGCGGGCCGGCGCTGCTGTTCTATAAATCACCCCGCGACGTCGGTTGCGTCTTCTCCGTCCACCCAAAACAAAACCCATCACTCACTGCCACCATGGCCCTCCCTCCCTCTCACCGTGCGTGCTGCGCGCCGACGTCGTCGCTCACACCGCAGAGTGCTGCACCCTCGCGCCTGCGCAGGCAGACTACTCGTCCAAGGGCGAGTACGCCGACTTCAACGGCCTCAAGACTTACTGGACCGGCCCGACCGACACGGGCAAGGCGGTTTTGATCGTCTACGACGTGTTTGGCTTCACGCCGCAGATTCTCCAGGGTGAGTGGGCGGGGCGGGGGCTGCAGAGTTGGCGATGGAGCAGCCCGTGGTCTGGTGCGACGAGCACGACTCACCCCCACCCCCAGGCGCCGACCTCATCGCCTCCGCCGGCTACCGCGTCGCCATCCCCGACTTCCTCCAGGGCAACTACGCGACCCCCGACATGTTCTCCGGCACGCCCGAGGGCAACGCGAAGCGCAACGCGCTCTTCTCGGGCTTCCCCGGCATCCCGTCGTCGCAGAGCGAGCAGATCGGCGCCGCGCTCGACGGCCTCAAGGCCCAGGGCTACGCGAGCGTCGGCACCGCCGGCTTCTGCTGGGGCTGGAAGGCGATCGTGACGGCCGCGAAGGTCAACGAGTTTGCGGCCGTGTCGGCGGCGCACCCTTCGTGAGTAGAGTGGTGTAGAGCGGCGTTGGGGCTTCGCTCCGCTCGGCCCGCCGGCCCGCTGACACCACCCCAGCTTCGTCGACGTCGCCGACGCCGACAAGATCAACGGCACGCCCGTCCTCCTCCTCCCCTCGCAGGGTGAGGACAAGGCGACCGTCGACGGGCTGTACGCCGCGCTCGAGAAGAAGAACCCCGGCAACAACTTTATCAAGTGGTACCCCGACAACGTGCACGGCTTTGCGGCTGCGCGCGCCGACCTCAAGGACGACCAGCAGCGCGAGGCGTTCCACGACGCGTATGTCCAGTTCACCAACTTCTTCAAGGCCAAGCTTTGAGGGGGAGGGAGTGGAAACAAAACTAGAGAGACAGGGCTGTAGGCGATCAGATGAACATGATAGGGAGCGGACGGGCGGGCATGGCCTCTGGTAGATGCGAGAGCGCGTGACGAGGCTAGCCCATAGCAGACGTCTTGGTAGCCAATGTCAGCCGATAGCATTGCCCGCCGAGGAGCCATTTGGAGACCAGCCCAGGGACGCCTCTCGCACCATCTGTCACCAGCCTCAACAAGGTGCGGCTTGGTCTTGCGTCCCTGAGATCAGTCACCACGTCACGCATCATCGGGCCCAGTGGCCTGCGCGAGTAAACAAACAAGTCACTGGTCGTAGTACTGCATCGCGGTGGGTCGTAAGAGGTGTAGGTGTACAATAAGGTGCCAGTGGATCGGGCAGGGCGGGCGCGAGGCGCGGAGCGGAGACAAGAGGAGGAGGGTACGGTACAGAGGACTGACGGGCGGGCGGGATGGACATCGAGTCGCGGAGTGTGAGTGCGTCTGCGTGCGCTCACTTCGCGTTCTCGTCCTGCAGCGCATTGAGGCGGCTCGCAAGCGACGCTGGCTTGCCCCTGTATCGGTCAGCTCACCCTTCTCCCGCAAACCCCCCCCCCCCCCCACCCCACCCACTTGTTCGAGAAGCGGCGCCCCTTGGCGTCCGCGAGCTTCTGGGTACACGGGCTCTGGAGCGCGTCCGTCGGGCTGATGGTGGACGGCTTGGCAAACTTCTTCGCGAGGAGCGCCTTGGCTCCCAGCGCGGCGCCGGGGACGGACGGGTCGGGCGTCTGGCCGGGGATGACTGTGTTGGCTTGTGTCGTCAGCATGGGCGAGGCGGGGGTGGCGCTGGCCGCGCGACTCACGGTGCGTGCTGCCTAACGGCGCGTGCTGCTGCACGACGACGGCGCCCTTGGCGGGGTTGTGGAGCGGCGTGATGGCCGGCGAGGGGGTGGTCGAGCCGTCGCTCGACGCGGGGCTGGAGCCCGTCGAGGCAGGCATTGCGGTGGCGTGGAGCGGGCGGGTGGCGAGAGAGGGATGGGGGCTCTGCTGAGCTGAGTGCTGGCAGCCGAAGAAGTGGCTGCGGCGCAGATGTAGAAAATGTGTAGATGTGTTGCAGGAGTTGTGTTGAGTGATGATGACGGCGAGTGGGTGTGGGAATCTGTTGTGGGGTACTCGCAAGCTGGTGTCAGGTGGCAAACATGAGCCCAGATGAGATTCGAGGGGCAGCAGAGTGGGAACTGGGGCGACAGGCTGGGACCCTCTCGGCACGTTGCTCGCAGCTCGCAGCTGATGCACAGCACCGCACGCCTCCTCGGGCCCTGCACCATGCTGCTGCATCCCAGCCGTGAGGCCATTGAGTTGCCGCCAGTAATCCCCCGTGTTTACGCTACTCGCCCTGGCGACCAAAAGAAATCACTCGGGCAAATGGTCCCGCCCGCCATCAAGACCAAAGAATCTATCCATGCAAACAAAATCTAACATACTACTACTCCTTGCGCTGTCCAGGGAACACCATCGTCGGGGGAAGATGCGTCACGGGCGCGAGGAGTGCCGCAGACGTGGCGCGGGCGTTCTGCTGGAGGACCTGGCTGTGGGGTGTCAGTTGTCTGTTGACTTGTTTACTCGAGGGACTACGCACTCCATAATGGCAATCGCGGCCATGGTCTCCACAATGGGGATGGCACGGGGGAGCACACAAGGGTCGTGGCGGCCGCGGGTGGCGAGCGTGCCGGCGGTTCCGTCGTACTGGGCAGTGTCCTGCTCCTGCGAGATGGTGGCAGGGGGCTTGAAGCCGATGCTGAGGGTGTCAGCAACATGGACAGAGACATGAAATGGCGGCCTAAACTAGGACTCCAGATCCCACTCACCGGAAGTAGATGTCCTCGCCATTCGAGATACCGCCCTGGATACCGCCCGACCAGTTGGTAGTCGTGCGCAGGCGGTTCTCGCCCTTCTCCTTGTCGGCAACGAAGGGGTCGTTGTGCTGCGATCCGGGGAAGGTCGTGCCGCGGAAGCCCGAGCCAATCTCAAAGCCCTTGGTCGAGGGGATCGAGAGCATGGCGTGGGCGAGCACAGCCTCGAGCTTGTCGAAGCAGGGCTCTCCAAGACCAAGAGGAGCGTTGCGGATGACACAGGTGATGGTGCCGCCGAGCGAGTCGTTGGCGGCCTTGGCGGTGCGGATAGCCTCCTCCATCTTGACGCTCGTCTCCTTGTGGGGGCAGCGCGTGATCTCGGCGTCGACCTGCTCGCGCGTGACCGTGTTGACGAGGTTCATGTACTCCTTGCCGAGGACCTGGTCCTCCTCGTGCTCGAACGGCAGGGCGACCTTGCCCACGCTGCCGACGAACGCGACAATCTCGACGCCGTACGCCTCCTTGAGGAACTTCTCGGCAATCGCACCGGCGGCGACACGGCCAATCGTCTCACGCGCCGACGAGCGGCCACCGCCAGACGACGCCTTGATGCCGTACTTGGCGAGGTAGGTGTAGTCGGCGTGCGAGGGACGGGGGTAGAGGTCCGTCTCGGTGTAGTCGTGCGGGCGCTGGTCCTTGTTCTGGACGAGCAGGCCGATTGGTGTGCCGAGGGTCACGCCATGCTCGGTTCCCGACTGGAGGTGGACAGTGTCAAACTCGGAGCGCTGGGTGTGTCAGTCGGAGCTCGGGAGCTTTCTCAATGACCCAGCTCTCAGTCGACGCACAGGAGTGGTAATGTCGCTCTGGCCGGGACGGCGGCGCGAGAGCTGCACCTGAATGTCCTCCTCGGTGAGCTTGAGTCCCTGTAGATTGTCAGTCAGCTTGGGCTCGAGCGATGCTCAGCGCGTGTGGCCGTGCACGTACGGGGGGCACACCGTCGATGATGGCGCCGACCGACTTGCAGTGGCTCTCGCCGTAGGTGGTCACGCGGTAGAGTTTTCCAAAGGTAGACATTGTTGTGAGTGGGTTGTCAGCAAGAGATGTCGAGATGGCGCTGGCTTTGTCGGAAAAGTCAGCCAGTCGTCGTGCCGTGCGCTGATCGACTCGGCTCGTTGAGATTGAAATCGCATGGCATTTAGCGGCTCAAGCGACCGACGGAAGCAAATAGCAGCAGACACACCGACAGGCGATGGTGCCTGACGTCTGGCAGCGTCGGTTCCAACTTTGGCCACCACGACCAAACGACGATTCCACATTGTCATCTCCGCCGACTCGAGCCCGATAACACTCACGCCATGTCCAGACCGGGCCAGCAGGCACACAGGGGGAAGAGGAAGCACGCACACGACGCCCCAGCACGCACGAACCCCTCAAACCACAACGCAGACGACGGCGACGACGAGGAAGGCGGCAGCAGCGCGCCGTTCGGCCAGGCGCTGCCCATGGCTGACCTGCCGGACGACTTTGACGGGGAAGTTCTCGATGGCGCAACATACCTCACACTTGCAAAGTACGCCATCGTCCTGTGCAATTGCTAATGCCTGTAGCCGCGAGGCGGCCAAGCTGCCGTTCTACAAGCGCGTCGCACCGCCACGAGGCGCGACCGAAGAGCCAGCCGCCGCGGGTCCGTCAACGTCAGCCCGGCCTTTGAAGGGGCGGCACCCAGCGCTCCCGCGCGAGTCGTGGGAAGTGACATTCGCGGCGCACTTCACGGCCTACCGCGCGAGCCTGCGGCGCCGCTGGCCGCCGAGCCCCAAGCTGCCATACCCGTCGAGCTACCCGCCCATTCCCAAGGCGGCCGAGGTCACCGAGTGGCTGGGTTACATCAACGGGTACCGGCAGCGCGGGTCAAAGAAGTGGGGCGACCCCGACGTGTCGCGCTGGGGCGGGGAGGGCCGGCGTGTCGACGACCACAAGGCGGCGAGTGGCGAAGACGAGGAGGAGGCGCACAACAACCGTGTCGCGACGCCGAACGAAGAGGACGAGCTGAACGGGGTTTCCGACGAGCAGATGGCTGTCGACGACGAGGAAGCGTTGATCAATGCCCCCGGCCCCGCCCCCTCGGCATCGAGGACACCAGAGTATCCCGATCTCAACGACCCCGCCGAGGTCGAGCGCATCCGCCCGCGCGAGCCGCTAGTCTGCATCGTGCAGTTCCTCGACACGGTGGGTGCCACCGCTTCCTTCTGCGTACCCGCTAACCCCGCAGCACACGATCCTCAGCGTCATCAAGCACCTCACGCGCTGGATGACCGACTTCGTGTCACGTCTCCCGGCGGACAGAGGCGCGCCGGCCGCCAGCCCGCTACCGGCTCGCTGGGCGCGGTGGGCGTTCGCGCTGCTCGCCGTGCTAGACGAGCACCTGTCGCGCGACGAGATCTCGATCCTGCGCGACTTTGCGCGCGCGTGTGCGGCGGTCGCAACCTGGCGCTGGCGCCGCGCGCTCTCGCACCCGGGGGAGCTGCCCGTCATCCCCGTGTACATGGGCTTCTCGCCCGACGAGCCCGCACCCCAGGCGGACAAGGACGAGGCGGCGGAGAAGATGGCCGCGCTGACCCGCGGCGAGACGGGTAACGGTGACAACGACGACGACGCGCCCGGCTGGCGGCTTGGTGCGCGCTGGAAGCGTATCCGCGACGTCCGCCCCCGCTCCGAGACCAACCCTGCGCCCGAGAGCAACGAGGCCGGCCACGACGAGGGCGCGGTCGACGAGACGCTGGCGCGCGCGTGGATCGCCGCGTACGCTGTTGTTGCGGGGTGGGCGCAGTGGGACCTGTTGGACGACTTCAAGCGTGACTTTGCAAAGCTCGCCCGCGCATAATGACATTTGCAGCATAACACACAAAATGATAGACTAGCATTACATGTACTACCATGACCACGGGTATCTATGCAGGGTACTTGTTAGAGATTGTATGCGGCGACGAGACGTTCCATGCGCAGGGCTTGTCGGCAGAGGGGGCACTCCATCTGGGCAAGGTCAGCTTGGGCAACAGACGCCTCCTAGCTCCCCTCACCTTGTCGAGGCCGCCAAGGCATCCCCAGCAGAAGATGTGGCCGCACTCAGTGACGGCGACGGTTCCGCCCGATCCTTCGCCCGTGCCGCGCGACTCAAGGCACAGCGTGCACTGGCGTTCTGGGAGGTCGAGCGCCTCGGGGGTCAAGTACGTGTTGGGCTCGTCGTAGTCGACGTCCGAGGTGACGACGACCGAGTCCTGGCCCTGGGTGCCGGGGAGGGCGTCGAGCGCGGCCTTCTCCTTTGGCTTTTCACGGGCCGGCGTGACCGGGGGCGACGATGCCGACGACGCGGGGTCGCGCCGCGGGAAGAGACGGTAGATGAGCGGCAGGGCCATGAGCAGGCCGAGGGGCTCGTACGACGGGGGGCGGGCCTCGGGCGGGCGCGGCGCGGCGGCGGAGATCTGGGATCGTCAGCGCCACGTGGGGTAGCAGCAAAACTCACGTAGCTCAGCCCCGTGAGCCGCCGGCCAATCTCGTAGAACTTGCCGCCGAACATAAACAGCACGAGGTGGATCTCGGGCAGGCTCTGCCCGAGCGGCGACTCGAGGAAGCGGACGAGGCGGGCCTTGGCCTTGCCCCAGCGCGTGGTGGGCTGCGACCCGTCCCCCCGAAAATGGTTGAGTGCCATCGGCGACGTCAGTGCGCTGGGCAGCAGCAGCAGCAGGATGGTGAGGAGGCGGCGCTGGCGTCAGCTCGGCATGCAGCGCAACCACCCACCCTCCGTGTCGGCGGCAGCTGGCTCGCGCGCACAGTGGGCAGCACGTCGGTGTACTCCTCTCCGAGGGTCTGGTACCCCCGTCCAAAGGTAAGCAGCAGATAAACGGCGCGGACGGCAAGGTCGACGATGGTCTGGCGGGCGGCTAGCCAGCGCGTACCTGGGGGGGGGGGGTGAGTGGTGTGGCATCGAAGTGGGCGCATCACTCACCGGCGGCGGAGCGCAGCAGCTCCGACACGAGCTCGGTGAGCCGGCCGACCTGGGCAACGTCGCGCTGGTGCGAGCGCACTGTTGTCAGCTGTCTACTTGTCGCGCGGCGCACGCACATATCTGCGCCTGCGAGGCCGGGTCGGGCTCGAGCCGCGCGTACGGGTCCGGCGCGGCCGCGGGCGCGTGGCCGCCCAGGCTTGGGAGGATGGCCGGGCCGGCGGCCATACCGGTCTGGTGCGTTGTCGACGCTGCTGAGCGGGTGTGGTTTTCCATTCTGGTGGGTGGAAGGGGAGGGAGGAGGAGGAGGATGAGGATGAGGAGGATGCGTTGATGGCCGACTTTGTGGTGGTTCGGCAGCGAGTAGCCGGCTTCGCGCCGCCGTCGCCGCCAGATGACTGAGCAGCCTCGCGTGGTGGACGACGGAAGCAAATCCACGCGACGCGGTTTGTCGAATTCGAGGTCGCTGGGTGGCGAGCCACCACCGAGCTCAGCAAGCTTCGAGAGACATCTTTGCCTCGACACATCCACCACCTGCATCTCATCCATCGACGCGGCGACCGCACACAAAAGACGACAGGACACGCCAGGGCTGCACCCAACCCCGCCTCCGCCGCAATGTCCACACTAGTCGACTACCCCACCTTTTCAGACAGCCCGTTCTTCTTCGACAGGCGCAACCTGCACATCCCGCAGGACGAGGGCGGCCATGTAGCTGTGAGTTTGGGTGTCGTGTCGGGGGCCGAAAAGCTGACATTCAGGCGCACTCTGCTCCGCGGGTCGCGTACTTCCACCCAAAGGACGTCGGGAACTACCACTATGGCGTGAGTTGGCAGCGCGCGTCCTCGACGCGTCGACAGCAAGCCGCGCGCTCGCTGACACACCACAGGAAAGACATCCCATGCGCCCCCACCGCCTCGAGCTCACCAACAACCTCGTGCTCGGGTACGGCATGCACGAGAAGATGTCGATGTACAACCCGCGCCCGGCGACCGAGGACGAGCTGCGCGAGTTCCACGACGCGGACTATGTCGACTTTCTGAAGAGGTGCGGCTGGGGATTGGGTGTCGCTGACGCGCGCGCAGAGTGACGCCGAAAAACGCCCAGTCGCTTACGAAGGACTACACAATGTACAATATCGGCGACGACTGCCCCGTGTTCCACGACCTGTTCAAGTTTTGCGAGCAGTACGCGGGTGCTAGTCTGGCGGCGGCAAGAAAACTCGCAAACGAGAGCACCGACATTGCCATCAACTGGAGCGGCGGGCTGCACCACGCCAAGAAGGGCGAGGCAAGCGGGTTCTGCTACGTCAACGACATTGTGCTCGCGATTCTCGAGCTGCTGCGCGTGCACCCGCGCGTGCTGTACATTGACATCGACATCCACCACGGCGACGGCGTGCAGGAGGCTTTCTATCTGTCGAATCGCGTCCTCACCGTGTCATTCCACAAGTATGCCGTCGACTTCTTCCCCGGCACCGGCAACCTGAGCGAGATTGGCTCAAACCTGGGCAAGCACTTTACGCTCAACGTACCGCTGCAGGACGGCATCGACGACGAGAGTTACATCTCGCTGTTCAAGGCGGTGATGGAGCCTGCGATCACGACCTTCCGCCCGAGCTCAATCGTGCTGCAGTGCGGCGCCGACTCGCTAGGCCTCGACCGCCTCGGCACGTTCAACCTGTCGATTGCCGCGCACGGCGAGTGTGTGCGCTTCATCAAGGAGTTTGGGCTGCCGCTGCTCGTTCTCGGCGGCGGAGGGTACCGGCAGTCGTCGGTGGCGCGCTGCTGGGCGTACGAGACGGGCGTGCTTGCCGGCGTCGACCTGCCCAACCAGCTCCCACACAACAACTACTACGAGTTCTTCGGGCCCGACTACCAGCTGCACCCGCCGCTGACGGGGAGAATACAAAACTTCAACACACGGCAGAGCCTCGAACGCATTCGCATGTCGATCCGCGAAAAGCTGCGGTACATGAACGGGGCGCCGAGCGTGCAGATGCAAGAGATCCCGCCCGACCTCATGGGCTTCCTCGAGGCCGAGGAGCGGAGTAAGGAGGAGCGGGATGAGGAGGCGAACAACGGCACAGCGAGCGACGAGCGGAGCGACGGGCCGGGTAAGCAGAACGAGTACTTTGACCCCGAGGTGGTGCACGAGGATGGTGATATGATTACGATCTCGGCGCGGGGCAAGCGGACGATGAGGTTTTAGGCGGGCGGGCGCGAGCGCGCAGCGCGAGCGTCGCCGCCCCCAGCACCGCACCACACACGATATCCCGGAGACGATACCCCACGGTCGATACCCAGCACCCACCCCCAGGCCTTGCTGCCCCTGCTGCCCTGCATCCATCCATACCATGTTGTAGCGCTAGATGTAGAGTGAAACTGCTTCTACGAGAGGGTGTGCTCGCCGGTCGGGGTGGCGATGACGGCGGCGAGCGGCGGCCCGGGGGAGTCGGGGAATGTGATGCGGGTGTCGTCGAGCCCGGCAGCGGACAGCGCGGCCCGAATGTCTTCGGCGCGCGGGTGGCGGATCTCGAGGCGGACGAGGCGGGCGCCGACGTCCGGCAGGCCCGGCGCGACGGGGTGCGGGGTGGTCTGGGCCCACTGCAGCAATGACGGCGCGGCGCCGTCGAGCGCAAGCGCGCCGTCGTCGCGCAGCGTGAGCTGCCACTTGAGGTCTCCGCGCGCGAGGTCGCGCGGCGCGCCGACGTCCACCCCGGCGTCCGCGAAAGCCTTGGACGCCGCCTGGACGTCGTCGGCGCGCGCGACCCAGTGGTGCAGGCGCGTCGTGCTGAGATCCGCCGTCGCCAGCCCGAAGAGCTTGGGCGGGATGTGCGCCTCGGCCGGGTTGGGCGCCAGCACCTCGAGGTAGAACTCGTCGCCGAGGTTGAGGAGCGCGTTGTGCGTCCCGCGGCCGGTGTGCTCGCCACCCCTGCGCGGGGAGAGGGACACGCCGAGCGCGGACTCGACGGCGGCGATGCCGGTCGCGAGGTCGGGCGCGGTGATTACGAGGTGGTCGGGGCTGATGGGCATTGCGGGGGTGGGGGGGCTGGGGATGAGGTGGCGACAAGGCGACGAGAAGAGGAGAGGAGCAGGCGGCGACGGCGGCGACGACGGCCGCATCATATCCCCCCACGCCGACGCCCGATGACGCCCTTCGACGCCATCGGCGATGCGCGACGCGACGCGACGTCTAACCGCCCGCCTACCACCCATCCATTCGCGGCTAGCTGCCTCACACACGCCTTCCACACCTTCCACACCTTCCACACCTTCCACACCTTCCACACCGCATGATGTACATTGCTTGCTTTTACTTCTGAGGCTAACATACTCGGATACAGCCCAATGATGCGCATCGTCGTCCTCGTCGTAATATGGGCGGAGGCGGCGCTAGCGCCGTCCCGTCACCCCCCCCCCCCCCCTCGATGCCTTCCCCCTACGCCCCGCCGTGCTGCCTCCGCTTGATGCTAATGTCAAGCTTGAGCGGCTTACGCAGGAAGCCCTCGCGCGTCTCCATGACCTCCTGCAGCAGCGTCGGCTGGTAGCGGTACGCCCAGGTCGCGGCAATAAGCTTCATCTCCATCTCGGCGACGTTGCGGCCGACGCACGAGCGCGGGCCGTGCGAGAAGGGGATAAACGCGTCTTTCTGGCGCTGCGTCGCCTTGTCCCACCGGTCGGGGTTGAAGTCGTCGGCGTCGGGACCCCAGATCTCCTTGGAGTGGTGGATCGTGTACGTCGGCACCGAGAGCACCGTGCCGGCCGGGAAGTAGTGGCCCTCGATCGTGACGCCTGCCGACTCGGGCGGCACCTGGCGCGGGAGCCCGATGCCCGACGTCGAGTGGTACCGCAGCGTCTCGTTGAACACGTTCTGCAGGTACGGTAGGTCCTTGATCATGTCAAAGGTCGGGACGTCGGTGCCGTCGGGGATGGCCTCGTCGAGCTCCTGCTGCAGCTTTGCGAGCACGCCGGGCGTCCTGGCGGCGTAGAAGAGCAGCGCGCATGAGCTGTTCGACGTCGTGTCCGAGCCCGCAATGAGCTGCGTGAGCGCCTCGGCCGTGAGCTCCTCGCGGACGATCGGCTGGCCCTTGTCGTCGCGGCCCTCCTGCAGACGCGTGAGCAGGTCCGCCCGCGCGTCCTTGGGCGGGTACTTGAGGCGCTTGTCGACGGACGCGATGGCAATCTTGGCCAGGTTGGCGACGGCCTCGACACCCTTGGTGAAGAACGGGTCCGGGAGGTACTTTGCGTACGGGATCAGGCTGGGCATGATGCCGAGCGTGGCCGAGATCTCGCCGCGGCGGTTGAGGATCTCGATGGCGGGCGCGTACTCTGGCTTGGAGGTCGGGGTCGCGCGGAGCTCAGCGACATCCGCGCCGGCCTGGAGCATGCCGAACGGCGCACCAAAGGCCAGGTCGCCGATCATGTCGAAGGCGAGGTAGTTGAACCAGTCGAGGCAGTCGAGCTTCTGCTTGCCGGCGTCGATGAGCCCGTCCCACTGCTTGACGAACAGCTCGAGGTTGTGGTGCATGTACGGCTCGAACTCGCGCACGCTCTTGACGCTAAAAGTGTGCGACACGACCTTGCGCTTGCGCGTGTGCTCGGCGCGGTCGCGCGTGTTGAACAGCCCGCGGCGGATGGACACGAACGCGTCGTAAAAGTCCGACTTGAGGAAGCCGTTGCCGTGTCCGTAGATCTTCTTGATGGCGTCGTCGGACGCAACAGAGATATGGTTGGGCTGGATGCGCACGAGCGTGCCGTACTCCTTGTGCAGTCTGTCGACGGTGATGTAGCGGTCGCCGCGGCGGACGACGCGGAAGAGCCACAGGTCGGAGAAGCGTGCGGCTAGCGGGCCGGGGATGTCGCGCAGCGCGCCATAGTCGACCAGGAAGGGCTTGACGTAGTAGACTGCAACGAGAGCCACCAGCGCCGCAAGCGGCGTCCACCACGGCAGCGCCGAGAGGTCGTGCTGGGCGTTGTGCAGGCGGGTGAGAAGCTGGTCCTTGAGGTCGGACATGTTGGTGTGGGGAAGAGGTGGGAGGGGGGAGGGGGGGGGCAGCTGATATAGCGCGTGAGCGAGCGAGCGAGCGTACGAGCGAGGGGGCGTACGCAATCTGGGGCCCGGGGCGAGAGGGTGCGGGGATGCCGTTCACCGGCTGTTGCGGTCTATGGTGATGCTGACGACGAGCCAGTCACCGGCACACCGTTACGCACCTGATGCGTGCGCGCCGCTGCCGCCGGCGCCGCACGACTGCCGACTGCGGCTGCAGAAGCTGCAGCAGCTCACAGCCGGCTGGGCGTGGAGGCGCGGGGCGCGACGGCCGTGACGGCACCGGGCGGCTTAGCACCGGGTCGCCGATAAGCTTGGCCGCGAGGGTATTAGGAGATAACAAGGGGTGTTTGTAATGGCGTTTGTATTGGCGCCGGCGAGTAAAGTCGGAGTTGCCGACGCGGCGCGCGTGCCTTTGGCATTTGTGTGTTTGTGGCAGCGCGGCCCAACGGGCGCCGTGTGCCAGCTGCCCACCACGCCGCTGCTCCGGGCGTAAGCTAGGCTGCTGGCGGGATTGCCCCGCGTGGAGGGCGTCTAGTCCGGCCAGCGGGTGCACGAGCGAGCGACGCAGCGCTCGACGCAGGCGCCGTCGTGGCTCCGGTGTCTGTGTCTGGTCGAGCACGGTTGTGTGACCGGTGTGCCTCCTTGCCCCGCTGCGCGCGGGGATTGCGGCAGTAAGAACCACCTCGCGCACCTCGACTGAGACTTCACGCTGCCGCGCTGCCGGCGGCTACGCGACAAGACGCGATCCGCGAAGCTCGACATGCCGTGGCTTCCACTCCAGCGCTGCCATTGCCCTTCACACGCCAACAGCCTCCCTCTACACACCACCCTGCGCTGCCATTGCGCTTCACACCCCAACAGCCACCTCGTACACACATACCCAATACATCCAAAGGTGCTACTTCACGCATGCACGTCTACACCTCTACACCCGCTACTCCTGCTGCGCAAACAACCTGTCAAAGTTCTTCTCGGCCTCCCTGACCACGTCGTACTTGAACAAAATGTCGTGCACGTCGCGCGAGATCATCTTGTCAGGGTTGCTGCCGTTCGCCTGCGCGTTCTCGAACGCGTTGTCGCGCGACGCCTTGTCCTGCGTGTGCAGCCCCTTGCTGTTCTCGGCGGCCGTGTTCACCGCCCAGTCGGTCCGCGGCTTCCGGATGGCCTGGTACACGCGCAGCGCCTTGTTGATGTCGGCCTTGTCCTGCACCTTGGCGAGGATGACACCGAGCGCGGCCGCGTCCTCGATCGCCTGCGCCGCCCCCTGCGCAATGTGCGGCAGCGTCGGGTGGCACGCGTCGCCGACGAGCGCGCTGTTGTGGTCCACCCACAGCGGCAGCGGCTTGTGCACGCGCAGCTTCCACTCGAGCACCTCGCCCTCGGGCACGAGCTGCAGCAGCTTCTGCACGCGCGGGCAAAAGTCGTGGAACGTCTGCAGCATCTCGCTCTTGGACCCCGCGGCAGTCCACGTGTCGGCCTGCACAAAGTTGCGGTCCGGCTGCGTCGTCGACATGTTGAACAGGTCGTGGTTTTCGATCGGGTACGCGATGATGTGGCGTTTCTCTCCGATCCAGCGGTACGACTGCGAGCCGGTGAAGAAGGGCAGGAGTTCGGGGTCCTCGTTGATCGCCGACCGGCGCACCATAATGCGGTAGGCTGCCTGTCCCGTGTCCTCGACTGATGCGTTAGCCAGGCAGCTCACAGCCGCAGCCACTCACCCTCGTCGACAACACCGACACGCGCCAGCATCGCCTCGCGCGCCTTGCTCTTGACGCCGTCGGCGGCGATGATCACATCAGCGTCGACCCACTCGCCCTCGGACGAGTCGCGTGTGCCGAGCTGGAACCGCGTGTTGTCATAGTCGTACTTTGTGATAAAGTGGCCGAGGTGGAGCTTGACGACGCCAGAGCTGAGCGCGCCTTGCACGAGGCACTTCTGAAGCGCCGCACGGTGGACGGTCTGCGGGGTATCAGCCGCGTGCGCTCTAGCACCCTGCTCCCCACTCACAGTAAACGGCCAGCCATACTCCTGCTGCATGTAGTCCGAGTAGTGCACCGACGTGAGGATCTTGTCGGTCGCGCAGTCGAGCACGTTGGCCGTGTCGATGACCACGCCCTCGGCCTGACAGATCTCGAGCACGCCCCACTCGGACAGGATGCGTGCGAGGTTGGGCGGCACATTGATGCCTGCACCAACCTCGCCGAGCTGCGCCGCCGACTCCCACACATGGATGTCCTTGAAGCCCTGGCGCGCGAGCGCGAGCGCCGTGCCCATGCCGCCCATGCTTGCGGGTCAGTCCAGTCCGCTGTCTTCGCGTCGCCCTGCCTACGAGACACTCACCCCGCGCCCACACTGAGACGTCAGCCATAGCCTCGGGTAAAGCCAGTGTCGGCCAAGGCAACTCACATGTGGATCTTGAGATCCGGAAGGGCTGCCTGATTACCCGGTGATACTTGCTCAATAGTCATGGTCGCGTTCGATGTGGGGGGCATGGCGAGTAGCAATGTTCACCTTTAACATGCTTGAGCTGTGACGCAGCTCGTTGTGCGTGCACGCGCAACCAAGGTGCCAGGCAGAGGACGCTGTAGCTGGCGGCAACGGCCGGCTCGCCTCCGGGGGTGTAATGTCCGGAGATGAGCCACAGCCGACTGCCACTATCATACGGCCGGGTGCCGGCCAGGGCGTGGTCGCGGGGCAGCGGGTGGAGGTGAAACGCGGCGTACGGTGTCATGGTTTCCGTGTCTTGGTTTCCAATGTCAGTGATGCATGATGGGAGTGGGGTGGGGGCGACCGGTGCGCGGGGGTACGCGACGACCTGATGCATTGCAGGGCAGGGTGCAGTTGTTGCAGCAGCAACAGCATGAGTTCGAGTCGATGGGGCGAAGAGTCGAGTCGTACACAGCGAGTAGCCCAGTAGGCCTGCTGTCGTCGCCGCCTGCAAGGCCGGCGATGCTGGATGCAGCAGTCAGTATGGTGGAGTGTTGTTGCTCTTGTGTCTGTCGTCGCATAGGCCGGTTTACCCGACGCAAGTGTCGCAGATGCATGGATACATTCTCGGTGGCTATGGTGGCAATGACGCGCCAATCAGCTGCGGTGCGTTTGCAGTGGCCGGGGCAAAAAGGGGCAGAACAGGCGGCGGTCTAGGTCGGCCCTTTTGGGCCGCGAGGCGGACCACCCAAGCAAGGCGACGCGGCGGGCTGCTGGCTGCTGGCTGCTGGGGCCATGGAATGACGGCGCGGTCGTGCCACGCCACGCCACACGCACCAGTGGGAAAGCCAAAGCCTTCGCCTTCCCTGCACAAACGACCTCCATGTCCCAGTGCACACACAACATTATTCCTACTGCCCATCTCAACTTTTGATTCAACACACACCGCCATCATGTCCGCAAAGACCTACACCATCGACGACCTCCAGGCCCACAAGTCCCGCGACAGCCTCTACCTCCTCGTCTCGGGCAAGGTCTACGACGTCACCCAGTTCTTGGACGAGGTGAGTACAACTCCGAGAATCGCAGGCCGTCATCGCTGGCAGCGGCCCACGTCAGATGGGGGGCAACCCAGGCTGCGCTCGTCCGTCCTGCGACCGCCTGCGTCCAACGAGCGCGGCACAGCGGACACGGCCGATCCCACTGCATGCAAGGTGCCCCAGACCCGCTGCATGTACCCCGCGCTTATCAGTGTCGGGGCGGCCCCGCTCCCCCCCTCCACCGGCCCGCCCGCTCGGCTCTTTACACCGCTGACTTGCCCCACAGCACCCGGGAGGCGACGAGGTTCTTCTCGAGGAGGGTGGTGAGTAGCGTGGCCGTCGTGCGCGCCTTGGCGGGCTCTTGTTCGGCCGGCGCGCCCAAGTGCCCAGAAGATGGCGGCAGCTCACACACCAGGCCGCGACGCCACCGAGGCCTTCGAGGACGTCGGCCACTCGGACGAGGCGCGCGACATGCTCCCCAAGATGCTCCTGGGACCATTCGACGGACCTGTAAGTCTGGCTGTATTTCGCAGCGGCCCGCAGGCATTGGTCCCACCCGTCTTCCACGGCGCGTGTGTTTTCAGACATTTTAGTCGGCGTCCCGCCGCTCCAAGTCTAGTTGGGCGATGGCCGGACACCGGCTAGTCGCGGCGCTCGGCGTGCTTATCACACCGCGATTAGTCGTGCTGCACACGCATGCGCATTGTTGTCGCCGCGTGCATCGTGCACGCTCGATAAACGCCATACAGTGGCTCTTGGTGGCTACAACGCCTCCTCGAGTGCAACCCTCACTCACGGCCTCCGGCCTCCGGCCAGCCACCTTGTCTGCCGTGCTGCCTCTCTGCTCCACCTTCCCGCACTGCATACTCACACACCACAGTCCAAGGTCGCCAAGGCTGCCGGCGCCAACACCGCCGCCACCGCTGGCGCCTCCTCGGGTGGCGAGTAAGTCTCTTCGTCTGGATGTCCCGCTCACACCCCAGCTACAAGTTCCTCCTCCCCGTCGCCGTCCTCATTGCCTGGATCGCTTACCGCTTCGTGCTCCAGGGTTAGAGAGATAGGATATGTGGTTAGCATGCACGGCCATCTAAATAATGCCATCGTTTAGCTTCAGGTTTGCATGACTGTCATGACGCCCTCTGGCCCTCCGGCCCATCGCGATCGCTTCCACTCTACTACCATCGTCCGTACTGCCCAGCAGGCTGGGGGCGCGCGCGCACCTTGCGCACCAGCTCGTCGGCCGTGTGCATTCCCCGGCCCGACCCCTCGTGGTCGAGCGCAAACACAAAGTCGGCGACCGTGAGCGCCGTGTCGTCGCGCGCGCGCCGGTCACCAGGGTACTGGACGTCGACCTGCCGCCTGTGGGGCCCGGTGAGCGTGCGCTTGGCCTTCTTCGCCTTGGCCGCGGCGGCGCCGGCGTCGGCAGCGGCGGGGACGGCCGACGACGCCGGCGCATCGGCCCCGGACGGACCGGGGCTATCTGCGTCGTCGGCCCCCTTCTTGCGCTTGCCCGACAACACGCTCGGCACCGGCGGCTTGAACGCTCCCGCGCCCGCACCCATCTCCCACGCGTACTTGCGCTTGCGTCCAAACAGGGACGCCGTCAGGTTCGTGCTCTTGGCCTGCACCTCGGCCGACACGTCCCTTGCCGCACCCTTCTTGCCGCCTTTCGACTTCTTGGGCGGAGGCGCACCGAACGTTGGCGTGGCCTGGAATGTCGGCTCCTTTGGCTTGGTGGGCGTGGAAGAGCCGCCAGCAGCGTTGGCAGCGCCAGTCGTCGCGGCGCCACCAGCTGGTGTGCTCACAACAGCGCTCGACGCTCCACCCGCGTCCGAGTCTTGTGGCGCCGACGAGCCTTCTCTTTCCCGCTCTCTCTCCTTTGCCGCCGCCTGAGCGCGCGCAATCTCCGTCTCACGCGCATTTCTTTCTGTTCTTGCCACGCGGTGCGCCTTGTTCTCCTCTTTGTTCGCAGTGGCAAGCGCGACCATGACAGCGTTGGTGTCTGAAGTCGCCTTCTGGCTCCACAGAGGCTTGCCGTCTTTCGAGCCCGCGCCTTTGGACATTGGTGGCTTCCTCTGGTGCGTCGAGTGGACGCGATGCTGCTGTGTCCGGACGGCCGAGGATAGCAAGGCGCGCACGCGAATCTCGGCAGCCATGGCCAGGTACCGCATTGCTTCATCGTCAACGACCATCCCGTGTCGTTGGGCTGCACACTGTGGTTAGCGGATCGAGAGCGCCTCAGGGGGTGGATGCACGTACCGAGTTGACTCAGACGAGCACGAAGCGCCTGCTCCCCGAACAGATCGGTGTGTCGCGCTCGGCTGTTTTCACCAGCATAACGAAGGTTGCCCACAGCAGACCGCGAGAATGCACGGCGTGCAGCCTCCTCTTCTGCGCGCAGATCGATGCCTTGTCCACGGCCCATGGGCAGTAACGCTCCCGGCTTGACATCCGAGGAAGAACCTAGAGACGCGTCAGTTGTTGACATCCACCTCGAAGCTGCGCTCCCCTCACCCTTGGTATCACTGCCGTGCGACGCCTTGGCCGACTTCTGCGGCGGTTCGCTTCTATCTGGTGACAATTCACGCTTGCCTGCGGCCCGTTTAGCATTACTGCCTGTTGTTCACACGACTCGCGCACCATTCTGGTTGAAGGTCACTGTGGACGTTGACGCCTTGGAGTCCCCGTTGGGAACAGTGCTCAGAGCACCTGGGGTCACCACTCCGTTGGACATGACTGCTTCTGGAAGCCTCTGCACCGCCGTGCAGGGCTGGGCGAGCGCCGGTGTGGGACACGAGACAGGCTAGGTCGGGGCAGACAGTGATGGGACGAGGCGAGGGTTGAAGATTCGAGACGGGAGCCAAGTTGCAGCCTCAAAGTCGTAAACGGGCTGAAGCTGGGGGCCAGGTTGAACGACCTATTGCCCCATTCCAGTCGTGAGCAATGTGAAGATTGCAAGAATGGATGCGCGAAAGAGGGGTTGAGGATGGTCAAAGTGGTGTAGTCGTCCGTCGCCGGTCTAGCGTGTGTGTGTTGGGCGCGCGGGCTGATCGCCACCCAAGATGAGCAACACGGCGTGCTTTAATAGGCGTGCATTCCACCGCCGAGGCTAACCCCTTTTAGGCCCGCACAAATCACGTGGGATTTTACTTCCGTCTACCGCGTCTCGGACGCGAGCAGCAAGATGGGATTCAACAACCCAACAAGGTGGTCATCTCCACATCATCTCTCGATCTCCACTCCTGCCCTTTCAACACACTTCTCTCATCCACATCAGTCGTGGACGAGAGCGTGAAAACAGCCAGACTCCGTCGTCATGGTGAGCTCAGAATCATGAGGAGCCCCAGAGCGCCTCCATGGCTGTTTTCCTTTGGCTGATGTCGCGCTCCTTGTGGCACACAGAACCCGCTCCTCGCGGCGGCGAACGCGGCTGCCAATGCAGACGATGACAAGCTCTCGGATTACGTTCCCGACAGCCGCGACCTTTCCATGTCGCGCGCGGTGAGTGGCCTTCCTTCACCCCAGCGCCATCCCTCATTGTGGCGATGCCAGGCCCGCTCAAGGCCTTGTGCCATGTGACGTGTGATGAAGGCATCGTGCCAGCTTGCGCCGCCGGTACAGCATGACCCAGGAGCTGACGCCCCTTCCCATGCTAGGCCTCGACCAATGGATCCGACAAGACACCACAGCACCACATCAACACGGGTCCACAGACGCCAGAGGACGAGGAGGAGCTCGACGACGACGAGGATGAGGGCGACGACGATGAGCTCGACGAGGATGCCGTGCTCGGTGGCGACTCGGTGAGTTGGAGTAGCTGGTTTGGTGGATGCGGCGGGTGCTAATGCCCACCTTGCAGAACCAAATGACTCCATCTGCCAAGAAGCGTGCCGACGCGTCCAAGGCCAGGAAGGATGCCACAGCGGAGCGCAAGGCTCAGATCAACCAGATCGGACAGAAGAGGAGTGAGCTGGAGAAGAACAAGGTGTGTGCTGTGGTTTTGTGGACGCAACGCGCGTGCTGACAGGATGTAGCTCGCCGATTCGATGAAGCGTTTCAACTACCTCCTCGGCCAGACCGAATTGTTCCAGCACTTCGTTGACCTCAAGGTAAGCATGCATCGATGTGCATCTGTGTCCGCGGGCAACGGCTGACCGTATGTCAGAGGCAACGAGAGCCCGAATTCGCGGCCATGTTGGACGAGCAACTGGCGCAGACTGCATCCAAGGGCAAGAAGAAGGCTACGTGAGTATAATACGCCAATATTCAATGAATAATCAACTAATATTGTTATCAGCGACAACCGTCACCGCAAGTCTGAGAAGGAGGAGGACGAAGAGCTCCTCAAGGACGAGGACGCCGATGACGAGCCTTTCGTTTTTGAGGAGAGCCCAGCTTGTGAGTTTACTCTGCTGCCCCTAGGCCGTCTATTTCTGTCCTGCCAGGCTGACACAGCATAGATGTCAAGGGCGGCAAGATGCGCGACTACCAGGTTCAAGGACTCAACTGGATGGCATCCCTGCACCACAATGGCATTAACGGTATCCTTGCAGATGAGATGGTGGGTTGGAAGGCTGCCAGGTATTTGTCTAACACTTCAGGGTCTCGGAAAGACGCTTCAGACAATCTCGTTCCTCGGCTACCTCAAGTTCCACCGTGGCATCAACGGTCCCCACCTTATCGTTGTCCCCAAGTCGACTCTTGACAACTGGGCGCGCGAGGTCAACAAATGGGTGCCCGGTTTCCGCACCCTGGTTCTCCAAGGCACCAAGGAGGAGCGTGTGAGTCACTGGCTGCGCACTGTGTGAGAGAGCCGCAGACTGATTCCGCCACAGACGGATCTCATCAACAACCGCATTCTCACCCAGCAGTTCGACGTTCTCATTACGTCGTATGAGATCTGCTTACGTGAAAAGTCCACTCTGAGGAAGTTCAGCTGGGAGTACATCATCATCGACGAGGCGCACCGCATCAAGAACGTCGACTCGCTTCTCAGTCAGATCATCCGAACCTTCGCTTCGCGCGGTCGCCTTCTCATTACCGGCACTCCGCTTCAGAACAACCTGCAGGAGCTCTGGGCTCTCCTCAACTTCATTCTCCCCGATGTCTTCTCATCCAGCGAGGACTTCGACGAGTGGTTCAAGTCCAAGGGTGACGATGAGCCCGATGCCATCGTCAAGCAGCTCCACAAGGTGCTCCGCCCCTTCCTTCTTCGTCGTGTCAAGGCCGATGTCGAGCACTCGCTTCTCCCCAAGAAGGAAATCAACCTCTACGTCGGCATGACCGACATGCAGCGCAAGTGGTACCGCATGCTCCTCGAGAAGGACATTGACGCGGTGAACGGTGCCTCGGGCAAGAAGGAGGGCAAGACACGCCTGCTCAACATTGTTATGCAGCTGAGGAAGTGCTGCAACCACCCTTACTTGTTCGACGGTGCCGAGCCCGGACCTCCTTACACCACCGATGAGCACCTCATCGACAATGCCGGCAAGATGGTGATTCTGGACAAGCTCCTCAAGTCGATGAAGGCCAAGGGTTCGCGTGTTCTCATCTTCTCGCAGATGAGTCGTGTTCTCGACATTCTCGAGGACTACTGCCAGTTCCGAGAGTTCAAGTACTGCCGTATCGACGGAAACACGCCCCACGACGAGCGTATCAATGCCATCGATGACTACAACGCTCCCGACAGTGAGAAGTTCATTTTCCTCCTGACCACTCGCGCTGGTGGACTTGGAATCAACCTCGTCACTGCCGACATTGTCGTGCTCTTCGACAGTGACTGGAACCCCCAGGCGGATTTGCAGGCCATGGACCGTGCGCACCGAATCGGCCAGACCAAGCAGGTCTACGTGTTCCGCTTCATCACTCAAGATGCCGTTGAGGAGCGCATTCTTGAGCGAGCTACCCAGAAGCTCAAACTTGACCAGCTAGTTATCCAGGAGGGTCGCGCTCAGCAGTCCCAGAAGCGTGAGTGGAGATTTCTGAAGCTTGTAGCATGTCTCTGACACCGCACAGTTGGATCTAACAAGGACGAGCTGCTCGACATGATCCAGCACGGAGCCGAGAAGATCATCAACTCCTCGATCAGTATGATGGTTGACGAGGACATTGACGAGATTATCAAGAACGGAGAGGACAGGACCAAAGAGCTCAACAGCAAGTACGCTGGTCTTGACCTCGACGCTCTCAACAACTTCAAGTCGGAGAGTCTCATCAACACCTGGGAGGGCGAGGACTTTGCCGCCAAGCGTAACAAGCTTATCTGGATTGAGCCCGCAAAGCGCGAACGCAAGGGCAACTACTCGATCGACCAGTACTACCGCGACAACATGAAGATGTCGGCTCCCAAGTCTGACAAGCCCAAGGTGCCCCGTCCTCCCAAGCAGGTTCACATCAACGATTTCCAGTTCTTCCCTCCTCGCCTTGTCGAGCTGCAGAACCGCGAGTACGACCACCACCTGAAGTCGCAGAACTACGTTGTCCCTGCTCGTGAGCCAGAGGAGGGCGAGACCGCCGAGGAAGTTGAAGCGGAGCGCGCCGAAGAGCAGGAGCGTATCAACAATGGTAAGTTTTGTGGTATCACACACATGTGACGTGAAGCTGACTTGGCAGCCGAGCCCCTGACAGAGGAGGAGAACCTTGAGAAGGAATCTCTTGTCAGCGATGGTTTCTCAGAGTGGCAGCGTCGTCACTTTGTCAGTTTCATCAAGGGCCTGGAGAGGTACGGTCGCGATGCCATGGACAAGGTGGCCTTGGAAGTCCAGGACAAGACCGAAGAGGAGGTCCTCGAGTACGCCAAGGTCTTCTTTGAGCGATACACGGAACTCAAGGACGCCGAAAAGTACATGGACCGCATCAAGGCCGGCGAGGAGAAGCTGCGCGAGCAGCACGAGAGGATCAACGCCCTTCACAAGAAGGTCAAGTCCTATCAGTACCCCATGCAGGAGCTCAAGCTTCAGTACGGCCAGAACAAGGGCAAGTCGTACTCTGACGAGGAGGACCGCTTCCTGCTTGTCCGCATGCACCACCACGGCATCGACCGCGACGACTGCTACGAGCTTATCAAGCGCGACGTCGGCGAGTGGCCTCTGTTCCGCTTCGATTGGTTCTTCAAGTCCCGAACGCCAGAAGAGCTCCGTCGCCGCGGCGCGACACTGCTGCTGTGCATCATGAAGGACTTCAAGGACGAAGAGGACAAGAAGCCTGCCAAGGGTGGCAAGAAGCGTGCGTTTGACGACCTCAAGTCGTCTGGCGGCGCTTCGCGCGACACCACACCTGGCGCGGCGGCTGTGAAGTCCAAGAAGGCTAAAAAGTAGATGTCTCGGTAGAGTGTATTGTGCTTCATCCAGCTGTACTGTATGGGACGCGCGACAAGGTCCCCCATGTATACCCTCCATTCCACATGCAACGAGTGTGCGGCCAATTGCCAGTGAGCGTGACGTGATCCGACGTTGCATGGACATCTCAAGAACTATCGTGGATAGGGAACGGAGGGTATCAAGTTACTGCGAGCCAAGCACGATGTACAATGGATTGTGTGATGCGGGGGACACGCAACCTTGGAATGTCTGGGCAGCGTTTGGGGGATTACAATGATAAATGTTGGTTGTAGTTTGCTGGTTGGAACGTGTTGGATAGCATGCGAACGAATGGGGGACCATGAGGGGGATCGTGGTGCAAGTGAACATGGATGGTTGGAAGTGGTGAAGGGTGAATGAAGGTCGACTAGTGAGTGAGGGTCTCGCAACGCTCAACAATGGTCTGGTAGATGAACTTGAACGACCACACCGAACCACGCAGGCGCTTGATCTGGAGCAGATAGAGGCCGTTGAGGTTCTTCATGCGGCACAGCTCGACGGCAAACTTGACTTCGTCGCCGCTGTCGGTCGAGTGGTCGCCGTAAACTGGCTCTGGGACTGGGCCGAGGGCGGGCGACACAAAGCTCGGTGTCGTGGAAGCCGAGGCGGCCAACAGGTCGCTCTCGCTGCGTGCGAGTGCCGACGAGTGTTGAGATGAGTAGGAGCTACCGCGGCGGAGAAGCATGCCCTTGAGGCCCGAGATGCCACCGGAAGGAGTAGACGGGAGCGGGAGGCCACGCTCAGACTGTGAGTGTCAGAGCCAATCTTCAACTCAAAATGGCAAACACTCACCCTGCCAAAGCCGCCGGTCGAGATGGACGTAGTCGGACCAGCCTTGCGGCGGCGAACACGTGTACAGCGCAGTCTGTACTCGGTCTCCTGCTTAATGTCGATGCCCATGCCATGGAGAACACGAATGACCTCTGCCATGACCTCGGGAGGAGGCCGCGAGCTGAGTGCCGACTGGTCGACCAGGCCGGTGTGGACGCGAAGCTTGTTCTCCTCAGCCGACGGCGTGCTTGTATTGTGGCCACGAGCCTCTGCAACCGACTGGGCCGAGACTAACGCGATGCTGGACCCAGCGGCAGAACGGTTGTTACCGTGAGGTCCAGGAGCACGAACAGACTTGGACCTAGTAGGAGCGCCACCTGGTCTGGTCTTCGGAGGCGTCGTCGACTTGGACTCGATGCTGACAACGCTGGCGTTGGCCTTGCTGTTGACAACAGCCAGAGGGATCCTAGTCGGGGCCTTGGCAGTAACTGCCGGCGGCGTGGGAGGCACCAGGGTAACCTTGGGCTTCTCCTTCTGGATCTCTGGCTCCTTGTCCTTCTCCTTGGCCTTCTCCTTGACCTCTCCGATAATGATAGCCGGGCCACCAGTTTCGTCACCTGCAAGGCTGCTGGTCTCAGAGACGGCGAGATGGTCGAGCGAGTCCCTGCCCGCATGGTTCTCAGCGAGCTCTGAAACGTCGGCCAGGTGCTGGTTACGGTCCGAGTTAGACTGAGCCACACTCGATATGGAGTCATCGCGGACACTGGACGCCTTGATGTTGAGAAGAGTGTCTTTGGCAAGCGACTTGCGGCGGAACCAGTCCATGACTCGCTTCGCAGCGCTGCTTGACGCGGTGCGAGGTGCCTGGTGGTCGGAGTGACGGAGGTTATGGGCATCCACGGTGACGAACGAAGTGGTGCTCTGGCCATGGTCGGTGGAAGGGCGAGGCTGGATACCTTGCGTGCTTACAACCGGTACAGGGGCGCTTGCCTTCTGCGATGACGCAGATGATGCAGCTGACGCGGGTTGGTCGTGGTGCTGGCTGTCCGGGGCGGGAGCGCTCCTGCAAACTGTTAGCTGAAGTAGCGCAAGACGCGCCAGAAATACATACCCATTGGTGAGCTGCACCGTGCGTCGACGCGACTTCTTGTCCGCCGCCGAGATAGCAGCAGGCTTTGAGGCGGCGCCAGTTGACGGGTACGCGACCGAGGCACTCTTGTTGTGCTGGGATACAGGAATGTAAGTTGGCCTAACAGGCTGGTGGTTCTTGTTGGCAGCGTCTGCCTGCCCAAGAAGCTTGGCAAGGCCAAACTTATCAAGAGACATGCCCTTGCGAGATCTGGCAGGTCGCTTTGGCGGCGCCACAGGGATAGACGACTGCGAAGACTGCGAAGGCAGGGGCGGTAGTGGCGTGATCGTCATCGGAGGGGTCTGTTCAAGACGAATCTCCTTTGTGGGCGAGGGAGCAGCACCAGGAGGCAAGTTGTCATTCCGGGTGGGTCCACGGGGCGTCGTCTGCGTAGCACGGGGAGTGGAAACCTGAGCAGCATCGTTTGCGCTTGCCTTGGGGGTTGAGATGAGGCGCTCCTGCTGGGCAATGATCTCTGCCTCTGCCTCGGCGCTGTCGCCGCGTGACCTCTTCGAAGGCGTAGAAGGCGGGGGCGGCGTCCGTGGGGCCGGAACAGGAGGCGGCGGCATCTCCTGCACCTGGATCGGAACAGGCTGGATCGCCGTGGCTGGCGACTCGACGGCAGCAGCAGCAGCACGAACGACAGGAGGGGTATTCTCCACGAAGACCGAGGTCGGCAGTCCGACTGGCTTCGGCGTCGTAACGGCCTCTTCGTCTGCGCTCCCGGGAGCTAATGTCTCTCCGACATCAATCTCTGACGAGGACTCGATCTCCATGTCACCAGCCTGGGGTACGTTGAGGGCCTGCTTGGGCGGTGTAGAAGGCGTCGAGATAGGCAGGATCGCGTTCTTGGTGTGTGTCGCCCGCAGGTCGGCCTTGACCCGCTCCCAGTCATGGCTATCGCCACCGTCGTATTCGAGCTGAATTGTGTGACGGTTCTTGTTGGCGGACATGGGAGGCTTGGAGGACTTGGGTCGGGTTGGTGTTGTGGGCTCATGCAACACTTGCGGTGCCTTGTCCACCACGCCGTTGACCTCGTACGCAGCGGGTGCGAGAGGAATTGTCTCGACGGGCGTTGTGCTAGGTTCAGAGTGCGAAACTTCGACTGGGAAGGAGTCACGGGCCTCTTCGTCGAGAGGGGCGGCCGGGGTCAAAGGTAACGATACTGACGGCGCCATGTCCGCAGGAGCCAGCGGGTAACGCGCAGACGCCGAGGAGGACATGTGGGAGCTGTGGCCTGTGTTGTACGTGAAGTCGGGCATTGTCGACGTCCCAGGGAGAGCACTGCGATGGCGCTGCTCGCGATTTCGCCTGGGCTGCTCGCCGAAAGCGTTGGCGTGTCCGCCAGTTCCAGGAGCCGAGCTCTGGCTACGTTGCAAGTGACGAGCATACCTCGCCTCTTGCTGCAACTTCCTGCGCTGTGCCAAGTCGCGCTTCGCCTGCAGACTCTTACGATACATGTTCTCGGTGAAGATGTGCTCGTGGTCATCGACAGAACGGAGGAAAAGGTCGCGGTAGTTCTCGAGCCAAGCGTGGTCCTGAATCTGGGGGATGGTGCACCGGAGTGTTGGGTCGGGGACCAGCATCATCAGCAAGAGGTGTGTAGCAAACCGGGACATGTGGTCTGGGAAGTTGAGCGGGGTGGTCATGATGTACTTGTAGAGCAAGTTGATGTTGTCGCCGTCGGGGTTTGCCGGGTCGTCATCATAGGGGAGGTAGCCAGACAGCATTGCGTAGAGAATGACGCCACACGACCAGACATCGACTGCCGAACCGGCATACAGGCCTTCGGACACGACCAGCTCTGGAGCGGCGTAGCAGGGACTGCCACAGCTTGTCGCCATCAGATCGCTCTCGCCGTTCTCGAAGCGGTTGGCAAAGCCGAAATCGGTAATGATGATGTTGCGGTGCTTGTCGAGGAGGAGGTTCTCGAGCTTGAGATCCCGATGAACAATGTTCTTCTGGTGGAGGTAGTCGACGCCCGAGATGAGCTGGGCAAACAGGCGCGAAGCATCCTTCTCCTTGAGATACCTGTTGGCGAGGATGTAGTCGAACAGCTCACCGCCGCCCGCGAACTCGAGGACAATGCCAATGTACTTGGCCGTGTCGATGACGTCCAGCATGCGTACAATGTTGGGGTGTTTCAAGCTCTGTTGTGATGGGTCAGTTTTGTCGCTTGACCCGGAGATGTCGCCGCCACTAACCTTGAGCACCTCAATCTCACGTTCAACCTTGTTGGCGCGCGTCTCGTCGTCCAGCTGCCCCCGCCTGATCAACTTGATGGCGACCTCAACACCGTAGTCGCTGTGAACACCAAGTTTGACCTTGCCGAACTCTCCTTCTCCCAATGTTTGCAGTAAGATGTACTGGCCGAGGGCGATCATCGGACGATTTGGGTGTGCGAGTTTGTAGGCGTAGACTGAGGGGTGCAGGACGTACTCGTCCGACAAGGCCTCTAGCTTTGGAGGAGAAGCGTCCATGGCAGCGCTGGGGTTGTGCGACTGTCGTTTGCGCTGTGCGGCACTGACAGCCTGAGCCTGTGGGCTAGAGTGCGAGTGAGAGGACGCGTGGGCAATGGGCAAAGACGACGATTCTGTTGGCTGGGGCAGGGGCACTGTTGGAGCGTGGCTTGAGCGATGCGACCTCGAGGCCGACGCCGACGCTGATCCGCTCGCCTGTACGGGGACATAGCTGCCAAACTCATCAAGGCGGTACGCGCCCGATGAGGGCCTTGCAGACTGTTGTCGGGACGATGAGGCCGATGTCGATGCTGACGATTGTCGCGACGAGTGATGCTGGTGGTGGGGCTGCTGCTGCTGCGGCGGCGGCGGCGACGGCAGTTGCGGGAAGCCTTGTTGGCTCGGAGAAGCAACTGGGCCAGCTGGTGGGGAGAAAGGAGGGGTGGGATAGCGCGCTGCGGGGTCGTCTACCGGCTTGCGCGCCACTGGGGGCTGCGCGAATGGGTCGGACATTGTGTAGGAGAGGACCGAGGCCATGAAGGGTGGCAATCAACCGCGAGACAGACGCGGGCAATGTGCCAGGGCAAGCACTGGGCGGGGTGATGTGTGGACAGGCCCTTACTTGCTGACGACGGCGGCGGCAGCGGCAGCAGCGGCGGCGGCGGCGGCGGCGACCAAGTCGGCTGTGTCAACTCTGTCAAAGGGACAGATTGTCAGCGCGTGGGAGGGAGAGACGAGATGACGATCGGGTGTGTGGGTGGGTCGACGCACGAGTGAAGTGATTGTGTAGATAGTGCCAAGTGTGTTGTTAGACGACGGCGGCGAGTTGAGGGATGTAGAAGCGAGCCGAGCGCGCGAGTGTGGGTGTTGGCCGTGTTGGGTCAAGGTTGCTCGACGCGCGTGCCCTGTGCGTTTGTGTGCGTGCGCGCGTGTGTGCCGACCGGAGGGGTCTGCGGCCGTTTGAATGACAGGTATAGGGTAGCTCTGGCCAAAACCTAATCGGCTGGCGTCGGTGTCGATGCGTGGGCGCGTGTCGGGGACAGGAATGTGTTGTATGTGGTGTCTAGTGCGAGAGGGGGAAGAGCCAGAGAGCGAGCGCGCGAAGGGGTCGGGGATGGGGGTGGGGGTGAGGAGGGGGTTTGGGTGCGAGTCTTGAAAGGAACAATGAGAATATGCGATGGACAAGAAGGAGAAGAAGAGGGAGGCGAGAGAGCTATGCGTGTGTGTATGTGTGTGACGGTGTGTCGATGATGGACAACGGCGGCTGCGGCGGCGGACGGGTCGCGAGACGGCTACGCTGTCTGCCTGCCTGGCTGCCTGGTTGCTTTGCAGGGTTGAAACACGGGCAAGGGAGGGAGGAGGAGACGAGGCGTTTGTTGCGACTGTCGCCTTGCTTGCCTTGCTTGGGCTGTCGGTCGTCGTCGGCGGCAGGCAGGCAGCACGAGGCGCTCAATTTCCCACCTAGGTAAAGCAGAATACGAGCGCGATTAAGGGCGACGCGTTTCCTCTTCACACCACAGTGATCAGACGAACGTCGGCAAGCGACCAGTGTGTCGTTGTGGGTTTGTGTGGGAGGGAGAGAGCGAGCGAGCGAGACCAGCAAGCTATGTAGAGCAGAGCTAGCTTGCTGTAGTGGGGTATGCTCGACGAGTCGACGAGTGATCAACAATACACGCTGCCTGTGCCTGTTGTGTGGTGAGTGATGGCCTCGCTGCCTGCCTCCTAGCCTCTACAGCAACACGCACACCTACGCACTCGATCTCACTGACGGACGTGTCCCCGGCGCGTTCTGCGGGTACCACCACTGTTTGCCGGTGCGTTCAATGTCTCATGCCAGCATGCAGACGGGGCCACGGGGACGGGCGGCATGTATGCAGGCAGCAGGCCCCAGCAAGCCCACTGAGCACATCCCCCCACCCAGGTAGATTGTTATTCAGGTTCCTAGCCCACACGCGTAATGCATTACAGCTCGTGGCTCGCGGGCGCGCGCCGCAGCAGCATGCATCGGCAAACACTGTCAGTCGACCCTCGTGGCGACTTTTCTGGGCCCTCGGCCGCCTTGCCTTTTCTTCAGGCGACTGGCCCTTTGTGGCTCAGGACTCCAGGACTCGCGGGAGGGAGGGAGGGGAGAGGCCGATGAGGCAAGGGGCTGTTTTGGCAGTGTGTCATTCTGGTCGGCGGTGGCTGCTGCTGCCTGCTGACTGCACTGCTACTACTGCTGCTCGATGCTTGCTGTGGCCAGCGCTGCTGCTCCTGCCTGTCGCCTGTGGCCTGGCGTTTCATGCACTTAGAGTTAGCGACACACCAACTCCAAGCCTCCGAACAACCATTGGGCGGGCGAGGCGCGTCACGACAAGGCAACACCCGGGGTCTGGCGACGCTAGTGTAAACAATGCGGCCAACGACTCCGCTCTGGCCTGTTGCTCGTGGCTTGGTATCTGGGCGTCACGACGATTCCAGACTTTCGATCTATGGACCTGCTTCATGTCCTTTGGATGCTAAACGTCGTAGGTGTGGGCGCTAGTCGCCCCACAATACAATTTGCACGCCATGATGATGTTTTGCTGCACAACCCGGCACGTGTCCAGCTGTCGTCGCGACGTCCCCCGCCCTCTTGCCAGCGAGGAGTCAGTTAGGCGCATGACAATTGGCGTCACTCTGACGGGAAATGAAACGCCGCCCGCCGCAGCACCTCTTCCCCACGCGTCACCGACGCCAGTGGGCGCGCATGCGCGCCCAACGCAGAGGCAGGCAGGACAGGACGCAGGTTTCGCACCTGGGGGTGTAACGGTGTCCCATCTCGCGGTAGCGGAGGCGGGGGGCGGGGGCTCCCACACGCTCACACCCTGGTCGGTGGCTAGCTCCGGCTCGTTGAGCCTGGCGTCTGGCATTTGGCACCTTGCACGCCGCGGCCACGACCGTCTTGTCGATGACCGGCAGGCATAGGGTGGCCGGCCGCGCAGACGCCTCGGCGCGCGCGTCAAAGGCGGCGCCCACTTCGCGTTCGATAGAATGCGGCGCGGTGCTCAACGTGTCCTTCTGCATCAGTGCATCCCGGGACCTGAACGGGCTGATGGTGAGGCAGAACGGGAGGCGCCGACGACGAGGATTGATGCCAGTTGTGGGCGGGCAGGCAGCCACGTCCTTGCTGGGTGGGTGGTCGCTCTTCCCGTCCGACCCGTGCCTGGCTCCTGCGGATCAAAACACCCCCTGACGGCATGCGACAGGTCACGACAAACGCACATGCTGGCGCACGGCGTTCCAGCCAAACTGCCGTCCGAAGCAGCGAGTCACCAACCAACGCGCGAGATTGCCGGCAAGGCCGACGAGACGTGGTGTGTCGAGTGCCTCGAGACGAGCTGGTGCGCATCAGGTGACGGACACGGTGGCCAGCACGGCCAGCACGGTGGGTGAGTCCGGCGGGCGTCACTGAACGCGTCGTTTGTTGTGGCGTCCCACAGCCACCGTGGGAAGGCCGGACGCGTCGGTCCTCAAATTAGGGGGACCAATTACGTACGCCACGTGTCCGCCAGCATGACTTTCCGCCTTCGCCGATGACATCGACGGCCGTTTGGGACATTGCCGACCAGACACCAAGCACGAAGCGAACGAGGAGGCCGCGTTGGGAGCTGCATATCACTCACTACACACGACTCTGCACACACACTGCACACACAACACGATGGAGTCGTCACAGGACCCCGTGGCGTCCTCGTCATCGACACAACTGCTCGGGCCCGACGAGCTCCTCGCCGCGCCGGCCTCGAAACTCTCGCCCGGCCTCATCACATCGTCACTCGGCAGCCTCCCGACCTCGGCGCGGCTCGTGACCGCCGCCAACCTGGTGCTCGGCGGCAAGGTGTTCGACCAGGTGACGCTGCGGCGTGTTGTCGAGCTCGGCCTGGAGGCGGGCGAGGAGGAGGCCGCGCTGCTCGAGGACGACGTGCGGTCCCGGCTGGACGGCACAGCAAAGGGCGGGGATGGGTGGGAGGGCTGGCCGCGCGCCGACGTGAGCGCCCAGCTCCAGGCCGCACTGGGGTCCGACGCCATACGCCTCCTCGTCGTCCGCTGCCTCGCCATCCTGCAGAGCGCGCGGCGGAGACTCGACACGTACGACGTGTTCGCGCCCCCACGGCGGCGGAAAGAGCCGAGCAGCACGAGCCACGCGACCGAGTCGACCGACATTGACCTCGACGATCCGTGGGCCGACAACGACGAGGATGAGGACCACGATGTGCCCCCGATTCTCGACGACCCGTGGGCAGAGGAGGACGACGACGAGGATATCAAGATCGACGAGGTCGTCACCCCCGAGCCCGAGGCGCAAGAGCCACCAATAGACGCCCCGAGATTCATTCTCCAGCCGATGCCTCTATCGGTGCTGTCGCTTGCCGCTTCGGCAAGCGTATCGGCTGTTCGTGCCGTGTGCGAGCGCCACGCAGATGAGCTCTGGCCGTACCGCCTGGCTATTGTCGAGGCGGTCCCCCCGTGGGTGTCGCCGGCCGAGGACAACATGCTCGCGCTGCTGCCAGGCGCATCAGACGACGGGACCGAGAAGCTGTGGCCGAGGAAGAGGGTCGATGAGGCCAAGGGGTTCCTCGACTTCCTCACGCACGAGTACGGCTTGTCGACGCTGACTTCGTCTCCGGCCGAGCTGCTCCCTGCCCCCGAGCACAAGCTGCTCCCAGGTGCCACCCTGACGCAGTGGTACACAGACCGGGTGTTCGACCTCGATGCGCTGGGCCTCCTCGACGGGCAGCTCGCATGGGTGCAGCACGGCGCGGCGCTCGGCGTGCCGGGCCTCGACGCGATCGGCGAGGACCTGTCGCTGCTCTCGCGGCTGATCTACGACGCAAACTTGAGCCCTGCCCAGCTGGAGCAGTGGTCTCTAGTAAGGTGGCGCGATGCCGACGAGAAGGAGCTCGTCAAGGAGTACCTCGCTGCGTCGACGGCCGACTCGATCGTGGGCGACATCCGCCGCCTCGTCCTGCCGTACCTCTACGTCCTGGAGTCGCGGGCTGAGCGCGCCGGCGCACCGGACCCCGGGCTCGTCGACCGCATGCTGCACGAGACGATTCTCGAGCTGCCGCTCCACCTCGCCCTGCCGTGCTTCGAGGCCTCGAAAGCTACCCTGCGCGCATCACAGCGGCTCGTGAAGGACGACCAGATGGTCGCGCGTTTGGCGCTCGCGTGCCTGTACGGCAGCGACCAGCGCGACTCGTGGTCGACAATGTCGGCGATTTTCGAGTGCCTCCCAGTGTGGGATGTGTCGGGGAGCGACCCCGAGTCGGACAGAGAAGCGACAGCGACGACGCTCGACTCGATCGCGTCCTTCATCCGCCCGACAGTTTCCAATGCCGGGCCCCACTCGCCCAAGGAGCTGTTCATCTTCTTCTCGCCGCTGCCGTTCGCCTCGCTGTCCAGAGCGCTGGATATTCTCGACGTGCACCTCGAGTCTGGGGAGATCCTCTCCAGATGGGACGTGCGCGTGCAGCTCCGCACGCTGCTCCAGTCGGCCAAGGACCACGACGAGCAGGTCATGCTCGCCGAGAAGATGGGCAGGCGGCAGGCGTCGTCGGGTGGCGACGACCGCCGCTGGGTCGCGCTGTGGGAGGACATGCTCAAGCTCCAGCGGGGCAACGACTCGCTCCTGCGCGGCGCGCTGGGGACGCTCACGCCCGAGGAGCTCATGCGTATTTTCCTTGGGTCGCTCTTGCTGTCGGGTAACTTTCACGTCGCGAAGAAGGTCATTCAGCGGCTCCAGCCCGAGGGCTTCTTCACGCCTCAGGCCCTCGAGGACGTGGTCCTGGCCACCTCCGAGGCGTTTTACATGCGCGCGGAAACGGGCAACATCCACACGGGGGACATGAAGCTGGCGTACGAGTGGTGAGTGATGCGCTTGGTGACTATGTGCTCACCCCCAGCCTGTCGGTCGCACCCGAGTCCCCCGCTATCCGTGCCGAGCAGGACTTTATCCAGGCAACATCACGACTGAGCACGTACCGTTCGCTGGCGTCCCTGTCACCCGCGGAGATCAGGCACACGACGAACAAGCTCGACCTGATCCGGCGCGTGCTGTCGACATCAGACGACGCATACCGGCACCCGCACATTGTGCTCGAGCTGGCCGAGAAGCTGGCGATCAAGGACGAGGCGTCGCGCGCCGAGATCCTGGCGATGATGGCGGACGCTGCCGTCGCAGCGGAGGACTGGACGCTGGCCGCGGAGCGCATCGAGGAGATGGTGGCGCTCGCCAAGCCGGACCTCGGGGACGGCGACGCCGCGGCCCAGAAGACGCGCGACGTCGTGTGGCGCTCGTGCTTTGAGCTCGGCCGGCAAAGCGAGTACGGCAACGTCGTGGGGCGCCAGGCGCTGCTGGCGCAGGCGATGCTGCTGTGTCCGGCCGAGCATGTCGCGGCCATCCTGCCTATCTACCGGGGCGTCGAGGCGCAGATCGCCGCGCACCCCGAGGTGCTGCGGCGCGCGAGCGCGGCAACGAGCAGCAGCCCGGCCGCGGCGTCGCCCACCACGGCAGAAGAGCGTGTGCTCGGCTCGCGCACGGCCGCGCGCGCGGCGCGCATGGCGCTCGATATCGGCGCCAGCTTCAGGAACTACACCGGCTCGCCGGCGCTCCCGTCCGCCCGGTCCGACTTGAGCCGCTGGGACTCACGCGGGAGCCACGGCAGCGGCGGCGGGCGCGACGCGGCTGCGCTGTTCGACCGCCATGCCGACAGCGGCGACGAGGGCGTGCGTGCCGGCGCCAAACGCGCGCTGGTCAAGGGCGTCGGGTGGCTCCTCGGTGCAGACGAGAGCGAGATGGGGAGCGGGTAGTCCTGTACGCTGAGATGCTATGCATGGGTGTATAATGCTGTATGGGGAGACTAGCTCCTGATGTGATCGAGCCTGGAGCCTGCTCCGATGTCCGATGTCCCGTCTAGTCCACTCTCTTTGCCTCCCCACTCGCCAAGATACGATACCGGTATCCGCGCCACACGACGGTCGACCCGACCATGGCGTACAGCCACACTGGCAGTGCGAGGAGCTCGCGCGCCGCCCATGCCACCGCAAATGTCGCGAAGCTCGTCTGCGGGCCGATGTGCCGTGCGTTCGTGGACAAGTTGCGCCTGACCGAGTTGTCAACCAAAAACCACGCGAGCACGCTCGCGCCAAACACGGCCGCCTGCGGCAGCCCGAACAGCCGGTGCAGCGCCCACGAGCCGACGAGGGAGCCGAGCAGGCTCTCGGTGAACGGCTCGACGAGCGTCGCGGGGAGCACCATGACCTTGCGGACGCGGATCCAGCGGGCGCGGCGGTCGATGTACTGGCGGACGCTGAGCGCGCCGATGAAGTCGAGCGCGACGTCACCCGTCATTGCGTGCTTCAGCCCGGCGCGCCACAGCGTCATGGCGATCATGTTGTCCTCGGCCATGAACGGCCCGAAGCCTGCGAGCCCGGACGGCGGGTCCGGCGCCGCGCGCAGGGAGGGCGACGGAGTGCGCAGGCCGGCGATGTTGGCGCGCGAGTACATGTTGCTCTTGCCCACGACGCACGAGTCGACCGCGACGTCGTTGATCGACAGGTACATCTTTGCGTGGTTGCCGTTCAGGAACGCCTGCTCGATAAGGCTGCCCCACGAGGACGTGTACACCACCGCGATGGGCACCTGGTGCACGAGCCCGACGTCGCCGCGCGCCGGGGGGGTGTAGCCTGCCTCGGCGGTGCGCTCTACGTCGCCGCCGCCCAGCCACGCGTCGACCATGCGGCCCAGTGTGCCGTCCGTCACGGCCACCGTCGAGTCGATCACCCACAGCAGGTCGTACTTGGCCTCGGCGAATGGCTGCATCAGGTTGTTGACCTTGGGGTTGACGCCGACCTTTGCGGGGTCTGTGGCGGGTGTCAGCGGCGTGGCGTGATGCCTGGTAGGGCAAAGCTTACTGATGACGATGCGCGCATCAACATGCTTGTAATTCTTGATGAGCCGCTGCGCGACCGCGATCGCCTCGTCGCCCGCGTCTTGGAACGCAAAGATCACCTCGTAGCGCGGGTACTGCAGCTGCATGACCGTCTCGAGCGTGTTGTACAGGTTCGAGTCGAGCCCGCACAGCGGCCGGATGATGGTGACGCCGGGCACCGAGGCGGCTGGCAGCGACGCCAGCCGCGACGGCGCCCACGCGCGCCCGTACCGCGTCTTGCTGGTTGTTAGCTGCTGCACGCCCTCGACACGACACGCACGCCACGCGCCAGCCGTTCAGCCCGACGGCCCACACGACGCCGTAGAGCACCAGCCCGCCGACGGCGAGGTAGAACGATGCGCCGCCTGGATCGTCAGTGATGGTGAGCAGCAGCAGGGGCGTACCTCTTTCGCCTGGCATGCTGCGTGATGTGGTGTTGAAAGGACACGACGTGTGTGTTCGGTTCGGCGTCTGTGTGTGTGTGTGCTGGCGGCGTATCGGTCTACTTTTGTCAGCGCGTGGTTATTTGGTTGCGTCGGCGTACGTTGAGGCGTTCCTGGCGCTGCACGAGGCCGAGGGGCGGCGACCCAGGGCGGCAGGGCGGCAGGCGGAGTTGGCGACCGACACCCACCAAGGGGCCACTTGCATGCACCTCCGGGAGCAAATTCGCCACTCAGACGCGTCGAGCAGGGTCTGCGCCAGAAGTCCAGTCAACCAACGCGCCGACATTACAGCTGCGCTTTCTCCACAAACACACATCTTGTCTTCCCTCGACTCGACTCGATGGACCTCCTTGCAGCAGCAGACGAGCTCCCGCCCTTCCCCGCCTCGTACCCCCAGCTCAGCCGCGTCGACCGCGCAGTCCTCTGCCCCATCTGCAAGGAGCTGTACAAGGGCCCCGTCAGCATCGCGTGCGGCCACTCGTTCTGCTCGGCTGTGAGTTGTGCGGCGTCAGCTGCACCTCGCTCACGCACCCCAGTGCATTCGCGCGTCCCTTGATGCACAGAAAAAGTGCCCCGTGTGCCATGAACCCGCCAAGGAGGGGTCCATCAGGCGCAACCGCGCCTTGGAGGAGATGACGGACGCGTGGGAGGGCGCGAGGTTAGCTAGCTCTTTTGCGAGGGGAGCTAACCCTCAGGCAAACATTGCTCGACCTCGCGGTGCCGAAGAAGCGCGCGGTGCACGAGGCTGGACCGTCGGCTAAGCGGAAACGCGCGAGCTCGTCGCCCCGGCGGACGGCAAGCCCCGACAGCGATGTCGAGGTCCTCGAGGACGACGACTCGCAGGAGCTGACCGACAAAGGTGAGCTGTCCTTTCGCATGGAGAAGCTCACCTGCAGACGAACAGCCGTGCCCACTATGCGCCGCAGTGATGGCGACCGGCGACATCCCGCTGCACATCGAGCGAGGGTGCCCGCCGCCAAAGGCCAAAGCAGCCAAAGTCGCCGCTTCGTCAGGCAACCAAAAGGCCGACTGGAGGAAGGTGTTCGCATCAGCAGGAGGCGGCAAGACAAAAGTTGCCGACATGCGGCGTATCGTCAAGCCAAACTACAGCCTGACAGGGCAGGCAGAGCTGCGTGCGCTCCTGACCGTGCGTTTGTTGTTGTTTGTGGCTGCACGCACTGACCCGACCCCAGGAACACGGGCTGCCGACTACGGGCGAGCGGCCGGCGCTCGAGGCGCGGTTCCAGGAATGGATCGTGCTGTACAACGCCAACCTCGACACGTCGCACCCATCCTCGCTGCCTGCGCTGCGCGCGCAGCTGGCGCAGATCGAGAGCTCACGGAAACGCGACAAAGACCGCGGCAAGGACGACGAGGTCGGCGCGCTGCACACCAAGGAGGGGCTGCACAAGCACGCACAGGACCAGCGGTCCGAGTTTGAGCGCCTGCGCCAGCAGATCCTCGACCGCAAGGCCAAGAAGACGGGCATGGCGGTCGACAGCCCCATTGAAGTCGAGTAACAGTCATTAGTAGCATCAGTAGCTTAGCACCGTTTGTTTCATTCTCTGCATGTGTATCATACAGACTGCTGCGCAGCAGCATCAGCTACATGTCCTACAGTGTCAATCATGCCTGGGCGCTGGCAGGGCGGGCAGCCCTGACGGCGACATACTTCCAGCCCGAGGAGCCAGCGTAGCCAAACACGCGGCCAGCGATGCCGAATGCGCCGCCACGCGCCTTAAGGTTGGCCGCGATGCCCTGCCAGACGTTGTCGCTCCAGTCCTCGACCTTGACGTCGGTGTAGCCGAGGTTCTCGAGCAGCTGCTTGTACTCGTCGAGCGTCGTGGGGCGCTGGCTGAGGTTGGCGGGCGGGACGGACAGCAAAGGCGAGATGAACGTCGAGATGATGTTCATCGGGAAGCGGGTCCACGAGGGCGGGGGCAGCGCGTCCGTGTACGCGAGCACGCCTGTGCCCTTGCGCAGCGTTGGGAGGACAAGCTGGGCAAAGTACTCGACCGACGGGGGGAAGTGGTAGATCGAGTCGAGGACGTACACGAGGTCGAAGGGCGCCTTGAGGTCGGACGCGGGCGGCTGTTCGCTCACCTCGCCGTCAGCAGCCAGAACAGCCTGCTTGTCGTCCTCGGCCGCGGGCTCGGCCTCCAGCTCGTCGTCGTACACTGACGGCTCCTTGTCCGAGCCGCCGACAAAGTGGCGCATCGGGTTGAGCGGGTGCTTGTGGTGCGTGCCGGGCTTGAACGTCGCCGGGGCGGTGTGCATCACCACGTTGGTGGTGTACGGGACGCCCTGGAGCTTGGCAATGACGGCGCGCTCGAAGAGCTTGGTGCGTGCCAGCTGTGTCTCCTTCTCGAGCGAGGTGAGCGCGTGCAGCTGGGCCGGGCGCTGGTCGATGTGGATCACTGGGGCGTGTTAGCGGTCTTCCCGGCGCATCAGCTGTGCCGGCACGCCACGTACACAGCGAGTCGCCCGCGCCGTGCGCGACGTCGAGCGTGTTCCCGTCCTGGATCGCACCAGCAAAGTCGAGCAGCTTGCGCGCGAGCTCCTCGTTCGCCTGGGTGAAGGTCGCGTTCGGGGTCTGGGGAAGGAAGGTGAGCTCCATCCATCCATCCGCCCTGCCGCAGCCTCCACACTCACCTCCCAGTAGCCCAGGTTCCTCCACAGGATTGGGGCGAACGGCTCGCCGCGCTGCGTGTTGAGCGTCGTCGAGTTCCAGAACGAGTACGGGTCGAGGTAGTCCTCCGGGATGAAAGGCACCGCCACGCGCCAGAGCAGCGGGATGGCCAGGAAGAGGAGGAAGAGGTTCATGGTGGGCCGAAGAAGGAGGGGGGGGGGGGGGTGAGATGGGCGATGCAGAAAGGGCCAGTTGTCTCGGTCTTGTCTTGTTGCCCCTTTTAATACTCGCCCGCTGTGGTCGTCGTCGCCGTGCGCCGTCTCGTGCCGCCGCTGCTGCCGTCGTTTACTACTAGCGCCGTGTCAACAAGGCAGGTCGCCGGATAGAAAGATTCCGACTTTATCAGTCCGCCCACTGTGACGTAACGCCGCGATCTCACTCGACGCACTCGCCGAACAAGAGACAGTCTACCAGCCAGCCACATTACACGTATCCGACTACTGCTTGCAACGTACCCGACGGCACAATGCCGATGCCGACCCGCCTGTTCCTCGTGCTCGCAGCGGCTGCCGCCGCCCTGCTCTTGCTGTTCTGGCGCCCCGGCGCCCCGCCGGCGTCGGAGACGCCCCCGTCCTCGTCGCCGGGCGGAGAGGCCTTCCGCCAGCGCCTCGTGGCCATCGGCGACCTGCACGGCGGTGAGTACGCGCTGCTGCTGCTGCTGCGTGCTCGCACACTCACCCCGCAGACATCGACAACGCCAAGCGTGTCCTCCGCATGGCCGGACTCACGGACAAGGCCGACCGCTGGGCCGGCGGCAACGACATCTTCGTGCAGACCGGCGGTAGGCCACGTCGCGCGTCGCGGTCCCAGCTGACACCACCACAGACTGTGTCGACCGCGGCACGTTCGCGCGCGAGATCTACGAGCTGTGGTATCGCCTCCGCGGGGAGGCGCACGCTGCCGGCGGCCGCGTGATCAACCTCCTCGGCAACCACGAGGTCATGAACGCCATCGGCGACTGGCGGTACGTCACCCAGGCGGACATCAAGCACTGGGGCGGGGTGGACAACAGGCAGCACGAGCTCTCGACCGACGGCTGGCTCGGCAAGGACTGGCTTGCGAAGTGGGTGGGGTGTACGCCGCGTGTGGTACTGACGCCAGCTACTCCATCTCGGCGCTGGTGCCGCTCTCGCCTTTCCCGTCCGCGCCGACGCTCTCGTTCCAGCACGGCTCGCTCCGCCCCTCGTTCCCCAACCTCACGCCGTACCCCGACGCCATCAACCGCCTCGGCCACTCGCTCCTCACGCGCGCGCTTACCCCACCGCTCGCAAAGCCGTACCCGCCCAACCCGTACGCCGGCCTCCCGGCCGGCACAACGCGCGAAGAGGCCGAGCTGTACGACGGTGGCGGGCCGCTGTGGTGGCGCGGGCTTGCTGATGTCGAGGACGACCGGATCGTGTGCGGCTGGGCCAAGGAGCTCCAGGAGAAGATTGGTGTGAGGAGGGTCATTGGTGTGAGTATGAGGAGGGGAGGGAGGAGGAGGGGGGAGGGGGGAGGGCGAGACGTGTGTGTATTGTGTGTTGACAGTCCAGGGCCACACACCCGACTTTGACAAGATTGTGCATCGCTGCAACGCATCTGTCATCATCATTGATACAGGTGAGCTGAAATGCCATGGTTAAGCTCACCACAGGCATCTCGTACGCGTACAACGGCGTCCTCTCCGCCCTCGAGATCATCTACACCCTCAACCCAGTGCCGCGGGACGACTCGCACCGCCAAGAGCCGTTCGTCCCGCCGGCCAACGGCACCGACGCGCCAAACGTCCTGCGTGCGGGAGAAAAGTACATTGAGCGCGAGGAGGTCAACGCGATCTACCCCACGGGCAAGAAACGCATCGCGTTGGAGGTGCGGCAGATTGTGCTGTAAACCCCAGCCAGCCATTAGAGATATCTTGATGTACCACCGCACGCATACAGCTACAGTGTCTATGCATTCGTCTAAATGTCGTCAAACGTTCCGTCTTCGTCCAGCTCGGCCATCCACCGCCAGAACGCAGAGTTGGGGAACCCGACACAGTTGTCGTAGTCGCCCTCGATTTTCTCAATCAGCAGCCCGCCCAGGCCCTGGATCGCGAAGCCGCCGGCACGGTCGTGCCCCTCCCCGTGCTCGACGTACGCCTTGATAGTCTCAATGTCGTTGTCGTAGAAGTGCACCGTCGTCGACTGGTTGATGCTCTGCAGCTTGAACCCGGGGTGCTCTACTGTGGGGTAGACTGGGGAGTGAGTCAGCGGGTGACGAAACCGATGCCGAGACACCCAGAGACTCACCAATGCAAACGGCCGTAACAACCTCGCAGCTCCGCCCCGCCATGAGGTCAAGAAGACGCAGCTGCTCGTGCTTGTTGGGCGGCTTCTCCAGGATCTCCGAGTGCTCGCCGTGCGCGATGCCACCTTCGGCCGTGTCCTTCTCGGGCGGGAAGATGACGACCGTGTCGGCTGTGGTGTGAGCGCTGCCTACTGTCTAACCAGCCTACCACTGATCACAATGTCGGCGGGGTCCGCCTCATTCTCCCTGATCAGCCGCTCGTACACCTCCATCGCCTGGGGTCAGCTTGCAAAGCAGATGGAAGCTCACCTTCTCGCCGGCGGTCGCGACGGGGTAGTCGGCCAGCCGGCCCTCGAACATGCTCTTCGGCAGGTCCTCGTCAAAGGTCGACGGCACAATCTCCGGCTTGAACCCCTGCGTGTGAGCCGACGCCATCAAGCAACGCCCTCACAATGTTCTCGAGGATGTCCTTCCGCCGCGGCGACGAGGACGCGAGCACGACGCGCTTGTTCTTGAGCTTGTCGAAGATGGGCCACGGCATGGCCGTGGGCAGCACGGGCGAGGGGCGCTTGGTCACGACGGACATGGTGGCGTGTGCTTGGCTGTGTAAGTGTGGGCGATAACAGCAAGCAAGGAGAGTGCCAGCAGCCAACGCGCGCGCGTCCATCTCGCTGCCACCGACTTTTGAGGTGACGCAACGGCCAAGCACCCTCCAAGCAGCCGACGAATCCACCGTGGGAAAGTCCCTGCCCAGATCACAGAGATTTCTGAAATCTGCATCATGGCCGATGAGGTCCAGCGACAGCTGCTTGCATCAACACACCCACACCTAACAACATTCATCGCGAGCAACACCATCGAGACAGCGCGGGACACTACACACCCACGCCTCGACAGAAAACTCGCCCACCATGGCCGAACCACCTCAGAAGCGGTTCCGGGTAGGTCTTGTTGCTCTTCGTCGACCTACTAACCCGCCAGTACGCCACCTACACCGAGAAGCTGAGCAACATCTCGGTTGATGTCGGCAAGCGCAAGGGCCTGTCGTGGGAGAAGGAGGAGTTTGGGGAGGATGAGCAGAACGTGCGTGTACTCTCTGGGCAGCGCTGACGCCAGAAAACCCCCTTCACCGTCGAGCTCGACCGCCTCGAGCTGCACGACCTCACCCTCCCGTACCAGGAGCTCTCGCGCGCGCTCACCCCGCTCACGGCGACGCTTCCCATGACGCTGCACAACCTCAGCGCGATCTTTGACGTCTTCTTCGCCTTCTTCGCCAAACTCAAGGACGGCGAGGACCACATCAACTCGGGCCTCGACTCGGCCCTCTCCCTCCTCCAGGCGCTGTACGAGACCGTCCTCGGCGAGGCGCTCTCGTTTGCGCCGGAAACAGTCAAGCATATCTCAAGGATAGGTGCGCTTCGGGCCCTCGAGCCCAAGCTGGTCGAGCGCGCTTACTCGACCCTCTCGCTCGTGCTCCGTGTCCTCGCGCCCAACCTGCTCAAGCTCGGCAGCGAGGCGACACTCCGCGCGACGTGGGCCGAGGTCACACCCTACCTCCGCCCCCACGACAACAAGGCCTACGTCCGCAAGTGCATTGCTGATGCTTGGGCCGGTGTGCTTCGCAAGGCGCGTGGCGACGCCCTCCAGCGCCTCATGCGCATCGTGCTCGAGGAAGAGACCGAGGGCATGGAGGCCGTGTGGGCCAACAGCATGAAGGGAACGAGCCAGCACCTGCACTCTCGTGCGCTCCCAATCTTCACCACCCTGCTCGACGAGCTCGTCCTTAGCCCCACCGAGGAGCACACCGCTACCCTCAGGCTCGTGTCGACCGCGCTTGTGCACCACTGCTCCTCGAGCGCGACGGCTCCGCTCGTCGAGGCCGTCCTGTCACGCGTGGCCAGCGGAGCGGCCGCTTCCTCATCCAAGGCGACCATCGACTACGCCACTTCAGCTGCCATGCTTGATGTCCTCTGCGCATTCCTCATGACCCGCAAGGGAAAGCGCTTCCCAGCGGCCCAGCTCAAGCCCACAATGGTCAAGCTCCAGGCCCTCATCCCACAAGTCAAGGCTTCAGTCGACAAGTCATCAGCGGAGGAGCTGGCGAGCAAGTGGCGCCGCGCCGTCGTCTCGGCCGTCGTGGGCAGCTTGAACGCCGGCCACCTGGCCGAGTGGCTCAGCCCAGGTGTCGCCCTCATCGAGGCACTGTGGTCGGCCCTCCCCACCCCCGAGGCGTTTGCCTTTGTGAACATGTCCATCGCGTTCAAGTGGGCCGGTATCGAGCAGTTCCTGCTCGCTCACATCGCGCGCACGGCCCTCACTGGTCTTTCGACGGATCCCCTCCCGACCCTTGTGCTACTCAACAACCTCGCCAGCGCCGGTTTCCTTTCGGGCGGCCTGTCAAATGTGCAGGGTGGGCGATGGCGCCAGGCTCTGGTGACCAACCTCGCCAAGCTGCTGAAGGGAATCCGTGATGGCGATCTCGAGCTTGCCGACCGCCGCGTCCTCGGCCAAATCCTCCGCCTCATTCCTTACCTCGCGGGTGAGAGCCAGCACTTTATCGACCACCTGATGGCGATCCTTGACCGTCTCAACGTCGCTGCATCGGACTCGGATGCCCAGGCCAACTGGGAGGCCGCAGGTGTGTGGAACGATGCGCACGCCGTGGGCCGTGTCCTGAGCAGCGTCTACGACCTCGTCCTCCGTGGCCCTACCGCGGTCAAGGACAAGTTCAAGAACTACTGGACAACCAACCACCTGCCGAACGTCCTCGTCGCGAGATATCACTGGAACCGTGATATCCTGGAACAGACTGCCGCGTTCGTGGAGCACTGGCCAGAAGTGGAAGCGTAAGTGGTTGGAGTTTGTCGACTCATTCTTACAATTCACAGTCTGGAAGACACCAACGTCGAGCACCTTCGCCTCAATGTCCTGTCCGCCGACTCCTCGCTTAGACTGTCTTCTCTTAATATTCTGGCTACGGACGCGCAGAACAAGTCCAAGGATGTTGCAGCCATCTGGCAGGCGTGTCTGGGCGTGGAGACGGCGGAAATGTCGCTCAAGAACGTTCGTGATCGTACCACCCAGATTGCACGTCTGAGCAGGCATCTCGCGTCTCTCGGCGCCGATCTCGAGGAGGCTGTTGCCGCTACGGTCAACTCGGCTATCTCATACCTCATCTCGCAGCTCAAGGTCAACTTCCGCCCGCTGTGGAGCGAAACGGTCACGGCTTTGACCGCTCAGGTGCCCGCGCACGGGAACACCATCTGGACGATTGTCTGGGAAGAGCTCCAGAAGACCATCACTACCACCAAGGCCGTTGTGCCGGACCTCGGCGTCGAGTACCCACAGTGGACGACTCAGAGGGTAGAGGCCGACGAGGAGGAGGAAGTTGGAGACGAGGATGCCGAGTTCAGGTGTACCGCCCTTTCCAAGGGCCGGGCCAACGTCTCCAAGGCATGGCAGCAGAACGACGATGTCGCTCCTTTGGACGTGGCAGAGATTTCGGTGAGTTGGGTTACGAACGCGGTTGTCCTCAACTCACACCTCAGATTCAAATCTCTCACGACCGCCTCGATGTTTTGAGCTACGAGTCGCAGCTTCTCGCCACGCTGACGGCGAGCCCGTCCCTGGCGGAGAAGCACACTCGTTCTATTGTCCCCGTCGTCCTCGCAATCGCTGGTGCTTCAGCTGAGGAGGCGACTGTCGAGCTCGCCCACCTCTCCACCCGCCAGCTGCAGTCGCGCACGATCAACTTCCTCGAGCTCTTGGTCAAGTTTGTCAACCCCAAGGCAGCCTACCGCTCCGCTGAGCTTCACACCCTCTACCTTGACCTCCTGTCCAAGGGTGACTCAAAGGTCCAAGGTGTGGCGCTGCGATGCTTGTTGACCTACAAGTCGCCCAACCTCGTCCCCTACAAGGACCGCCTTAGCAAGCTCCTGGACGAAGTCCAGTTCCGTGATGAGCTCACCCACTTCGACCTGGCTGCGGACAGCGAGATCATCGAGCCCAAGCACCGCCCTGAGCTCCTCATGGTCGTCATCCGCCTCCTGTACGGAATTATGATGTCGCGCCGCGCCCGTAGCGCCACTGCCCAGGGTCAAGGCGCACGCAAGCAGGCCGTCTTGACTGCCCTCAGTGGCGTGTCATCTGACGAGCTCAAGACGCTCATCGACCTCATGCTGGAACCTTTTGGCGGATTTGAGGACGTCGCCGCCGAGGACCTCGAGTCGACGTCGATTTCCGCGCCTGGCCGTCAGCAGCTCGGTTTCCTGACCTTCCAGCAGGACGTGCTCAGGTACCTCGCCCCTCAGACTGTCGCCCACTGGCCTCGTCTTATTGGCGCCACTGTTGTTCTGGTCCACCAGGCGCAGCGCGAGATTGAGCAGGAGCAGGACACTGTTGAGGAAGAAGAGGAGGCTGACGACGAGGAGGTTGAGACGGAGGACAAGGGTGCCGCCCCCCTCCGCACCATTCGCTCCACTGGCCTCAAGCGCCTCGTTCAGTTCCTCCGCTCTCGTGCTGTCGAGTTTGACTTCAAGCCCTTCCTCCCCGTGTTCTTCAAGACGGCGATCTCGCCCCGTCTTGCCAAGCTCGAGGTGGAAAACACGCAGGCGCCGTCAGGCACCCTCGACCTGATCGCAGGCCTCGCTGCCTCGCCTGAAACCTCGTTCAGCTTGGTCAAGTACGATGAGCGCACACTGCCCAAGACGTTTGCGTGTATGACCGCTGTCAAGGTCAAGCCGGCGGTCATTGGGCGCGTGTTCGACGTTGTCGAGTCGCTGCTAATCGACGACGAGGACGAGGTCATCCAGAACGTCCTGATCCCCAACGTCCGCCCCCTGATCGACAACATTATCGGTCTGGTGCAGTCGCTCAAGGCTGCCGCCAACGAGGAGATTATGCGCCGCCTTCTGGGCATTCTTTCACGCCTGTCGGCCGTTGTCAGCGATGGACAGCAGGCCCAGCAGCTCGCTGCGCTCCTCGGCCCGATGCTCCGCCAACCAGGCAAGCAGGTCAACGAGAAGGCCAAGGTCAACATCCTCGTCACCCTCCAGCGCCTGTACGCCATCTCGCCAGACTTCAAGGAGCCTTCGTCAACGTTCTTCTCGCAGAGCTACGAGCTTATCAGCAACCTCCTGCAGACTCTCAACCTCCCCACGTCCCGCCGCGCGCTCATCGCTGTGCTCGAGACGTTTGGTGAGGCGGACAGCTCCTTGGCCCCGGCCATCGAGATTGTTGCCAACCTGAACGCCTACCGCGTGAAGCGCATGGACGAGCCAGACTTTGACCGCCGTCTCGAGGCCTTCGGCAGGCTCAACGACCTGGCAGAGGACGAGCTGCCGCAGACGGCCCGCGAGTGGCTGCCCATTCTCCGCAGCGCTCTCCACTTTATCCAGGACGCTGAGGAGCTGTCCATTCGTACGAATGCCAGCTCTGTCCTCCAGCGCTTTGTCACTCTTGTTGGCAGCGCCGAGGCCGGACCCCTGGTGGAGCAGCTCCAATTCGTCGTCCTTCCCGCCCTCCGCCGCTGCCTCCTGTCCAAGCAGGAGCTTGTCCGTAACGAGGTCCTCCTCGTCTTCTCCAAGGCGATCAAGGAATGCTCGGGCGTGCCTGCTCTCGCAGAGCTTCAGCCGCTCCTCGGCGACGAGGACGAGACCAACATCTTTGTCAACCTCGGCCACATCCAGGTCCACCGCCGTGCGCGTGCGATCCGCCGTCTGCGTGATGTGGTCGTCGAGGGTAACATTCGTGAGACGACAATCGCCAATGTGTTCCTCCCCATTCTGGAGCACATCATTGCCGGTTCCACCGAGGTCACCGACCACCACCTGGTCAATGAAGCGATCACCACCATCGGTGTGCTCGCCGGCCGCCTCGGCTGGTCAAAGTACAACGCCCTGGTGATGCGCTACCTCCGCCTCGGTACGCCGAAGAGCGCGCAGCAGAAGTTCTACATCCGTTGTGTCTCAGCACTTATCGACAACTTCGCCTTCGACCTGCGCAGTGACGCTAAGGTTGGCGTGGACGAGTCGGAGGCCGTCGAGGAGGCCAACCCCGAAGACGAGGCTGCTGCCGTCACCGCAGACGCCGCGACTGAAGCGCCCGTGGCTGCCTCGGCCCGCATCACTGAGGTCGTCCTTACCCGCCTCCTGCCGGCTTTGTCTCACTTCATTGCTAAGAAGCACGACGAGACTGCCGACGAAGCCGTGCGCATCCCGGTCGCCTTGGGCATTGTCAAGCTCGCTGCCGCTTTGCCTGAGGAGTCGTCGGCCAACGAGATCCTTCGTGTAGTCACGACCGTCAGCCAGATCCTGCGCAGCAAGGACCAGGACACGCGTGATATTGCCCGTGACACCATCGGCAAGATTGCCGTGTACCTCGGCCCCGAGTGGCTTGGCAAGGTGCTCGCTGAGCTGCGCACCGCTCTTCAGCGCGGTCCTCAGAAGCACGTTCTCGCTGTTACGACCCACTCGATCCTGTACCTCGCCACTACTGAAGCCGCCGACCGCTTCAGCAACCTCGACCAAGCTGTCGGGGATGCCGTTACGGTGTCGGCCGAGGTCATCTGGGGAGAGTCTGGCCAGGACGTCGCCACTGAGGGCTTCAAGACCAAGATGCGTGAGGTTCGTGGCGCTCTCTCGCGTGGCAACGACACGTTCCAGCTCGTCTCGCGCCTCGTCTCGCCCTCCAAGATTGGCGCGGTCCTCGCACCTGTCCGCGAAATCATGCACGTCTCGCAGGCTGTCAAGACGATGCTGCAGGTCGATGAGGTCCTGCGTCGTATCGCCCTCGGTCTCAACGCCAACGCCCTCATCAACCCGACCGATATCCTGAACCTGTCGTACTCGCTTATCAACGGCAACTCGCAGTACCTCCGCGCGAAGAAGAAGGAGGCCAAGTCTGCAAAGCCTGCCGACAGGTTCCAGGTGCAGATGAAGCGCAAGGAGAAGGAGGACGAGGACATGTACCCGCAGAACGCGCACAAGTTTGTGTCCTTTGGCCTCGAGCTGTTCATCACCGCCTTCCGCCGCGGCAAGTTCGATTTCGAGGACGTTGACATCCTGTCGCGTCTCGGACCGCTGGTCAACGCGATCGGAAACACCTTGTACTCGCCCAACTCGTCTATTCTGGTGCTCGGCCTCAAGGCAACGGCAGCTATTGCCAAGTGCCCGATCCCCCAGGTCGACGAGGCGCTGCCTGCGTTCGTGACAAACATCTTCAAGGTGGTCAAGAACGCCGGCGGCACCGCCGAGTCCGAGGTGGCCCAGACCGCTCTCAAGACCCTTGCCGTCCTTATTCGCGACTGCAAGGCCTCGCAGGTGTCCGACTCGCAACTACGCTACCTCATCGAGGTTGTCAGCCCGGATCTCGAGGATCACGACCGCCAGAGCTGCATTTTCACCGTTCTGCGCGCCGTCGTGTCCCGCCGCTTTGTCGTGCCCGAGATCTACGACGTCATGGACCGCGTCTCGTCCATCATGGTCACCAGCCAGTCGACGCACGTCCAGGAGCTCTGCCGCGGTCTGCTGATGCAGTTCCTGCTCGACTACCCCCAGGGCCAGGGCCGCCTCAAGTCGCAGATGACCTTCCTCGCCCGCAACCTCGACTACGTCTTCGAGTCGGGTCGTGTGTCCGTCATGGAGGTGCTGTCGGCTGTGTTTGGCAAGTTCTCGGGCGAGCTGGTGGTTGAGTACGCCGACATGTTCTTTGTCGCGCTGGTTGCCGTTCTCGCCAACGACGACAGCGAGAAGTGCCGCAACATGGCTGGCGTGCTCTTGCAACAGCTCTTTGGCTCGCTCGAGGAGGACCACCAGCAGCGTCTTCTCCAGGTCCTCAAGGCCTGGGTCGATGCCCGCAGCGACAATCCCGAGCTCGCGGCTGCCTCGCTTGCCGTGTACGGCCTCCTGTGCGAGAGCGACGAAGTCGAGGCCAGCGTCTTCGCCGAGCTCCCTACTGTCGTGCTGCCCGTTATCCGCAGCAGCGCCCGGGCGCTTGCGCGTGCCGAGGCGTCGGACGACGATGTCACGCTTGAGCACTCTCTCCCCCAGCAGGCGCTCAGCGTCATCGCCAAGGCCCTCAAGGCCAACGGCGAGTTGGCCAAGTCGATCCCATGGGCCGACATTGTCGCTCACCTCCTCTTCCCCCACGAGTGGGTGCGCTTTGGCGCGGCCCGCGCGCTCGCTGTGCTCTTTGCTGGCGATGACGCCTTCACCATCCTCGACGGCGACCTGCTGCTCGACATTGCCCGCAAGAGCTGCATCCTCTTCGGCGGGTCCAAGTCGGCTGACGGCGAGGACGTGGTCATTGACGCCAAGCTGGCCGACCAGCTCGTCAAGCTGCTGTGGAATATTGCCAAGCACTGGGCCACATCCGAGGAAAGCGGCTGGACGGTGGCCGGCGAGGAGGTCGAGGGCCAGGCGGAAGAGGAGGACGACGAGACCGAGGAGCAGTCGGCGTCGCGCCCGCTCGCGTGGCTCATGTCGCGTCTGTCGTTCCTCGCGCGCCGTCTCATCATCAGCCGCCCGGCGTCCAACGACACGCTGCCTGGCCAGCCGCTGGCCTGGACCGGGCCGGTCATGTCGATCCTGCGGTGCTACGCGGGCATCTACGAGGCGCTCACCAAGCGCCAGGCGCGCGGGTTCCTCATCCACATCCTCAGCCCGATCTACCGCATCCTCGACGACGAGGGCGACCTCGCGGGTCTGGACGGCGCGGGCGGCGTCGAAGAGCTGCGCCAGCTCGCGACCGAGGTGCGCGACTTTGTGCAGAGCAAGGTCGGTGCCACCAACTTCTCCAAGACGTGGGAGAAGATCCGCCGCCACGTCGGCGAGAAGCGCCAGGTGCGCCGCGAGGCCCGCAGCCGCATGGCCGTCGCCGACCCCAAGGCGTGGGCCGCGCGCCAGGAGCGCCGTGGCGAGAAGAAGAAGGAGTCGAAGAAGCGCAAGGTGCACGCGCACATGGACCACAAGAACGCGCGTCAGAGGCGCGGATGAGTGTAGTTAGATTTCTGGTTAATTTCTTGGCTTGCATACCCAGCATTCGGCCCATACCATACCAAAAACCCGGTGTTAGAGATGCATCGAGTCTTCGTCTACCTTGCCGCGGCGATATTAAACAGGAGATGTGAGATAGAACGGTGAGTCGGTGATATCCAAGAGCGCGCACAGTGTGCCAGACGAGTTTTGCAGATGGGATGGTGGTGGTATGTCGTTGTCGGTCAGTTTCGATATCGGTCGGTCGGTAGGTCGTGCGTCGTGGCGAGGGCGGGGGGATGTGGTTGGGAGGGTGGTACATGCGACTCGAGGTCGGTAGGTTGGCGGATGGCGCTGAAAGCGGCCGTGTGGCGGGCGGGCGAGGCAGTCGGCGCCGCAGCTCATGCGCTCGACGACGACGCGGGCGCCATCTTGCCGATCGGGTCCGACGACACCTCGACCTCCTTGTCCTTCTCGCCGTTGAGATTCAGCGCGCGCGGCGGCTCGTCCTTGTGGTACGTGCGGCGGAGGTGGCGGTACTTCTTGAGGCTGAGCATGGCGAGGACCTCTGGGGGGGTGTCAGTGATGCCGCGGGGGGGGGGGGGGGGCAGCGAGGGCGCACACACCCTTCTTGATGTGCTCGGCGAGCTCAAGCTGCTTCTTGAGCTTCTCGGGGTCCGTGATGGTCGCGTTCTCTGTGCGGTGTGAGCAGCGCTCGGCGTCGGAATTGGGACGGGGTCGGAGGCGGAGGCAGAACGGAGACGGAGACGGGCTGCAGCGGCCTGTAGCTTGTCCGGCAGCTGTAGGGGCCGTTGCAGTCGCGGTCCTTGCGGCCTCGCGAACGTCGCCACTCCGAAGCTTGGCGCGAGCGGCGCCGTCCCGCTTCTCACCGCCCAGGCCCGCGACAGGCCTCGGCGGGACCCGTCTCCATGTCCGCGCCTCCGCGCCGAATCGGCCGCTCCGGTTCCTTGGCGGCGGCCGCTCGGAGGGCCAAGGCCCGGACCCTGGAAACGACGAACGGACGACTCACTCTCGAACGCACGGCGCAGACGGCCGTTGAAGTTGTACTCTGGGTCGGGGCTAGCGGGGGTCAGTCATGCCAGCGTGGCTGCGCGGGTCGTGCTCACTAGTCGCGACCGAGACGGTGCAGCTGGGCGGACGTTAGCATGTCTTCTGTGTTCACGGCAGGGGGCGCAGCGCACGTGCACGGCGGCGGCGCAGGACCACAGTGCGACCAAAGCACACTGATCACTATGTCGCGCCGCGGCGGCGGTCGACCGCGAGGCCGACTCCACCGCGCGCAGCGGGCCGACGAACGTGCCCGCAGCAGACGTACCTCCTTGTAGAGCTTCTTCGCGTGCTGGCGGAGGGCCTCGACATCCAGCGGCTCGGCGGCAGGGGCAGCTGGCGCCTCCTCGACGGGCGCGGTAGCGGCCGCGGTGGACGCCCAGCGCGCGGTGGCGGGGACGACGGTCGCCGATAGTGGGCGGCGGGCGGCGACGCGGAGGGCAGCGAGCGACATGGCGGCGGGCGTGTGTGGGGCGGGCGTGTGAGTGGTGAGTGAAGGGGAGAAGACGGCCTGTCCTGTGCCGGCCTGTGTGGCGATGGGGGCGGAGCGACAGTTAACGGCGGATGGGGCCCGGTGTGCGATGTGGAGGAGGTGGTGTGATGATGCTTGTTGCTCTCTCTCTCTCGGCACGATGATGTCGAGTCGAGCTTAAGCACCACCCACCCACCAGCCGACGAGCGGCGGCAGCGGCTACAGCGACTCCGGACCGGCAGCACGCAGAGATTTGTGCAGGCAAACTGTTTGAAACAGCGGGAGTATATGCCAGTCAACTTACGTAACTCGGAATAAGCCGGACACGGCCGACGACGCCGCGGACGCACACACACGCACTTCGGCACAATCTCCGTCCAGGTCGATTTCTCGGTCGGCGCCGCGGACAGTGGCCGGCAGACGACGAGCTGACTGATGCAAGTGCAAGCTGCTGCTGCAGCGACTGACACACCTCAACTCGACCTCGTCTGTATCCACCACCTGTATCCATACCAAAAGCACCTGCACAATGGCCGAAGCGTGAGCCACAGCCGCTCCGCGCACAGCTCACACCCAGCGCCGCCTGCCCCATCGACGTCGCCCCCGCCAAGGAGGTCAACCCCCTCAACCCTAAGGGCCTCAAGCCGTGCGTCGAGAGTGACAACAGCGCTAACGACCAGATGCTGCGCGTGCCCCGAGACCAAGTCGGTCCGTGACGACTGCTTCATCAAGTTCTCGGCCGAAGAGGCGCCCACCCGCTGCGCCGACTTGATAGAGGCGCACAAGGCCTGCATGCGCGGCTACGGCTTCAAGGTCTAAAGCCTGGGAGAGCACAACAACGACACCATCACCATACGAGTTACATGCAGCACTATTCATTCATACGCACGCCAGTCATTGCCATATGCCGCGCCGCCGCAGCTTGACGACGGCGGGGTCCCAGTTTCCCCCGAGCCGCCGCTTCCAGCGCCAGCCGTACCAGAGCATGAACGGGCCGACGACGTTGACGAGGAAGAGGACAAAGAAGAAGATGAGGGTTGGGCGCCCGGGGTAGTCTTCTGGCGAGCACGGGGGGAAGAGCGAGATGGCGAGCCAGATCGTGGACACTGTCAGCGCGATGGAGAACTGGAGCCCGGCAGCCTGGCGGGTGTCAGCAAGCGCGGCAGCCTTGAACCCACTCGAACGCCCTTGGCTAGCGTAGGCCAGCCTGCAAACAGTCCAGCGGCGAGCAGGATGAGTGAGAAGACGTGTGCAGTGGAGGGAAGGCGCGACGCGAGGACCACTGATGCGGAGAGGGCCGATGTGAGTGACAGGGATGATGTGAGGCTGGAGAGAGTGTGAGCGAGTGTGTCCTATGCATAGTCCGATCACCCACGTCTTCTCGTCTGGTCCCTCGTCTTCGCGAGCTGAAGCGCCGGAGCTGCTCCGCCGCCGCCGCTTAGCCAGGCGCGCACGATGCCTTCGGCGGGCATCGGGGCCGGTCGTGAAGTCGGCGAGGAGGAGGTGGACGAACAGTAGCCCGCCGGCCAGCGGCCAGATCGAGTCGGACGTAGTGGCCGAGGTCAGCGTCCCGAGCACTGGCGCCAGCAGGGATAACAGCAGCGGAGGGAGGAGCAGCGGCCTGAGGGCTCCGGAGACGGGCAGGAGGGCTGAGGTGTCAGCTCTTGCTTGGAGAAACAGCGAGCAGACGCACACTCCGTCCTGGCAGCCTTGTCGCCGCCCCACCCGAAGCGCCAGAGCGCGAACGCGGCCAGCTCGAACGCGGTGCAGCTCCACCCGACTTCCGCGGCGCCAAAGTCGCCGACGAGCATGGCGTAGAAGACGGCGAGGAAGAGCGCGATGGCCGCGAGGTGCTGCGAGACTGGCAGCGTCGCGAGCATGAGCTTGAGGAGCTGCGGGCGCGGGCGCGGGGCTGCGGTGGTCAGCGCGCTCGAGGGTAGTACGCACGCAGGCTGTCCAGCTCGGCGAGGTAGGACGCCGGGACGTAGTTGTCTGGGAAGGGCTGCCTCCGCCAGAGCACCTTCTCCCACACGGCGTCGGCGGCGGCAGCAGGTTGGCCATTGGCCATTGGCCTCGGCGGCTGCTCGTGGCCGTCGTCGTCGCCGTCGTCGCTTGGAGGCATGCCGCGCAAGTAAGAGGACGAGGGATGGAGGGAGATGCTGTGGCTGCCAGCCAGAGAATCGTGACGCGTGTTTCGGACTAGGTGGCTCATTTCAGGCACCAGACCGGCGCTGCGGCATCATCGCCGGCTTGCCGCCGGTGCCCTCATCTCCCCACACTTGCACTCTTTCCAACCCCCATATCCACTCACCATGCCGGGCGAAGACACATGGCTCGGCACAGCAGCCGCCCAAGGGGCCAAGCCTCCGCGCCCGCATTCGTGGAACGGCGCGGTGGACGACGCGGCGGCCATCGTGCTCGACCAGCTCGAGCTCGAGGAGGACGCCCACGAGCACGAGGTGGGCGACTACTCCAAGGGCGTGGCTAACAACCCAGGTGTCCGCGCTGGATGACACGCTCGACATCCCGCCGTTTGCGCGCATGACGTCCGACGCGACGATCACGCCTGCGCCGGCCGCCGACCCGGGCCTGTCGCCCAAGAAGTCGCGGTACCGCGCCGACGAGGCGCCGACGACCTACTCGTCGCTGCCGCCGAGCCCGCGCGCGTCCGACCTCGACGTGCCGTCGCGCATGCTCGACATGGACGACCTGCACGACGTGTTTCAGCGGCACGGGCTGAGCGAGCTGCGGCGGGGGTCGCTCGCGTCCGCCGACGAGCAGAGCGCCAACGAGGACTTTTATCCAGCCCGCTCGCGGCGGCACACGCTCGAGCAGCAGGTAGGGGCGAGCGAGGCAGCGCGTCTGGCGAAGGAGGCCGGGTACGATGGCGGCCGGCTCGAGACGATCACGTCGCCCCCGCTCAGCCCGACGTCGCTCAACGAGGCGGAAGAGCACGCCGACGACGCCAAGAGCGGCGACGACTTGCCGCCCAACGTCCCCAGTGACCGCTCCGGCCTGAGTATCTGGGACCTGCTGCGGGACGAGGACGCGGCCGAGCAGTGGGAGGGCTGGATCGCGGACGGCAAGTGGTAAGGGCTCGTAGCTGGAGTCTCGCTGACGCAAAGGGAACGCATCGCAAACTTTCTCGCGGTCCCGCTGGCCGTTGAGAAGGTGACGCTCTTCGGCGCGCTCCTGTGCCTCGACGGCTTCTTGTACAACTTTACCATTCTCCCCATCCGCGCGCTCTTTGCCGTGTGGAGCATCTTCGTCCGCCTCGTGCGCGGGCAGGGAGCGAGCAAGATCCCGCCGTCGCATCTCCAGTCGCTCCTCCGCATGCTGCTGCTCACGGTGCCCGCGCTCATCCTCGGCCTGTCGACCGACACGAGCAAGATGTACCACTCTGTCCGCGGCCAGGACACCATCAAGCTTTACGTCATCTTCAATGCGCTCGAGGTGAGGTAGTGGCGCCGGCTTGGGCTGACCACATAGATTGGCGACCGCCTCTGCTGCGCTTTTGGACAAGACCTGCTCGACACACTCTTTGCGCGCGACACTTTGGGGTACGCCCCCGGCCCAGGCCGTCGCAGGAAACGTGAGAAGGCCAGGCCGTTCTTCTTCTTCACTCTCTCATTGGGATATGTCTGTGGGTGTAGCTGTCCGCGGGAGCCCGGCTAACTGCCAGTGGTTCACACCCTCATTTTCTTCTACATGCTCATCTCGCTCAATGTGGCGATTAACTCGTACGACTTTACTCTCATTTCACTTCTCATTAGCAACCAGTTTGTGGAAATCAAGGGCTGTGGGTGGAGAGCTGCCTGTCTATACCCACTGACACCGCCAGCCGTGTTCAAGAAGTTTGAGAAGGAGAACCTCTTCCAAATCATGTGCGCCGACATTGTCGAGCGGTTCCAGCTCGGCCTCATGCTCGTCGTCATTGCCGTCCGCAACATGATCGAGATGTCGGGGTCGGACCTTGCTTTCCTCCCAAGGAGTTTCACCCGCGGAAAGAGTCTCCTGGAGAGAATCCTCTCGGTGAGTTGTGTTTGGCCTCTTCAATTGACATTCAGCCCGTTCTCTTCGTGCTGGCTTCGGAGATGATGGTCGACTGGCTCAAACATGCCTTCATCGCCAAGTTTAACCATGTCCGTGCGACTGTCTACGGCCGCTTCACCGACGTCCTCGCCAAGGACGTGTTGCTAGCTGGCACGATTGGGAGCGGGCGCGGACGTGACCAGAAGAGAAAGCACCCGATTCTACTCGACCAGTCTCCGCTCGTGGCCAGGCGGTTGGGCATTGCAGCCATCCCGCTCGCGGTGCTCGTCATCCGCATGGGCGGTCAGGCGGTCGGCATGATCATGACGTCGACGCACGCCATCGACGGCCAGACGCTCAGCTCGGGATGGCTGTGGACGGCTCTGAAGTGGACCGCTGGTGTTCTTGTGGCCGTTATCATCTGGGGATGGTGGGTTTGCAGTACCCTTCTAGGCTAATTCATACAGCCTCGTCGTGCTCAAAATCCTCCTCGGCCTCGGACTCCTCAGCTACTCTGCTCTGCGTCAAGCAGGCATGGACGAGCGCGAGGCCGAGGACAAGGTCAACAACTTTGGCCGGACGGCCGTGGGCCAGAACAAGGAGGAGATTGTGAGCTGACAAGACACTTGGAGGAGCTGACGCCCAGGCATACGAGAAGGAAACGAGAAAGTACCTCTCGCAAACCATCGACGACCTCCCCGACCACTCGACGACATCAACACCCCGGCCTGTGCAGAGGGGCGGAGCGGAGAAGGAGACAGAGGAGGCGCCCAAGCCGGGCAAGAAGAAGGCCTGGCGGCTGGAAGAGGTCGACCGCTGGACCATGGTCAAGCGCATCTGGTAGACAACACACCCATATTCACACCCACACCGCACCACACCACACCCACACCATACACCTGTTGTAGACCTATTTTAATGGCAGTGCATACACTTCGGAACCTTTACTCGTCGTCCTTGGCCGGCGCAGGGGCTGGTGGGTTGCGGAGGAGGCTCGAGCCCTTGAGCTTGCCGGCCCAGTCTTGCTGGTTCTGCTTGCTCTGCGGGAGTGTCAGCGGAGTCGTCTCGCGCGTACGCTACGCTGCACACTCACGTCGGTGACGTGCGAGATGGCGTAGATGGTCAGGGGGAGCAGGAGGCCGAGGGCGATGACCTGGCGGGTGGGGGTGCGCGTGAACTTGAAGTGCTGGTACACGTTCTCGCGCTGGGGTGTGGTGTCAGGTCGGCCGCGACACCGCGATGCGTCAAACTCACCATAGCGGCCCAACGGTCGAGAGCCGGGTCATGCTGTTAGGGTTAGCGAGGTTGCAGGCGTCAAGGCGCGGGCTGGGACAGCAGGCGGCGTGCTAGTCGGACGGCGAACGGGACCGCAACAGCGGCACGGCGGACGGCATCCCCACCCCGGTCCGATGGCATCCCTCTCTCCGCACCGGAGTTCGTGCACTCGGCTACGCAGAACCCAACGCCTGCTCGAAGATACGCCGCGCCGTACCGCTCCGCAGCGCTCCGTCACTGCTGCGATGCCGCGCGCCCGGCGCAACCCATGCCCGACTCACTCGAAGGTCTGTGTACTGTCAGCTGTGCTCCCCACTCCCGCCCGCGCGACTCACGTCCGCCCATTGTGAATGCTGCTGTGTTGTGGTGTAGTCGGCAGTGTCCAAGATGGAGTGCTCGAGGTCGAGCTGCGCGAGCTGCAGCGACCACTCAACGGGCGTCGGATTCACGCCTGCCAACTGGTTCGCCTTATCCGCCCCTCCCCTTTAACAGCGGCAGCAAAACCCCGCCGTGCCTGGCGGGTATGTGGCCACCGAACAAACTCGTGGAGCAACAACGAGATGCATCATCATCAACCACCCACACCACAAGCATGCACCGCGCACGCTCACGATCGCCAGACTACAGGCCGCAGCAGCGGGGATACTCGCCGTCGCGTGCTGTCGGCGGGCACTCGCCCCCGCCCCCCCCACGGCGGTACGACGCCGGCCGGCGCTTCGATGACGACGGCGGTGATCGGCGCCCGCCTCCACGCCGGTACGACGACGAGCGGCGCTACGACCGCGACCGGCCGCTGCCGTACGACGACGAGCGGCGCTACGGCGGCGGCGGAGGAGGAGGGTACGGCGGACGCGACTACTACGACGACGAGGACCGGTACGCGCAGCCGCGGCGCGACTACGACCGCGACCGCCGCGACTACGACCGCCGCGACCGCCGCCCGCAGCGCGACGACCACTGGGACCGCGAGCGCAGGATGGACGTCGACGACCACCCACCCGCCCGGCGGCGCGCCGCCGAGCCGTCCCCGCCCTCGCGCGACGTCATCCTCCTCGGCCTCGACCCCGAACTCACCGAGACGGAGCTCGCGAGCTTCCTGCGCACCGAGCACGGCGCGGCCATCGACAGCACCAAGATTGTGCGCGACCGGTCCACGGGTCAGTCGAAGCTGTTTGGCTTTGCCCAGTTTTCTACCGTGGAAGACGCGGAGCGCTTCGTCTCGGGCAAGTGAGTCTTGTGTGTGTCGCTCGGCGCTGATGACAGCTTCCCCACCATCAACATGCCCGCGCTGTACTCGCACTCGGACCCCAAGACTGTCAAGATCGACTTTGCCGGCGCGCGCGCCGACTCGAATCGCGGCGCACCGGGTGGCGCGGCGCCGCCGTTTGCCGCGACGGCTCGCGGCCACGACGGCATGCGCGACATCGGATCGCCGGGCGAGGGGCAGCGCGTGCTGCTTTTACGCCACCTCGACCAGGGGACGTACGCGGGCGAGGTGACGCGCAGGCTGGCGGAGGAGATTAGCCGCATGATCGGCAAGGGGACCGAGCGGGACGCCGAGGCTGCCATCTCGCGCGTGGTCATGATCACCGACCGCGGCACGTCTGAGCCCTGGGGCTTTGCCTTCGTCGAGGTTGTGACGCCAGAGCTCGCGACCGCGCTGCTGTCGTACCTCCTTTCGCCGCAGCACCAGCCCAACGGCTTCCTCATTTCCCAGGTGCCGATCGCCGTGTCATTTGCCAACTCGTCGGCATTCATCCCGTCCCCTGCCGGCCCTCTCGGCGGCCAGTACTTGCTCAAGGCGGCCCCCAACGGTGGGATCGGCGCTACCACTATCGCCAGCCCGGATGGAGAGTACTGCGCCTACTGGCACCAGCAAGCCGGCGCAGTCGAGACGACCCCACGCGGTGCGCCGCCAGTGCCAGCCCGTGGATCGCCGCTTGACATCCCCGCTGGCACAAAGGCGTTCCTCGGAAACCTCGCAGGCGCCGTGGCTGCCAAGCCCAAAGCCGCCGCCTCGGCTGCTGCCCCGACTCCCGCGACCAGCGAGCCCGCCGAAGCTGGGCCCAGTAGCCAGGCTACGGACGGCACCCCGGCTCCCCTTGCCGGCTCCATGGGGCCGATCAAAATCGGCGGCTTTGGGTCCTTTGGCAAGAAGGCCAAGAAGACCGAAGAGGTCGGTCTCATCCACATCAGCGGCCGCAATGCCTTTGGCGACGAGGAAGATGTCGACCTTGTTGGCAAGGACACTGTTCTTCTGTCAAGGAGTGAGTTCTGTGTCGCTAGCATTGTGACCCAAACTCACACCCACAGCCAAGGGAGCAAAGATCATCCCACCAACATCCACAAGTCGGAAGGTAAACCGGTATTGCGGCGGCTGCCCGCCTCCCCCTCCCCTGAAGATGCTCACGCCGTCTCTCACTTGTATCTAGGTCGCGACCAACATTTCCAAGTGGAACACGAAGCAGTCGGAGCTGTCAGCGCCCAAGGCACCTGCGCCTCCAAAGGGCGTTTCTGGCGCGAACGCTGTCGTCAGCATTCGCCCGCCTGGTGCCTCTGCTGCTACAGCCTCGTCTTCCAACCCCGACGCTGCCCCGGCCGACGAGGCAGACTTCGACTACACCGACACATCATCGTTCGCCACGAGCGGCAAAGTCGCCTGCCTTCTTTGCCAGCGCCAGTTCAAGATCGAAGACACGCTCCGGAAACATGTGGCACTCTCAGATCTTCACAAGGCTCGCACTCCCCTTACACCTGAACCTCGTAGGTTCAGGCCAGTGTCAGAACTGACAGAATTTACTCCCTGCTTAATCCCTCGCACACGTCCACACCTCACGCAACCTGTTGCTGCCTCAAACACCCAAAACCTGCATGTCCAAACCCACTATTCACTCTCTGTCTTGATGATTTGGAATACAGACTAACCTGGCCGACCCGGCCGCATGCGAAGCAGGCAGGCGCCGTAAACTCGGCCTTGGCGGCGTGGATGCCGATGGCGCCGGCGCATACCGCGACCGCGCAGCGGAGCGGCGTGTTGTCCACCATCAGCCCGACAAGCCCTCGCTTCCGTCCCTTCTGCACGGCCGCAAGCCGCTGCCCGAGCCCAAGCCCAAGGCGCCCTCGCCGCCACCAGCTGCACCCGCGCCCGCCGCCGACGAGTCCAATGTCGGAAACAAGCTCCTGTCCAAGATGGGCTGGGCGTCCGGCACTGGGCTCGGCAAGGAGGGCGAGGGCCGCGTGGACCCCATCCACGTCAAGCAGTTTGAGGAGCGCTCGGGCCTTGGCGCGTCCAAGGGCCGCGAGGCCGGCGCATGGTCGGGCCCTGGCGGCTGGCAGCAACGGAAGAAGGACATGGTGGGTGCGTAGCTTGGTACCTTGCTGACCCAGCAGACAAAGGAGCGTTTCGAGAACTCGAACTCCCAGTAGCTTATCACTCACGTGTTTCTCTGATCTCTGTGACCCCCCCCCCCGGGGCGTAATTGCAACAATGCCATGTCTAGTCTATGTATTCCGTGCGAGTCGTGTCTATGTGTACTTGTTGTGGCGTGACTTGGACGCGGCCGTGCGTTTCCAGCGGACGAAGCCGTACGCGGCGGCGGCGACCGCCAACCCGCCGAAGATGAGCACCGACGCTCCCGAAGCGAACGGTCCACTTGACGCCTCGCGCGCAGCCTTGGCCTTGGCGCGGCGGCCGGGGGCAGGCTTGCTGTCAGCCGGTTTGGCCGCCGCGTCCTGGACGAGCGCGAGCTCGTCCTGGATGCGGCGGAGCACGTCGCCCTCCCACTTGCCCGTCTCGTCGGACAGGTGGGCGAGGGTGCGCAGCGCGCCGGTGAGCGCGTGCGTCGAGAGCAGCAGGGCCGTCTGGTGGGCCTCGAGCTGGGCGAGGTGAGCGTCGAGTGGCGAGAGGTCGCTGTGCGTCAGTGAGCTGTTAGCGACACACACGACTCACGCCAACGACCGCGGGTCGGCCTCGGATTCGGCCTCGGGCCGTCCGGCGCGCGCCGGCTGCTCGGCGCGCTTGAGCGCGTCAATGTACTTGCCCATGTCGGCGATGCCCTCGAGCAGTCTCGCCTGCGAGTGGTGCAGGATGCCGTCGAGCACGTCACTGCCTGTGCTCAGGGTGTCTGCCGATCCTGATCCGGGCGCGGGGATGGGCGGTGCGACCTCGGGCGCGGGCGCTTCGTCGACGTCCTCGTCCAGCTCGTCAGCGTGCACCTCGGTACCGTCCTCCAGGCCGTCGATGCATACGACTGGCGGGTTAGCACGAACCGAATCCGCCACCCACTGTACGCAAAGTCCGAGTCGACGAACCCGTCCTGGATTTTCGAGTCGGTGATCGTCTCGGCATGGTACAGGAAGCGTGTGGGGGCCGGGTTGACGGGGTCGTCGAAGCAGCGCGCACTGCGCTTGCCCTGGTGGCGCGCGTCCGAGTGGTTGTCTCTGATCGTCCACCCCTTGAGGCCGGCGGCGGCGATGCCAAAGCCCATGTACATGCCCTTGAGGACGTTGGAGATGACGCTGCCACCGCGGAGGATGGTATCGATGTCATCAGATAGAATGCTGAGTCCGACGCCGACACCGACGCGCATCGCGCGGCTGGCAGCATCGAGGATGTTGTCCTTTACCACCACGCCCGTGTAGTCGCCGTCGAAGGGCGTCGCGTCGACCATGAGGATACCGCCCATCGCGCTCCGCCGCAGCGTCATGATCCGGTTCGCGGCCACCTGCGTCCCGGGCGAGCAGTACACGACGATGCCGGCATCGGTGCAGTCCCAGATCTTGTTATCGCGCACCACGCTATCGCGGCACGCAATGCTGATCCCGTCCGCGAGCGGCCTGCCGAGCGGGCTCATCTCGGGGTCGGGGCCGTCGACGGCCGGGTCGTACTCCTCGCCGACTGGCCCGATCTCGTTGCGCTCAATCACGGCGCCCTTGCACGACAGCTTGTCGCCCTCGCGGACGTGGATGGCGGTGAAGCCGCGCGGGTCGGTGATCCAGCTCTCGCGCACGCTCTGGCCCTCGTTGCCGCCGAGCACGACGAGCCCCGGCGCGTGCTGCTCGCGCACGCGCCCAAAGGCCGCGCGGCCGCCGTCGACAATAACGTTGCGGACCGCGACGCGCGCACACCGCCGGCAGTCGCCCTGGATCGCGGTCGCGAGCGCCGGGTTGTCAATCTTGAGCACGGCGCGCTCAGACCCAGATTTGTAGCCTAGCGTCGCGAGCTGCTGGTCAGCGGCCGTGAAGGCGATCGTCGAGGTGATGCGGTACGTCGTCCCAGGGCACAGCCACACCTTGGTGCCCGGCCCGCCGTCTGTGAACATGCGGTTGATGTCGGGCGCGTCGGCCTTGCGCAGGCACTTCTCGGCCACCGCCTGCGCAAGGGGCAAGAAGGCCAGTGCGAGCGCCACGAGGACGACGACGCCGAGGTGCTGTCGCGTGCTACCGCGGCGGCGCCGCGTCGAGCCGTCTTGCCGGTCTCGGGGCATGCTGCTTGGTGTTGTGAGCGGTCGTCACGACGTGTAGAGTGTTTGCTCGATGGCGTAGAGTTTAAACTAGGATGGGAGGTGGTGGCTGCGGTCGACCGAGATTATATTTCAGAGACCGCCTGGTGCTGGCTGCCAGGAACGCGCCTGCCCTCTACGGCCGGTGCCTCCTCCACCCAGCAGCCGACCGCGTCACCACGCGCGCGTGCCGCGACGACTGACCCGGCTATCATCAACTCCACTCGTTCTCAGCTTGACATACTCACTCTCAACGACAGCGGCGGCAGCAAGCAGCATCCACTGCGCTCACCATGGCGACGCCGAGAAGCTCCGTCTCCACTTGGTCAACACACGAGCGCCCAAACAGACCGCCCCGTCCAACCCCTCCATTGGAAGCTAGGAACGCACCCCTGTCCTCCATCATCCAGCCCGATGACGGTGAGTACGCGAGCCCGGCGCCGGCCCTTCTCACACGGCGCAGGCCCGCTCTTCACCCGTATTATCGGACTCGCGGCCATCGTCTATGCCATCTTCAAGCTGTGGACGCAGGACGCACCGGCATCGAGCCGCGGCGTCACACTTCTCCTCTTGCTCGGTATGTCACGCCGGCGACTGAATTGAAAGCTAATAGCAGGGGGCTTCTGGTTGGTCCTGGTTCGAAAGCCTGCCGAACAGCCCATCGACTGGAGCAAGGAGATCGTGCTGATCACTGGCGGTACGTGAGGGACGGCATCCGCAGATCACTCATACCACGACAGGCGGCAGCGGCCTCGGCGCGACCCTGGCGCAGAAGATCATCAACGACCCCAGACGGAAAGGAGTCAAGGTTGTCGTCCTGACCAACGCTCCGCCAGAGTTCGAGGACGACAGAATAGCGTCCTATCACTGCGATGTGTCCAGCAAGGCCGATATCGAGCTCGTCGCGGACCTTGTGCGGTTTGAGGTATGTCGACCTGGCGCTTCTCGTCGCTGATGCCAGATCGGCTCGCCCACCATCCTCGTCAACAACGCCGGTGTAGTCAATGGCAAACTCATCCTCGATCTAACCGAGGCAGACGTGCGGAGGTGAGCTAGCAGGAACGGCAGGAGCTCACTCCAGGTCGTTCGACGTGAACACCCTGTCGCACTACTGGACGATCCAGGCGTTCATGCCAGATATGCTGGACAAGCGACACGGTCACATTGTCAACATTGCCAGCGTTCTTGGTCTCTGCGGCTTTGCCCAATGCGGTGAATACAGTTGACTGCAGGACCCGGGCTGCCCAGCTGATCCACCCAGCCGACTATTGCGCGTCCAAGGCAGCCGTCATCTCCCTGCATGCGAGTCTGCGAAGCGAGCTAGACCTGCAGTAAGTTCTGATCATTTGTCGCCTGCTCACGACAGCTATGTCACACCTGAGATCCGCACCACGACCGTCTGCCCCGGCCACATCCAGACGGCCATGTTCAACCGCATTTACGTCCCCGACCGGTTGCTACTACGCCTATTGACACTCTCGCTCTCCCCAGAGGCCGTCGCCGACGTGATCAACGACGCATTAGGCGGCTCGCGGCGGGACTCGATCCTTCGATTGCCGTTTTACACCCACTCTGCGCGGTTGCTAGGCCCGGGGCCATCACTCATCCCCGCGCCACTTCGGCGAGCAGTTGAATGGGTGAGTTGGTGCACTACCCGCTTCACTGACCCCAGTTAACCGCCGCCAACTTTGCCATGGTCAACTTTGGCCCGAAGCCCAGCTACGCGGATCGCCTCCGGGCTTGGAGAACAGAGAACAGAGCGCGTCGGCCTTTCGTCGACCCGTTCCCCCCCACATCTCGCACATGAGCCAACCATAGATTGCATACATTGCATAACATGTCATTTTCCTGTCTTGCTTGCTGTTTTGATTGCACCCAGATGCTTTGAAGCAGTTGTCGAACAAGATGGTGTTTTGACAGTGACATTTTTGCCACCTCGGACCAAATCATGTGCGGAAGCCACCGCCGAGCGACGCAGGCAGCCGAGTAGTGATAATCAATCAGCCACCTGGCAACAATTCCACAACATCTCTCCACTAGCTTTATGATCGTTCGGCATTCTCAAACAATGGTCGCGCTCCGCCCGCGCGCCATGGGACGTGCCCGACATGTGCTGCTCGACAGCAGGCCGCTCGTCACGAGCCCCGCGCTGCGGCTGCCGCGCGCTCCGATCCGCGGGCGGACACTGGCGACGCCGTCAGATCCGATCGACCAGCCGTTCGTGAGCTCGACGCTCGCGAGCCAGTCCGAGCCGAAACCCAGCAGCGCGGCCCCTCCTCCGCCCGCCGACGACGGCAGCGCCGACGCCGAGCCGCCCGCCCCGCCCAACCCCTCCTTCCCGGCCATCGTGACGACCTTGACGGCCCCTCCACCGCCGTCGACGCCGCTCGCGCCCGAGCACCACGTCCTTTTCAACCACCTCGCGACCTCGTTCATCCCCGCCAACCAGCCCTGCGTGTCCCCGTCGCACGGGACGCTCATGCAGGACGGCCCGATGGGCAAGATCATGGTCATTGACGACGCCGAGCCGGTCCCGGGCGACGAGGACCCGGTTATTGCGCTCGTGTCCCCCTTTGAAGGAGGAGACGCCTACATCGCGCGCGCAGTCAACGAGGTCGCTGGCCACTTGAGCGCGGATGTCGTGCGGCTTGACCTTGCGCTCGGCGTTGGTCTTGACGGGCCGTACGCGCCGCTGAAGGAGACTGGTGGGTTGCCGACTTTGTCCAGGTTGCTGACCAAAGGCATCGCGGCGCCTGCACTGCCCCCGAGCATCAACCCGCTGCTGTTCACTCCCTCGGCCCGCCCACCAGAGAGCGCCCCCCCGCCCATGGAAGAAGAGGAGGACGACGACGAACAGGGCATGGCTGCAAACTTTGGCCGTCGCGTTCCCGCCATGCTGGCCGTCGGTGGCCCGGGAGCCGGCGGCTCACCATTCTTCTCGTCGAATGTTCAGCGCGAAGGCGCAGAAATCAACGAGGACTGGATCAACTTCTTCACCAGCCTCATCAACATGCAGCTGCCAGAGGGCGAGGGCACCCCCGTCACCAGGCGAATCCTGCTCCTCGAGTCAGCGGCAGCCATGTCCGAGACGTTCGAGGTATGGTGGCCGTCACTGCTGGAAGCAGTGCGCCGTCGCCGCCGTGAGCCTGTGACTCCATCAAACCGCGGATCAAAGTCCAAGATCCCTCAGAAGCCGACCGCCACCCAGCCCACGACCATCGTTCTGTCGGTCCCGCCTTCGCTTCTCCTTCCGCACACTGCCGAGAGCAACTCCGAGTCGCGTGAGGAGATCGAGTCCCAGAAGGACCGCATTCGGTCTGTTGTCGAGCAGCTCGGCGCGACGGTTGATGCCGTGCATGTCGTCGACGGTGGCGACAAGAACGACGAGAAACTGTGGTACAGCAGTGAGGAGCACGACCACGAGGGCAGGAAAATGCGCGAGGAGAAGCGCTTGCGCGCAATCTTCAACCAGGGTCCTACGGCGCTGCTGCCGAGCTTTAACAGCCCCAACGACGGGGGCCAGGCGCCGGGCGGCCACCCGATTCTTGACATGCTTCACCAGGTGGTCAACCGCAAGGGCAAGGGTGACGGCCAGTCGAGTCCCCAGCTGGTCTGGAAGACGCTGGCCGTTGTTCCGTCTGTCCGTGATCCTGAACTTGAGCGTCACGAGCGCACGCTGCGCCGCCGGGCTGTGAACGCCGCGCTCATGATGCGTGCTGTTGGCCAGCTTGGAGCGACACTCGAGGAGCCTCTGGCTATGCTTGAGGCCCCAGGATCGGCGCCTTGGCGCGGTCGAAAGAAGCGTCTCCAGCGCCGCAAGGAGCCTGATCCGGAGTGGGCCGAGGCAGTGATCGCCTGGAACGACGCGATGGACTTGGCAAGCACAGCTGTCGGTAAGGCGGCGACGGAAGCCGACTCGATCAAGCAGTCCATCGTTCTCAAGTGGGGGGACATCCAGATCGCCCGCGCCATCGCGGCCGACCACGAGCGGCACATTGACGACACGGTCTCGCAGTACCTCTCTGTGTCTGACCAGCAGCGCAAGCAGCGCAGGAAGGACGAGAAGAAGAACGCGCCCAAGGAGCAGGCGCCGTCTAGCGACCCCGTGGTCGAGGCCTTGAAGAAGTCCAAGGACCTCGGCAAGCACGAGCGCCGGCTGCTTGGGTGCATTGTCGACCAGAACCAGCTCGCCAAGGCATCGTTTGACGACGTCCACCTGCCCTTCAAGACCATCGACGGCATCAGGACGGTGATCTCTCTGCCGCTTCTCTTCCCCGAAGCGTTCCAGAGCGGCATTCTGAAGGATCATACGACGAGCGGAGCACTGCTCTTCGGCCCTCCGGGTACTGGCAAGACGCTGCTGGCTAGGGCCATTGCCGCGGAGAGCGGGTCGAGGATGCTTGCGATTCAGGTGAGTCAGCTCGTCCCGGAGTTCCGCTAACTTTTCAGCCCAGTGACGTCAACGACATGTGGGTCGGCGAGGGTGAGAAGCTGGTCAAGGCCGTGTTCTCGCTTGCGCGCAAGCTGTCGCCGTGTGTCGTCTTCATCGACGAGGTGGACAGTCTCTTTGTGAGTGCTGGTGCGCCTACACCAAGGACATAATACTGACGGCCCAGGGTGCGCGTTCCGCCCGTGACGCCTCTGGCGGCGCCAAGGCGCACAACCAGGTGCTCACCGAGTTCATGCAAGAGATGGACGGACTGAGCTCGGCGATCAGCAACCGTGACAAGCGTGTGGTTGTCGTCGGCGCGACCAACAGGCCATTCGACCTCGACGACGCGATCCTTCGTCGACTGCCGCGTCGCTTGCTGGTTGACCTGCCAACAAAGGCGGACCGCAAGGCGATCTTGAGGATTCTGCTGCGTGACGAGATGCTCGCGGACGATATCGACCTGGACAAGATTGCCGAGCAGACAGAAAGCTTCTCGGGATCGGACCTGAAGCGTGAGTTGGGTGGATCGCAGCTTCAACTAACTCAACAGACCTGTGCGTCGCGGCTGCGCTGGCGGCGGTGAAGGAGCTCATCGAGGTGCCGTGGAAGGCGGCGTCAGCCAAGGCGACGGCACGGGCGGCGAAGGTGGTGTCGCCAGAGAACACGTCCAGTGGCTCAGATCCGCGGGCCGACGTCCGCGTCGCTGTCGATGAGCCGACGCCCGAGCTTGTCAAGACGGAGGCGGCGCCAGCCGTGGCCGAAGTCCCGACGGCCGAGCTGTCCCCAGCAGGCAAGCTCGTCGAGGAGGCGTACCTTACGCAGCTGAGCGAGCGGGTAGGCGAGGCGCCCGATGCTGCGTCGGCCGCGTCAAGTGACCACGGCGTAGCCGAAAACAAGACGGCCAGCAAGGCTGCACCAGAAATCAAGGCATCGCCTCCATCACCATCGTCGACCAACAGCGAACGACCCACGCGAACATTGCCAAGAGCAAAGATCAGCCTCGACAACCGCCTGCTCCACGCGCGCCACTTTGACACTGCGCTGGGCGAGATCCGGCCGTCGTCATCAGAAGAAGGCACGATGACCGAGCTGCGCAAGTGGGCCGAGCAGTACGGCGAGGGCGGCAAGAAGCGCGGCAAGAAGAGCGGGTTCGGCAAAGGATTTGGCTTCGGGCAGGAGAAGCTGGGAGTGGGCCAGAACTTTGGCCGGGTGAGCGAGGAGAGCAACTAGCATTGGCGCACATTATATAGAGCCGCATCATATCCACTGCACCAGCATTGCAATGCATGATTCAGCATGGTCTGCAACAGTATTATTGCATACTTCTACTCTATGTGCTACTGGCCGGCGACAGCAAGCCGTTCTCTCAAACGCTCCAGGCGCCCCTCGAGCTCTTTCAACCTGCTCTCGCGCTTGCCGACGAGCTCCTGCAGGCCATCTGCAGCAACTTCTGGGCGGGCGAGCACGAGCGTCTGCACCGTCTTGTCGTAGTGCGCGACCAGGTCGTCCTTGAGCATGTCGGTGACGCGTGCCCAGTCCTTCCAGAAGCGGCGCTGTGCGCGCGCCCAGAAGCGCTGGCCGAGTGCGAGGCCGCCAACAACGGCCAGCAGGCCGAGCCCGGTGGCCGTATAGCCTGATATCAGGGCGAGGGGGGGCACGCACGCGACCCAGGACGCGGACACGCCTGCGAGGGCGAGGGCGTACGTTGTGAGCAGGGAGCGCTGTGCGGAGACCTGGAGGCGCGGGACGACAGTCGAAAGCAGCTGGGCGCGGCGGCTCGTCAGCGGCGGGAGGAGCGCGCGCGGCCCGACGGGGGGCACCTCCAGCCCGAGGGACGAGAGATGGTTGAGCAGCAGCGGCGAGGAGAAGGGGTGGCCGGCGACGTTGGCCTCGGCGCCCTGCGGCGTGCGCGAGGCCGACAGCTGGCGCGCGGTGCGGTCCGCGCTCGCGCCGAGCGAGCCCTGCAACTCGGAGAGCTGGCCAGCCTCGTACACGAGCTGGCGCTGCGTGTCGGCGCAGAACTCGCGGGAGATGTACGACCCGATGTCGGCGCCGACGTCGTCGACGCGCAGGCGCGCCACCAGCCCGAGCCAGGACAGGCGGCCGTCGAAGAGCTGCTGGATGTCCTTCTTGGCCTGCGCGACCGACGAGTCGATGCTGCCCTCCACGACGCCGCTGCTAACGCCCTTGGTGACCACGCTCAGGCGGCGCGCTTTCGCAGCGCCGCTTGTTGCCTCCGCCCGCAGGTCGGCGACGACGTCCGACGCCGACAGCAGCACGTTGCGGTCCGACGCGAGCACCGACTCGGTGTACGCGATCGCCTGCGCCGCCGTGTTGTCCGCCGTCCGCAGCTGGTACCCTGGCGGCGTGGCGGTCAGCAGCGTGCCACGCAGCGGGCCGATGGCGGACGCGACAAAGTCGCGCTGGAATGCGGCGAAAGCCTTGGCCTTGCTCCCGCTCTCGGCACCCTCGGCGCCCAGTGCGGCGGACAGCGCGGACGCCGCACGCAGCGCCGCGGCAGCATTCACAAAGCTGAGGTCGTAGCTCGGCTTCGGCGTGCCCGGCACCGTCGTGTGCTTGAGCTGTTCGGCGAGCGCGGCGCGCACGGTATCCTCTGTCGCGTTGGGCGGCAGCGTGCCATTGACGACAAAGTGGACGTTGCCTTTAGCCAGCGCGAGCGCGAGCACGTCCTTGAGCGCCGGCGCGGAGGTCAGCCGGATCGGGTCGAGGACGAGCACGACCGCGTCGGCGGCGAGCGTGTCGGCCGCAGCGTCGGGCCCGGGGCGGATCTCGACGACGTCGGCGCCCGACTGAGAGAGAAAAGACGACGGGACGGTCAGCTGGCCTGGCGTGCGCGCCGCGGTCTGCGCGAACGTGATGGCGAGCGTGTCGTCCCCGGTGCCGAGGTATCGCTCCTGGATGGCGCGCGTCGTGCCCGCCGAGTCGGACAGCGGCTCCTCCAGCACGGCGGACACGACGTCGCGCGGGCCGGCGAGCGTGTCGCCCACGACGGCGATGCGGCCGCGGCGCGCGTCCCCGAGGTCGGCGAGCGCCGCCTCGACGCGCGCGTACCACGCGCCCGAGCCGCCGATGTCGTTGTGCAGGATGCGCGCGATGTCGGCCAGCACGGCGCGCGTGCGCTCCGCGCCGATGATGGGCGTGGGTGCGGACTTTGGTGCACGGAGAGGGGGAGGCGGCAGGTCGCTGCCGGGAGAGGGGGCGGCCGCGACGGCCGCGAAGGCGCGGGGCCGGGGTGATGGTGATGGTGGTGTTGGTGCCGCGAGTGGCCGGGTCGAGAGCGTGCGGATGGCCGGCGTGCGGGCGACGGCGACGCGCGGCACCGGCCGCAGCCCTGCCGCCGCGAGCCGGAGCACTCCTGTCCCTGCGCGAGACCTCATACTGGCCGTGTCGAGTGGAGAAAGTCAACAAGCAGTCAACGGCAAGGTCTGTCGGGCTCGGCATGTCGTCCAAAGTGCACAGACATCGGAGGAGAGACCCGAGGCACGTGGTGTTACGTAAACACCAGATAGGCTGACAAGAAGTGTACGTGCTGCTCGAGTCTACGCGTAGCCCGTGGCCTGTGTCATGTCCGTCATGTCCGTCGCACCGGCTTGCCGGGTATAGCAGCTTTTGACCCTGCCTAGCTCAATCGAAAGGACGAGCCGGCCGGTCGAGTGAGCTGAGCTCCCGGCCTTGTCGTGGCGCCACCGAGGCGGCCGCCGTCGTCGTTCAGTAACCTTGAATGGAGCCAGCCATTTCGTCCAAGGCCACGGCGCGCGGACGGCGACTCGCATTGCAGTGGTCTTCCATCACCGCTGATTCAGACACGTTGCTGCTCAAGCAAAGGACTGTGCCCCCTGCTGGCACAGCGCCTGGCGCGGCCCTCACCGGTGGAGGGAGGCTGCTAGCTGCTGGCGATCACTCGACGCTCGATTGCGTCAAGGAGGCACGGCGTATCCCGTCCCCCCTGTTAAGCCCCCGACGCGACCCTGCGCACGCCTCCTCCCTCCATCGCGGCGGGATCAACACACACAACTGCCTGCCTGCCTGTCTGCTGACAACCCAACCGCTTGAACAACAAGCACAAGCATCACGACCGCCCACAAGAACACGACACGAACACCCCGCGCGCACAATACCCCGCGCACGCCTGACGACCTGTTGTATCACCTACCCCCCTTACGACAGCGGGCGGACCGAGCGCGCCTGTGACTTCTGTCCCTCCCTCGCCACCAGGCGATTCGACTCGCGTTGTTGACATCTGCATCGGCAGCCTAGCATGACGGACCAAGGATACGCCTCGTCGGGGTCGGGCAGTGGGCGCGTGTCGGGCGGCGAGGGGAGCGACCGGAATGCGTGAGTGTGGTGTGTGTGTGCTTCAGCGCGCCGGCCTGACCAACACCCCCAGTATCGTCCTCAAGGTCGGCATGGTCGGCGACTCGCAGATCGGCAAGACGTCGCTCATGGTCAAATATGTCGAGGGGAGCTTTGAGTGCGTGATCACGCGTGTGTCGTGTTGACACCGCAGCGAGGACTACATCCAGACGCTCGGCGTCAACTTCATGGAGAAGACGATCAGCATCCGCAACACGGAGATTACGTTCTCTGTGAGCTGGTGTGCGAGTGGACCGCGCTGACTGATGCCAGATATGGGACCTCGGCGGACAGCGCGAGTTCGTGTCCATGCTCCCGCTCGTGTCCAACGACGCCGTCGCCATCCTGTTCATGTTCGACCTGACGCGGAAAGCGACCCTCAACAGCGTCAAGGAGTGGTACCGCCAGGCGCGGGGTTTCAACAAGGTGTGTTGCAGAGAAGCGTGCTGCGTGCGTGACGGCAGCGCTGACGCCCGCGTGACAGACGGCAATCCCAGTGCTCATCGGCACAAAGTACGACCTGTTCGCCAGCCTCCCCCGCGAGGAGCAGGAGGAGGTGACCAAGCAGGCCAAGCGCTTCTCCAAGGCCATGCACGCGCCGCTGGTGGGTTTGACGCACCTATCACAGGCGGCTAACCCGTCAGATCTTCTGCTCCACATCTCACTCGATCAACGTCCAGAAGATCTTCAAGATCGTGCTCGCCAAGGCCTTTGATCTCAAGGTAAGCTCCAAGCACAGCAGCAGCACGCCTAACCCCAGTGTGTCATTCCCGAGATCGACCAGGTCGGCGAGCCCATCCTCCTCTACGTCGACGTCTAGTCTGCGACTATGTCGTCTTACAGCCCTTTACGGACTTTCACACTACCCACCACCCATTATGAGCGACATGATGCATTGCTTCCGACCAGCGAGGGGAGAGCGAGGGACCGCAGCCACCGTGACAGGGGGAAAAGGCACAGACGAGGTACAGACTACTCATACTACATGCTACTGCGGGTGCTCAATGGGCAGCTACTTGACGCGCTCCTTGCGCATTGCTTGGCACACTCTACCACTCCATCTGGCCGCTGCACGCCTTGGCCTGAGCGGTTAGCAACGAAATCAGCGTACCAACCTACCTCTGCTAGAATCCCCTGAAGACGAAGCTCACGAAGCTCTGCCCGCTGCTCGGCAGCGTCCAGCAGCTCGAGAATCACCTGCTTGTGCACTTCGACGCGGAGGTTGGCTTCCTCGGCCTTCTCGCGTCCTCTCTCGGATGCGGCGTCGATTTGATCGGCGACGTTCGCAGGCAGACCCTTGACCACTGCCGCTAGGGCAGACATCTGCTCCAGAATCTGGGTAGAGCCGGCGTGGCCAAACGAGCCAGAACTCAGCCGGTGCTGTTTCCGCTCAGCCACTGGCGTCTGCACAAAGCTATTGACGATCTGTTGTGGCGACGGGCGCGTCACTCCCAAGTAGGAGTGCTCGGGGTGTTTGCAAACTTCCAAGAGGCTGGAAACGGGCGAGTCGGCGCCAGACTCTGTCGACTCCCTTGTGCCCTCGAGTTTCCTTAGTGCTGAAGCTGGCGTCGACACCTCAGGCTCAGGAAGAGAGGAAAGTTCTATGAGTCCTCGGCCTAGCTCGATTGAAGAAATCGGACGGGCGCGCGAGGCACGCTTGAAGGATACCGAGGAGCGATGTGGGGCGTTCTTGCCGACCGGGGTCGATGCGTTGAACGAAGTTGAGCGGCTCAGTGGAGTTGGAGCGATGAACTCCTGCATACATCAGTTGGCTTCTTTGTAAATCGAAGGCGAGCAACTGACCTTCCAGCTTTCGCCCAACGTCTCCTCGAGTTTGTGTTCGAGGCTCTACTGGGTAAGCTCAACCGAGTAAATCATTACTTACTCTGATGTACTGTCTCTGGTTTTCGATCGTCATGTGCTTCTGCTCATTGTCCCTGCAAGATCAGCAGGTGACCATGTACGAGAAACAGCGCCCACCTCTGCGACTGCGAGAACAGCTCCTCAGACGTCTGCCACTCATTCCGCACACTATCGAGTTCCTCCTGCGTCGGGCGCACCGAGAGCTCCTCCCGCAGCTTCGAAACCTCAATACCGAGCTACGCGCGTTGTTAGCACGTCCGTGAGCCATCTGCACGCGGTTCTCAGAACTCTGGTGGCACGCCCGGCGCGGCACGTGCCGCAAGCATGTTACGCGTGTCCACTGACCCTGATGATCTCGGCCTCCTTCTCTTTCAACTTTCGGTGCAGAATGGCCGAGTCGGAGGGAGTACCCGGCTGTATTGAGTCAGTGGGGCGACGGGCGCTCCGTGGGACCACGTACAGGGGACAGCTCGCTGAGACCAAACCACCCGTTGTTGTCTCCCGAGCTTGCGCCGCGGGTGTGGTTGCGCCAAGCTGCAGGCGAGGTGATGGTACTAGGGCTCTCTTGCTCTGCTGAAGACGTTTCTGTCCACTTTTTGAGTGCCATGGTTGTGTACTGGACTGATTGGGAGCGGCGGCTTGATTTTGTCTTTGGAGTCGAGGCTGAAGCCGGGCGCGTCGAGGAAGGAATGTGGTGGTGGTTGATGCTTGTCATTGTTGTGTTGTTCGTGTAGGTGGGACAGTGTTACATGTGAAAGAGAGTCAAGAGGGTTTTGAAGTCGCGCGCGCGCGCGCGTGTGAGTGTCGTGTCTTGCTCTGCCAGTGTTGCTCGCCAGTGAGATCGCCGTCGTCGTCGGCGCAACGAGACGCGCGCGCGCTTGGACCACCTCCACCACCAGCCTCCACCACTCTAAACCATCATAACGGAACCAATTCCACAGGACGTTTTCAACGAGTCCGTCATCTGCTGGCTCCTCCATCTTATACTCCTCGCTTGCCACCTACCTCACAAGACAGACTCGCGACGCAATGGGGAGCGACCAGTCCAAGTCCTCCGCCGCAAAGGAAGAGGACGAGTCCAACAGGAGAATCGACTACTATGAGCTCCTCCAGGTAGACATCGAGGCAACCCCAGACGAGATCAAGGTACGCCGAGATGGACTGGGCACTCTTGGGTCAATGCTGATGCGCGCACAGAAATCTTACAGGAAGCTTGCCGTGAGCTGACCACTCGCTGGATTCAGCTAACGCCAACAGCTTGTCAACCACCCAGACAAGAACCCCCACCGTATCGAAGAGGCCACCAAGCTCTTTGCAGACCTACAACAGGCGTACGAGGTGGGTCCTCTGCCGGATCCGAGCAGACGAGACGTGCTGACTCCAATGCCAGATTTTGAGTGACCCGAATGTGAGGCTGCCGGAATTCGTCGATGGTACAGCCTGCTCACACGACTCAGGAACGAGCGTTCTATGACAAGCATCGGAACGACCACATCGAGACCAACGACGACGACTTCTACGACCATGTCCGCGCCGGTGACACTGCGACCAATGACAAGCGGTCCAAGTTCAACAATCGCAGGCGAGGGGACCCAGGCGTCAAGCTGGAGCAGCTGATGCGATTCTTTGACCCCAAGCTGGCGAGGAAGATGGACGACACGAACGAGGTTGGTTTGGCTCGCGTGGCCGCCACTAACCAACCAGGGCTTTTACTCGGTCTACCGCACGCTGTTCAACGTTCTCGGCTCGGACGAAGTGCTGCATACACCTGAGGGACAGATCCCTGTGCACTATCCTACGTTTGGTGACTCCACGACACCCTACGCCCCTCCACCTGGTATGACCAAGGCCGAGAAGGCCAAGACCAACTGGGTCCGCGACTTCTACGTCGCGTGGGGCGAGTTCACTACGGAGAAGCGCTTTGAGTGGCTTGAGAAGTGGGACATGCTCCGTGGAGAGGACCGCAACGTTCGCCGACTCATGGAGAAGGAGAACAAGAAGCTCCGCGAGGACCACCGCAAGGAGTACATCGACACTGTTCGAACTCTGGTCGAGTTTGTTCAGCACCGCGACCCCCGCTACAAGGCATACCAGGCGAAGCTTGCAAAGGAGAAAAAGGAGAAGGCCGCCAACCCGCTCGCCTCTGGAGCGTCGACCCCTGGCTTCAAGCCTCCACCTGTGGATCTCGAGGCGGCGCGCAAGCGTGAGGAGGAGAGGATGAAGCTCGCGGCTGCCCACGTGGAGCAGGACTGGCAGAAGTTTGCCACCAAGGGACCGGAAGACGAGGAGGACGTCGACGAGCACGCGTATGAAGGCGACGGAACGGGCATCCGAATGGAGGACGAATCTGGCAACGAGATCTTTGAGTGCGTTGCCTGCAACAAGAGCTTCCAGAGCGAGGCTCAGTGGACCAACCACGAGAGGAGCAAGAAGCACAAGCAGGCAGTGTTCAAGTGAGTTGCTGGCTGCCGAGCATGGCTGACAGCAGGCTTGCCAAGCAGATGCGCGCCGAGGCGGGTGGCTTTGACGAGGACGACTTTGTCACGCCGAATGAGGAGCTTTCCCCTGTGGAGGACCCGCTTGAGGACGCGGACCTCGACGACCTTGACGACGATGTGGAGGCCGAGCTGATCGCCGAGCTTGAGGAGCTGGAGATTCAGGAGGCTACCGAGGGGTCAGTCGCGTGAGTATCGGACTACTATGTTTACTGACACTGTAGCACTGTCCCCACCAAGTCATCAAAGAAGAAGAAGTCTAATGGTGCCCCACAACCCGAGCCAACAGCCTCTCCTGTCGAGGAGGCCCCACCGAAATCCGCTCCCACACTGGTCGAGGAAGATGTCGAATCTGTCGTCGACTCGGAGCCCAGGCAGCCAGAGCTGTCCAAGCGGGACAAGCGACGCGCCAAGGAGGCGAAGAAGAAGGCCGAGGAGGAGGCGGCCAAGCAGGCGTGGAAGGAGAGCCGTAAAGCTGCCAAAAAGGCGGGAGCAGGACAGGCGCCACCCGAGGAGCCCTCGTCAAAGAAGGTTGATATCGACAGTCGATTTGTTCAACCCAAGAGCAAGGGCAAGGCCAAGGGCGGAAAGGGCGGAAAGGGCAAGGTAGAGAAGGTCGAGATCAGGAAAGAGGACGTCGACCGCGCGGTCAGCGATATTCAGGCTGCGCGTGAGAAGATGGTGGCAAAGTGGGCGGACGACTGGACAGGTGAGGTCGGTGGATGAGGACACAGCTGACTCCCCAGACCTGGTGTCCCGCACAAGCTCTATCCTGTTCTCTGGCGGCGAAAAGGCCGCCTTTGATGTCCTCTGCCTTGGTCTCGGCAAGCCGTTCAGCGACCGTACGGCCAAGATCCAGCTCGCGTTCATCCTTGAGCTTGTGTCTGGCCTTGGAGGCGAGCCGTCAATCATCGATAGCTTCGACCCCGTGTTTGACGACGGCGACCTCCAAGTCCTCGAGGCTCTTGGCTGTACGGTGATTGAAGAGAATCTGGTAGGTGACACCTTCAGATACTGGGCTAACCTATTCAGCGTGGTCAGCACACCATCAGCGCGGAGAGGCCCCACCTTGCATACTTGCCGCACTGTTCCAAGGCACTGTACGAAGCGTTGTTGTCTACCAACTTTGGCCCCCGCCTCGCCAACGCTCCTCAGTTTGTGCTCATTGGCAACGATCTGGGCGAGTATCTCCCTGGCTTTGTCAGGGAGCCCGTATCTTCTGTGTCGACGCCGGCGACAACTGAGCCCGAGACCGACGAATTCGTCAAGCCCAAGAAGAAGCGCAAGAACCGCGGGCCAGCACCGCGACCTGTCGAGGACAGCGTGCTTCGACGCATCGTGCCGCACTTTGACACGTTCATGCTGTCTGATCTGCCCGAAACCAACCTGCCAGGCTTTGCGCGCGCCTTCCTGTCCACAGGCCTTCAGTGGCTGCCAACGGCCAAGGCCAGCGAGGTGGACTGGGAGACGCCGCTTCCTCCAGTCGTGTGGCCAGAGGACGGTGAGGTGGCGTAGAATAGTAGAAGAAAGAGTTAGACGTCATGCGTCGTCATCCTGTGCATGGCGAACGCGGCGGCCGAAGCCGCGTCGCCCATCATCCATCATTTCTGTTGTACCATCCCAGCCATGCATGCATGCGATGCGATATCGGCGTTCGGGGTGGTTCCGGGGGGGGACGACGTCGTAGTGACTAGCGATGACGTCTGATGGACACCTGATACGGCCGGTCATGTCCGTCTCAGAGTCGCGGCCAGGCGAAGATGGATGATGAATAGTAATTGCGGCTATTTGAGGGTTCAAACTGGAGCTAATACGGCTAATGGCAGGGGCAGCCTGCTGCAGGGCGGGGCAGCGCGTGGCGGCAGCATCGCAGAAGACCGACATCCCGAGACATCCCAGTCGAGCCCTGGGCCATCTGCCGGCAGCATGCAGCAGCAGCAGCCTGCAGGTGCAACCCAGACAAACACCGGAAACACATGACTCGGGCGTAACCCGCAAAAGAAGCACCCACAAGCCGCAGCAGCAGTACAGCAGTAAGCAGCAATCAGCACACCGGGCGGCGGAGAAGACGGTCGACGACGACAACGAGGACAGCGACGGCAAACAAACATTCTCCGGCCGTAGGCGACTGGCGCGAGGTATAGTTGTGCGCCCTCGACGACCCGACCCATCTCTCCCCAACACTGTCTCCCAACCATCACACACGCAGAGAGGGCGTAAAACCACACACCGACACCAGGGCGCCCGCTCACCCCCCAGCATGCCCGAAACCCACCAGCTCCAGCCGCTGGGCAAGGCCCCAGCAATACAGGTCACGGGCGTGCGCGAGCCGGGCGCGCGGGCGCCCCGCGCGGCCTTTGTGCTCGGCGACGACGACGACAAGGACGAGGGCGGGAGCCGGCGCTCGTCGTTGCGCCGCTCGCTCAACCTCCCGCGCCCGTCCGAGGACAAGGACAAGATCAGCACCGGGACGCCCGGGACGCCGAGCACGCCGGCCGCGTCGCCGTCCACGGCCAGCGCGCCCAAACCCCCCTCGGCGCTCGCGAAGACCTGGGACGCGCTCATGAAGACAAAATACTTTGCGTGGATCAAGCCGCGGCTCAACTGGCCCAGCCTCAAAATCGTCATCCGTGTCTCGGTATCGGTGGGTCGTGGGCCGTGCGTTTGTTTGGCACATACTCACACGCGCGCGCACAGATGTGGATCGGCTTCGTGTTGCTGCTCATCCACCCGGTCGGCTTCGAGATGGGCCCCGCGGCGTGTAGGTATGGTGGCCTTGACACCGCTGACGCCCGCCAGTCCTCGTGCTCATCACCACGGCGCTCATCCCCCCATGGCAGAGCTTCGTGCAGGTCGTCGAGGTCATCTTCAACCTGGGCATCTACTCGTGTCTCGCGTGGGCCTGGGTGCGTGCACGGACATCATGACCGGGACGGACGGTGCTGACCGCGGTGCAGATGTGCATCGCGATTGCCATTGCTCAGGCGACGCGATTCCCGACGGACCCGGCAAAGATCGCGGCGGCAGAGGCAAAGGTCGCCTCCATCACCAACCCGAGTCTGCGTGAGCTCAAAATGGTGCGTGTGAGGTGGTCGAGCAAAACTGACGCGCAGGTGACAAACGGGACGTTCCTCCAGGCCAAGCCTGCCATCATCTCGGCCGTCTTCCTCGCTGCTGGGTGTGGCGCCGCGCTGTGGTGGAAGGTCCGCACGGCGCCCAGCGCGTCGACCATGCCGCTTGTGATTGCGTGCATCATCATGGATGTGGTAAGTGGTGTCGTGCGGACAGCGCTGAACCAACAGGGCCTTACCCTCGTCCCACTGTACCCCACTGCCTATTACATGATCGGCTGGATCCCCATCCAGCCAATCTTCATCCAGGCTGGCGTCGGCCTCGTCTGCGCGCTCTTCATCTTTCCCCAGTCCGCGTCGCACCAGTTCCGCACCAAGTTTGCCGGCGTCGTTGACCCGCTCCACAGGGCCGTCCAGCAGATCGAGACTCTGTTCTCTGAGGCGAGCCACATGAACACGTTTGCCGTGCACGACAGGCCCGGGGCGAGCACCGATAGCCCCAAGCTGACAGAAGCGCACAAAGAGAGGAATGCATCGGCACGCAACATCAGCTTTGACACCAGCAGACGGTATCGCGAGCGACGCGACTCAGCGACGGAGGAGAAGCTCAAGGAGTGGGGAGACCGCAGCGCCGCAATCCGCCAGGTGCTCCTCGGCAGCTTGGCTGGCATCCCTCCGCTCTCTGCGCAGGCGCGCTACCTCCCCATTGACATCAGCTTCGGCCGCCTGTCGGGCGAGGACCTGGCGGACATTTTCCCCCTTCTTCAGGCGATGCAGGCGCGTGCGAGTGGCTTGTCGTTCTTCTTCAATGCCATCGTGAACAATGTGCGCCACACGCACATGGACTCGGCTGGATTCTCGGCCAAGAACGCGCTCGAGGTGCACGAGGTCAGCCGCCCTCCTTCGAGAGCGGCGTCACGCCCGGGCTCGGTTCGTCATATCCCGTCGTCGAGGGATCTTGTCGATCAATCAGACCACGAGAACGGGCACGACACAACTGGAAGCGGGCATGTCACTCCCACCCCCGACGTGGCGGACGACCACCACGCCCACGACAGAGACGCCAGGGACGAGAATGCCCTCATGAAGCGCCTCCACAAACACATCAAGCATGGCCACCGCAGCCATGGACACAAAGGCAGCCACATGTCCCTGCTCGAACATCTCCACAAGGCGCAGCAGCCCGTCGGCGTGTACGAGAGCCAGCGATACATGGACGTCGAGATGGTCGAGGACAAGGAGCTGGACCGCATCCTCGAGGGCATGGAGCTTCTGTCGCAGGACTCGCTGCCCATGGCCAAGGCTCTTCAGGAGGGTCTGAAAGCTGGCTCGGCTTGGTGCCACGCGAGTGATCGCAGACGGCCGGCCGGGGACGAGGAGCTCAAGAGGACTATTGAGCAACTCGAGGTGGAGCTCAAGCAGTACAAGCTCCTCCGCTCCGATGTCATCAAGCCGTTCGCCCACCTCTTCGACCCCAGCCACCTCAACGCGGCGGAGGACAAGAAGACCGTACACCACAAGGGCCTCTTCTACTGCTTTGTGGCACAGTACCACATTATCGAATTTGGCGAGGCGCTCCACGCGTTCCTTGCCATGCTCAGCGCCAAGGATGATCTGCGCCCGAAGCGCAAGCTGTGGCTCCCATCCCCGCTCGCCCTGCTTGCCGCGTTTGGCATCGACTGGGTGAAGCGGAGGCCCAAGGGCGCGGCATCGGATGCCACAGAGGACGACCAGGTTGAAGGGTTGGACCCGGCTCTGGACGAGGAAGAAGACCAGGAGCACAACCTGCTCGGCGAGGCAAGGCGCCGGGACCCAGACTACATGCCGTGGACATCGACACCGCTCATCCTCATCTCCAGGCTGACCAATGTGTCGGATCTCTTCACCTCGCGCAGCGGCATGTACTTCTTCAAGGCAGCCATCCTCTCTGCCCTGACCGCCATGCCCGCCTATTTCCACTCCACCGCCGCATGGTACTACGACAACCGTGGTATCTGGGCCACGATCATGGCGCAGCTCACACTCGCCGTCTTCTCCGGCGAGACGCTGGCGTCTTGGGGCTCGCGCCTGCTTGCTTCCTTCTTTGGCGGCGTTATCGGCCTCGCGGCATGGTACATTGGCTCGGGACACGGAAACGGCAACCCATACGGCCTTGCCGCCGTCTGCGCTGTCGTCTTCCCGCTCGTCGCCTTCTACCGTATCTACTACCCCGCGCCGGTGACTGCGATCGTGTTTGCAGCGTCTGTCGTCCTTGTGATTGGTGAGTACAGCAGGTGGTGTGTAGCTTTCTTTGCTGACTGAAAATAGGATATGTGGGTATCGCTTCGACTGACCAGAGCACTTGCTGACCCCCAAACCAGTCGTACCTCAACGGTCATATCTACAAACTCTCAAACGCTACATGGGGCTGGGATGTCGCATGGCTTCGCTTCGTATGCGTCGTCATCGGCATCACAGCTGCCTGGTTCTTCTCGTACCGTAAGTGTAGTTCTTGACCGAGGCCCCGTTCTTCCACCGCTCACTCCCCAGTCCCGCCGGCGTACTCGGCAAGGTTCGCCACACGGCAATCTTACGCTCGCTCGATCGGTAGGGCCGGCAGGATCCTGTGCGACACCCTGTCGGCCGCGAACGACCCGCACCCGTACGTCGATGAGCGGCAGAACGAGCGCACACGCCAGGAGATCCAGCTCGCCCGCGCAAAGCTCTCAAAGCTCAAGCACCGCCACCACGACGCCACAAAGGAGTACACGATCCGCGGGCACTGGCCCGCCCAGAGCTACGCCGGCCTCCTCATGACCCTCGAGGAGCTCATGTCCCTCCTGATGCAGTTCAACCACGTCCTGCCACAGATGGACCCGCACTGGCGCCGCAGCCTGCTTATCCGCACCCGGATGTCAGACCCCCTCTTCCTCGGCGACGTGCTCGCGGTAATCTCCATGACCATGACGTCGTTGCGTGCAGGCACACCCCTGCCGCAGATCACCCCTGGCCCGCTGATTGTCAAATACGTACGTGCGCGTGCGAGCTTGTTTGGTCGCCGAGCCTTGACTAGTGGCTAACCGTGCACAGCACCAGAGCAAGCACAAGGGCTTCACCGTGCCCCAGGATCCCGGAGAGCGCAATGAGGACATCCCGACACATGTCACGGTCGAAGTCCTCCAAGGCGAACAGTACATGCGCTACGCGCTCGGCGTCGCGACAGTGTACGCAATAATGTCGCGGCTCGACGGCCTCGTCGCCGTGTGCAAAACGTGAGTGCTGCCTTTGCCCCTTCGCTAACCCCCCCTAGCCTACTCGGAGAAAACTTCCACATCTCAAACCTGCGCTTTGGAGACGCAGTGTAATATGGCCCCGTTCTCGATATATCTACACCACTGTAGCAGCATGGCATAGTATTACATGATAATCCGTTACGATGAGGCCCGCTGCCAGAGCAGGGCCGGGCTAGGCTGGGCTAGGCTGGGCTGGGCTAGGCCCCGACGTCCCAGCCAGGGATGGACATTGCGAGTGCGTGCAGATCGATCAGATACTCGTTGAGCTCGGGTTTCGTCTCATCGAGGTCGGTCTTGCACTGGAGGGTGAGCATGGCGTTGTAGTCGTCAAACGAGAAGAGCGGGTCGGTCGTGTGGATGCTCTTGAGCGTCTTTGTCGGGCCCTTGTCGTACAGGTCCCAGAACTCGGTGGCGCGGAGGAGCATGCCCTCTGGCTCGGACGCGATGACGCCGCGCAGCGTCTGCTGCAGCGACAGGATGTTGCGCCGGATCTTGCGCACGCCGGCCGAGTTGACCACCTTGATGTTGCGCGCGGCGTGCACGTACACCTGGTCGATGAGCGCCGCGAGGCCGCGGAAGATGAACTCCTTGTCGGCGGGCGAAAGCGCGCGCGACACAATCTCGTCGGCCTCCATCAGCGACGTGTTGAGGTCGGTCACGTCCGGGTCGGGCTCGAGCGCCTCGCTCTCGAGCCGGAAGTCGGCCTGCATCGTCAGTTGGCGTCCAGCTGCGGGACCTGGCAACTCACCTGCTGCAACGACGCGCCAAGGTTGCACAGCACACGGCAGCGCACCTCGAGACGGATCGTGTTGAGCGTCATATCGATGAGCTGCTGGTACGTCTGCACGATGGCACCAAAGCGCTGCGCCATGGCGTGCGTGAGCGGCAGGCGAGGAGCCGCACCCGCTGCGCTGCCGCCCATGGTCGCTGCCTCGGCCGTCCTGTCGTCGACCAGCTCCTGGATATCTAACAGCGAGTCCATGAACCACCTCATCGTCTGGGCCATGTGGCCGATCGACTCGAAGCGGCGAGTCGAGTTGATGAGCTGTGACTCGCGTGGCATCTTGTTTTCCAAGAGACCCATCTCGAGGGCGACTTCGCGCTGCTCTGCATTCTCGACTTCGGCACGGTCGTCGAGCTGCAAACGTCAGTTGCGGTCGACCTACAAGCTCCAAGCAACTCACAGCCACACCACGGACGAGGGTCATCGCGGCCATGACGTCCTCGCGCTGCGCCCAGACAGCCGGGAGCGCAAGTGCCGGTGAAGGCGAGGCACGGCTTGGTGGGAGCGTTACCAGCTCCTTGTACCTTGTCGAGCACTGCTGGTAGTACTGCACCACGACGCCGACGATAAGGCGGCTGTAACTCTCCTTGTGGAAGGGAGTCTGCTGGAGCATCGTACAGAGGCTCTGGACTAAAGTCATGACCCGCACACTGGACTACAGGTGTTAGTACACCTGTCGCTGGGATGTGACTCACCTTAAGTGGCGGCTTGTCACCCAAGGTCGGTCGGTTATCAAGTTGGTAGGCGTCGTACCCAGACACCGCTTGCTGGAACGAGGCGGTGACCTTCTCGTCGAGCTGTGGGAGGAAGACGTTGACAACAAACTCCTCGAGCACCGACCCGAACTGCGACATGTCGTCCTCAAAGCCAGGGGGCACGATTGCCATTGCCCTGCTGATGAACGCCAGTGTTGGCTGGAAGAGAATGGTGACGTTGAATGGGTTGGCGGGTGTGAGGGTGCGGTAGCCGCCTGCCGCGGTTAATCGATCATCTGCTGCGGAGCCACCACTGAGAATGTTGACATCTCCCGACGTCAAGTTGATCAATCCGGGGACGGATGCGCGAAGCGACTGCTTGAGCGCCTCGTCGACCTCCTTTATCTCATTGTTGACCGCGCGTGCGTCCGTGTCGCTGAACTTGAACAAATTGCGTGTCTTGTCCCGCGACTTGCCGCTGCGGAGGACCTCGTTGACACTTGGGATGGCACTGGCCAGTGATTTTGATCCGGCAGAATCGTCGTGGAGGTAGATCCTTAACAGCTGACGGACCTCATGTTGCACTGGGCGCCAGATCTCGAGCACGGGAACGTTGAGATTCAGGTCTGCCTTGCTGGTATCCCTAAAGTCTCGGCGAGACGCGATCCATCGGGCAGCTTCGTACACTGCACGGTGGGCCTCCATCACTGCTGAGAGCTTGGAGTACAGCGTCCAGAACAAGTCACGGAGGATGACGGCGTGCCTTGGAGGGCCGCCTTGGTCGACCGACACAGATACTCGCGATGTGTCGTTGTCGAAGAGCGGCATGCCTTCCAAGTCCTGCTTCTCGGCCAGCAGTAGGCTTGGTGGGCGGAGAGCAGAGATCTCTTCGGCTCGCTGCTCTGCTCGCTCCTCGACCTCGTCGTTGGTCGTGTCGATCAAGGAGTGAATCTCTGATGGCACGCGCGTCACCAACGCGTCCAGCGCTGTGCCCAGCTTGCCCAACGCCGCGAGAGCCTCAAGCAGTGTCTCCATGTAGGCAAACGAGTCGACCTCGCCCGTCACCGCATCCGTGGTAGTCCCAATGGATGTCAACGAGGTGATCGATGCCGTGTTGGTCAGCTGAGACCCTGACCTGCCGCTGCGTGCAGCGATCTCATTCAATATTGGCTCGTGGTTGGGCTTGACGGCAAGATGAGAGATGTAGCTCGAGAACCTGGACGATGTCTCGGGCGACTCGAGGCCATCTCTGCGGATAGGGGCGTCTTCTCCCCAGTCGATAACGGGTACTGTGCTGTCAGCAGTCATACAAAGTCTCGCTCCTTACGCTTTGTTTGCCCCGGCACATACGACCGCCACCTCGTCTCGCTGTTAAACGTCTTCAAGTAGATATGGTTATGCAACTCTTCGACCAAGACATCTGTGAGCGAGGTCTCCTGCGAGCTGAAGAACTGCTTCAGCTCGGACATGGCGCCAATGTCGCGGATATCCTCGTGGTTGATCAGCTTCGTGCTGCGAACGAGCAGCAGCGCGGCCTGCAGGAAACGCTTCTCCGTGACGAGCGACTCCAGCTGCTCTGGCACCTTCTTCAGCTCGTCGCTGAGGACGTTAGCACATGACCTCTACCTCTCACCCACATGTGGTCAAGGATCTGGAGCATCTCTCGCACCATGCGCTCACGCGTCCTGACGCTCGCGAGCTCGGCCTTGCCCTTGCTGCTGATGCCCTCCTGGGCGTCTTTCAATGCCGCACGCGAGACCTTGACCTGCGCCTGGGCACGCTCGAGCGCGGCAACAAAGTTTGCGTGTGTTGGCAGAGACGCAGCAAACGTCTGGAAATGCGACTGCACAGCCGTCTGCAGGCTGATCGACAGCGCCGAGTGGACAGCCTCAAAGTCTTCCAGATCCGGGTGCGCCGGCAAGCTGCTACTTGGCGCCTGGGACAGAAGCGAAAGCGCGAGCGACGACGACGAAAAGTCGCCCTCCATGATAAACGGCCAGTCCTTTCGGATGCGGCGCATCACACCTGGAAGTGTCAGCGTGCACCAACGTTGCTCCACGCACCATCAATCTCGGCAAACTTGCCACCGCCAACACCAGACGTCAGGTCGTCCCAGTTGCTATTGTCCGCTGCTCTCGTCACTGTGCCCCTGCGCGGGCGGCGCTGCTGCTGCTGCTGTTGCTGTGACTGCTGCTGCGAGCCCTTTCCTGCCGCCTTGAACGCGTTGACGACGTTGCGGAGACGGTCGTCGGCCGTGGCTCCAGTGCCTGCACGCACCGTAGCCGCATGCTGGGCGGTATCTTCGCTCTGCTGTCGCGCCACGGCACGGTCGGCACGGTCGGCCGCCCAGCCGCCGGTGGGGCGCCCGTCCACGGGCGACACGGGCGAGTAGTCCACCGGGGGGATCGCAAGCTCAACAGGCGAGTCGTGCACCGGCGGAATCTCGAGCCGTGGGGGTGGGATATCCAACCTCTGTCCGTTCGAAGGGCGCGTGACGTGCGTCGCCGGCACCGAGCGGAGCGAGGACGGCGGCGGCGCGCCGCCGCGCAAGTCGTCGCTCTCGCGTCCGCGGCGGAGTGAGCGCTGCGGCCGGGGCGGGGAGAAGCCCGAGCCTGACGCATCGCGCATGTCCACCGACTGTCGGGACGCCGAGCGCGCATGCACGGGGGGCGGGAGCGCCGACGTCGACTGCCCAGGCGACTGGCTTGGGCGCCGGCCGGGCGGCCCGCCGACGATGCCGCCGATGGGGATGCCGCCTGACGGCACGCCGCCGTTCAGCCGCTGCGACAGGTCGGCATTTGCTTGTTGCCGCGTGGACTCGCCGCCGGCCGGCCACGCCGGCCGCGCGAGGTCGGACGCAGGCGAGGCGGGGTGCGGATATGGGCCGTCGCCCAGACCGCCGGGGCCGAGAAAGTCGAGCTCGGGCACCTGCTGCGGGCTGGATATTTGGAAGCGGGACGACGGGTTGGGTCGACGAGCCATTGCGTCGTGTGTTGCCCCGTGTTCGCGGGCTGTCGCTGCTCGTGTAAAGGATCAAGTTAATGCAAGTTGTCGAGAAGACAATGTCGGCGTGTGTCGAGCTGCGCGCGTGTGTTGGTAGCAGCAGTGGTAGTGTGGACGTCACACTCCAGGGTGACACGCGACGGACCCACACGGAACCAAATCTGATCATAACAATCTCTACAGTGATACTCTCCGATACATGAGCCTACTCTCCACTCTCTTCCGAGATCAGGGCATGACGGTGACGCATAACCTGCACATGTTAGATTGGTGCTTGACCAAGGACTCACCTTTTCGGTCTTGGTAGGTGGCACCTGGCGGCATATGGCGGCTCCAACTAGTGCCATCAGACCGCCAAATCGGAGCACCCATGCCACACCTGTCTTGGCCTTGAACACCTCATCACGGCCTGGGGCCACATCGTCCTCTGTGCCGTCGGCGAGCTTGAAGATGACGGACGCGACGAGCGAGACGATGAACTGCGGGAATACAATGGCGAGGTTGTGGATGCCCATAATGGTGCCTCCGGCGACAGACCCTTGGCCGCTAAGCTCCATGCTGGCGCCCTCCAGGTCGGCAGTCGAGTAGCTCCGAATCAAGGGTGTGTTCTCGGTAGGGGTGGAGTCCTGCCCCGGTCGGAAGGCAGGTCCAAGTGAAGATGACCGACCGTTGGCAGGGCGCTCGCCCGCCGAAGCGTTGGGGGTGCCAGGTTCAGCCCCCGGCTGCTCCTTGAGGAACTCCATGATCATCGCGAATGGACTGCGAGTTCAGAAATGCACACCAATGGCCGAGAGACTCACACCCAGCATGCCACAGCCCAGCAGATGCCGACGAGTGAAATGAGGACAGTCGCCTGCCAAACCTTCCGAACAGCAAATGTGCCCATCATTAGAACAAAGAAAAGGACCAGTGCCCAAGTCCAGATATCGCGAAGCAGGAATGGCACTGAGGTAAGCAACGTCGACTTCGGTGAGTGCCACTCACTTCGGGGCAGCTTGAGGCCTTCGAGCTTCCATTGGCGAACCTCTTCACGAACTGGCCCTATTTCGGCTTGATGGGCTCGCTCACGCGCAAACTCCGAGTCAAGAGTCTCGTCCTCTTCGGCAGAGTCTGCGTCGTACGTCGTGCCGATCAGACGGGGGTCACGCTCTGAGAACCACGGAAGGACGGTGCCAGCAATAATAGCCACTGTTGAGTCAGCAGTGTATGTGAATGCAGACCGACCGAACGAGTAAATTAACATCGCAAAGCTCCCGGCACGCGCCGCGACTGACATGTCGGGCTCCTTGCCAAGCTCGAGTCCCATGACGTTGATAACGTAGGTGGTCGCGTAGAAGAGGAACGGGAACCAGCCCATGAAGGCTGCGATCTGTACGAGGCAGATGCGCCTGACGGGCTTGGGCAGTGTGACGATTGCTTCTTTGACCGTGGCGAGGACGTCACGTAGTTTAGATTGGCGGTGGAAATGCCTGGGGCGCTCATCCTCCCGGACAAAGCGGCATGTGATCCAGACGGTAGTGACCAAAAGGACAAGGGACAGCAGGCAGAGCTTGCGGAACTGCTCGCCTCCGAGCCACTTGAGCCACCGCACATTGTCCAGGTTAATGAAACCCATGGTAAACCCGACAATGCTTCCGAGGTGGTTGAAACGCCCGTTCCACGCGTTTGCTGTATTGAGCTGGTCACTGGGCGTGACATCGAACACAAGGTTGCGCAGGGACGCCTGGAGGCCGTTCAACGCAAAATCAAGGCAGTAGAAGCAGAATATCGCGATCGCAATCGACAAGTCGCGCACCATGGCACTGGTGTTGGGGTCCCAGTCGCCCTGCCCTCCGCCAAACAGGTCCACGATGGCCTTCGCCACCGGCACGGTGAACGCCAAGCCGAGGCTTGAGAGGACGAGGAGCACGGTACTAGCCACGACCCAGTACCGGCGACGGTAGCGCGACGTCGAGCTATCCGAGATGGCGCCAATGAGGGGCTGCACGACCAGGCCGGAGATCGGACCAGCAAGCCACACGAGAGGGGTCATGGCCTCGGACATGCCCAGGGAGAGCAGGTACGGCGTGCCGTAGCCGAGTTCACTGGGATGTCAGCACGGCGGATGCGCATACGCTTGGAGCCGCTTACACTGTCCAGGCGATCTGTCGCTCGTCAGTATCACGTCTTGCGTCGGTGCACAACGACTCACCTGGCTGCCGCCCATGGAGCAGGTGAGCGCGATCATCTGCCAGCGGCTGAGGCGCTCCTTCTGGCGGGGCCGGTGGGTGGCCACGCCGCCGCCGTTGGTATAGCCCGCGTCGCCCTCCGAGCTCGGCAGTCGCCACCCGGACGCGCCTTTGCGTGTGGTGGGGGACGCCGGGCCGTCCGGCGAGCGCATCAGCGACGACAGGGACGTGTAGCGCTCGCCACTGCCGGGGTGTCTTCCAGGCGGCGGGCCATGGCCTAGCGCGCTTGCGCCATTCGCGCCGTTCGCGCCGTCCGTGTCGTCGCGCCCCGGCGTGTCGGGTTCTCTTGAGCCGAAGCGGCGCGGTGTTCTTGGGCTTGTCATTGTGGTGGGATGGGTAAATGAGGCCCGAGGATCGGTGTGGATCGCAGCAATGACGCTGGTGTGGCTTGAGGGGCCTCAGGGTGAATGCGGGTCGAGTTACGTCAGCGCCGCGTTGTGGGCTTGAACGCCCCCGTTCCAGTGTAATCGGCGCCGCCTGCCCCTTTGATCGTCTCTAATCCTTGTTACTCGTCGTCCTAATCATTCATTTGGCCCTCCTTTGGGGTCCTTTGACGCAAGCGCACAGATCGCCAACAGCACAACAACAAGCATGGACTGTGCCCACGCATACAAAAGCTTCTGCTACCGGGGTTCGAACCCGGGTCGTCTGCGCTACAGAGTCCTGAAAGGCAGATATACTGACCACTGTACTATAGCAGATAGTAGTAATTTTGGTACGCCGAGGCAAACCGGTCGATTGTGGAGCCAGGGTGGATCGAACACCCGACCTAGCGATATGATAACTGAACTTCAGTCGCTCGCTCTCCCAGCTGAGCTATGTCTCCGAATATCGACACTGACGGCGGGGTGGGGTGGATGTTGAGGTACGGCGCACAGGCAGCCGAGCGGGAGAAGCAGAGGAAGAGATCAGAGGACGGCTGAGGCGTCCACCGACAGAGTAGCCGCCACTGTGTGGCAGCCGGGCGTTCTCGTGCTCGACGGTCTGTAGAACCGTCTCCTGTGCGAGCGACACCGACGACCGTTGCCAGATCGTGTCCGAAGAGGCTCAGTTCTCTGGTAGAAGCGAGTTTCTCCGTGGCACCCTCTGTCGCTTCTGCTGCTACTCGATTTTGCGAGGCGTCACAGATAGTTCTTTTCCGGGTGATAAATGCAATGCTCGTTACCTTGGCATTCATGCGCTTTCTCGGGAGAAATATCCTGTACGGCCGCCCGACAGGAAACCATGCCACGATCTCCGCTTCTCCTCTGCCGCGCCACAGTCTCCCATTCTACTCTCCTTCTTTTCGGCTGTCACCCGCCGCTTTTCCTCTTGTCGTGGGTGCAGTCAATTGCTTTCATCCTCGTTCTTGTCTGGGTTCACTCCCCTTGAACAACACCCTTGAGCCCCGAAAGAGCGGCCTCTCCACTTGTTACTCCAAGCTACTGCCACATGTGCTCGCACAACGCCGACCTGCAGTCTGCCCTCCTCACCGCCGTTGGCGGTAGCAGCCCGGCGTGCAGCGGCTGACAGGTCAGCTGAATTCTCCTGTCTGAAAGTGGTGGAGCAACTGTGCTCTCATCGGCGGCCCCCGTGCCGGGAGAGCCCATCCGCTGAGGCGTTGCTGATGCGAGCTATCTTGCCGTGGAACGGCGAAGTAGCTTCCAGGGATGCTCGACAAGCAGAGATGCGGACAGCATGTCACCAGTGTAAATGGTCACCGCAAGAGAAGTGGCATCGCAACCCAACGACGACGCTGTTGTGTTATTCACCCAACGACACCCCAACGACACCCCATCCGAGGACCGACACGGGGACGTGAACGAGGTGCGGCTCACCTCACCCCCCAACGAGCCACAAAGTCAGCTGCAGAGCCATCGACGGCGATAGCATCACATAGCAGCACCGCACGGACGTTGTCGCAGCGGGCCTTGTCCTCGTCCCACCAGCGCCCACCACCTTCCACTCGACCACTGTCGACCCACCTCGGTCAACACTGCAACATACCCAAACGCGCCCATTAACCCCGTCCCCCCCCCCCCCCCTGCCCCCGGCGAGCGACCTCCGTGTCGATGGCTATGCATACAGATGAGGCGACCTCCGTCGCCGAATTAGCGCCGATGCTCTACTCGCGGCTGCGCGGCTACTTGGCCGCCACGCTGGGGGGCTCCAGCGCCTGGAACTCGCGCTGGAGGGCCATGATCTGGGCGGGAGGTTAGCGCTTCCTCCGACTCCCAGCCACGCCGGCGCGGCTCCAGCACGTGCCGCAGCCCAAGCCGACCCACCTCGTCCTTCTTCTTGGCAGCGACCGCGTCCTGGTCCTTGATCTGCTTCTCGACGCGCGCACTGGCGCCGTCAGCCCCTCCCCAGCACATAACCCACATTTCGCTCTTGATGAACTCGAGGCGTTTCTGGACGTTGGCCTTGGCCTCGCCCTGGTCCTGGGGCACGAGCGCCGGCCCGATGAGCTTGAACACGGTGTTATGCTTCTTGAGCCCTTCGAACTCCTGCGGTGGGCGTGAGTCCAAACCTCCCGCTGGCTGCAACACGCAGACCCGGACCCACCTTGAGCACCTGCTGGTTCTCGGACAGCTGCGCGTCCAGCCGCTGGCGCGCCTCGATCGTGCCAGCCATATCTGGGAGGTAGGTGTTAGCTTGGCTTGGGGGTGCGCCGCGCCCCAGCTCGCGCCCACGTACCCGCCTCGAGCTTCTGGAAGTCGCGCGACGACTCCTGCAGCTTGGCCTGAATGCTCGCGATCTTTTTGCCCTTGTCTGCCATGGCGGTGGTGTTTGTTGTGGTGCAGCGTCTCGAGCTCGAAGACGGACATCAGAGTGTAGGAGGTGACACGGCCCACGCGACAAATGCCCCCGCCCTCCACTTTCGACGACCACCGTCAGCTGTAATGTGCGCGACGCGTGAGTGCGAAGACAACATTGCAACATTACACTGTGCACCATCTGCTTTGCTTACGCGCAGCACACAATGCCCGCAGGCAGCGACCCACCAGAACAGCAGCGCAAGCGCGCCGCCGCGCCCATCTCCGCCTCGGCGTTCAGCTTCACCCTCGGCCCGCCAGCCGCGAAGAAGGCCAAGCCGGCGGCGCCTCCCCCGGCGGCGGCGGCAAAGACGGCCGTGACACCGAGAGCAGCTCCGCGGCCCCCGCCCCCGCCCCCGCCAGCACGGCCGCAGCCAACAACGCCGACGCCAAACCAACGGCAACAGAAACCCGTGAACGCGCTCGGTGCGCTACCGTCCACGTTCGCGGCTTCCCCGTCCCCCGCACGGCAGCGTACCCGCCTGTCCGTGCTCGACGACCCGGGCTCGCCGTTCCAGCGCAAGCGCGACGCGACGCCGCAGGCGACGACAGGCCTAACCGCGCTACCACAGGTCCAGATCGCGGCGGTGGTGCACGCGCAGCGCGAGGACGAGGGCGCGGGCGTGTCGCCGCGCAAGAACAAGGGCGCGATCGTGCACAAGGGCCCGGGGTGGGTCGCCTCTTTGCCGCCTTGCTGACCCGCCAGCCCGCCGCCGTCGGTCCGCCTCGCATCGCTGCTTTCCGCGTCCAGCACGTCCCTCGTGCTCTTCTACACGGCGATGCAGCACGCCCTCGGGCCCGCGGCGCGTCGCACCACGCCGGGCAAGTATGCGCGCTCGGCGCCCGGCCGGCTCGCGGTCGTCGCCCACATCCCCGGCCCCACGACAGCCACCATGTTTCGCTGCCGCGTGATTGCGTGGAATGGGCCCCTGCCAGACGAGGTGGTCGTTGTGCTGACTGCCCTACCGTCCGACTGCCCCCGTGTCGGCGTCGACCCGCGCGTCGCTGCTTCGCTTGGGAAGCCGCTCGAGATCGCCGCATGGGAGCCGTGGAGCGAGCGCCAGGTGCCCTCGCAACCCGAGGTCCTCTTCCTCTCGCGCTACCTGATCGTGGAGGCGGAGTAGGCCCATATGTACCCCCACTGTATCTACCGTTGTAAACAAGTTCATGATGTGTGTAATGTACAATGCTATTTCTCCATGTCCAGGAGGTCCCACCCCTCGCTCAGCTCCTCGTGGTCGTCGTTGCTCGTCCGTGCTCCCCACCGCGCGTTCTCGGCTGCTAGAACCGCCGCTACGACCTTGGATACGTCCAGCCCAAAGCCAAGGTGTTTGAGTACCTCGCTCGTACCGGGCTCGTGCGCGCGGATGCCGAGGTTGGGCGACTCGGCGATGAGCGCCAGCAGCTCGAGCACAGACGTGGCCGGGACGAGCACGCCAGACGCTGTTGGAAGCGGGAGCGGCGGCTCATCGTCGTCCTCCGAGTTGCGGCTCGCGCCGCCGTTCTCGCGGATACCCACCCCGGGCACGCCCTGCGTAAACGCAAGGTACGCGACCGAGTGGGCGAGCAGCGCGAACGCGGTCAGCGTGAGCCGGTGTTTGACGCCAGATTTGGCCACAACCGCAGCGATCGCCGCCTGCCGGCCAGCCGGGTTGTCCTTGTACTTGTCTTTTGCCGAAAACGCCTTGCCCGCCACCGACGCGGTCGACGACATCCACAGGACGTACTGCTTTTCCCGCCACTTTGTCGTCCCGAGGAACGGCACGTTGGGCACCATCACCGGCCGCCCGACGTGTGGCAGCTCCGTCGGCGGCGTGGGTGTGAACGGCAGCGCGATGGAGAGATACCGCGTCATGAGGGAAATCAGGTGTATTGTGTGCACGAGCGCAGCGTTGATATTCAGCGAAGTGTAGTCTGGCGTCAGCTTGGCCGGGACACAGGAAGCTCACTTCGAAGTGCCTCGGGAGCCGGCAGCTCCACCCGGGCAATCTCCCATCCCTTGCCGACTCGCTGGACGCCAAAGACGTCGACGACCTCGCGGACGAGCACTCTGCGGGCCTGGATGACGCGCTTGCCGACCTCGCGCTGGTGGGACTTGACCGCTGAGATCTGGGCACGCAGGTCGGCCGGGGTGACGATCCCGCGCTTGACGACGTCGAGGGCCTCGGTGCGTGCTGGAACGTTCACCTTCTCCATGTATGCTCGCGCTGCCGTCAGTCGTGCTGCTCATTGTCATCACCCACCTCGCGCGAGGTCCGCGTCCGCGGCGGCGACCTTGGCCCGGAGTGCCGCGACGCGCAGCTTGGATGCCGCGACCTGGGCCCGGAGCTTGCGCCACGCTTCCACTCCGTGCGTCGAGGTCGATCCCGGCAAGGCCTTGATCCTCGTCGCGGGCGTCGGCGTCACAGGGCTGCTTGGGGCGGCCGTGAGCGCCAGAGTGCCGTCCTGCAGCTGGGTGGCGCGCTGGACAGCCTTGTCGGCCTGCAGGCGGAGGCTGCGGGCGAGGGCCGTGTGTGTTTTGATGCTGCGAGGTTAGTGGGGCGCTGTGATCCAGAAGCGCGTCTTGGGGCTGCCGCGGCCGACCTCGCAACTCACCCTTCCTTTAGACATGAGGAGCAGTACTGCTCCTTTTTTGGCAGCTCGCAGCATGGGCAAGCGAGTATTGTCATTGCTGTTATGATGGCCGTGCCATTGCAAGCCTGCGTGTTGAGGAGTGTTGGCTTGCGCGCTTGATGGCGGTCGAGCGTAAAGGGTGTGTGATGGTGGTAGCCGTAGTAAGCCGTCGCTACTGGCAGCAGCTATTGTCGCACTGACCGCTCTGACGTCGTCGGTGGTCTCGATCCATTGTCGCCACTCGGGTCGGCTGACTGACAGCGGAATCAAAGCCACGTGCACCACGTGTGGCTGCACTGGAGCCTTGCGCCAACCTTGTTTCTGAATGAAGACCCTTTGCCACCCTGAAATGCCTCCCTGCGTCATGCTTGAGGCCACGGCCGTCTGCCAGGGGTAAACAGAACGAGGACGGGTTTCTCATGCCGAACCGACGAGACGACGAGACGCGTTCAGGACAGCAACAACAACAGCAGCGCAGCAGTCGTTGAAGGCATCAGCGCGCAGGATCCCGCAGGCAGCAGGAATCGTGCCACCACGCAGGAACCGAGACTGCAGGGGGCGTGCGACGCCAGCACAAATCCTAATGCACAGACATTTTTCTCTTTGCCGAACTCGCAGGCGCCGCGCGCCGTCAGCCGCCCGCCGCGCCGCCGATGTCAGACTGCACGACACAGATCTTGATGATGGTCATGTCATGCCGTGGGCGTGTATGAACTGCAGGCGGCATGCATGCTGCACGGCTTTGCCTCGCCTTGGCTGCACGCACCATCCATTTTGTAGCGCGCCCTCAAACGGACGGGGAGTCTAGTCTGGGTTTTTGTTGCCGCCGTTGCTGTGGACCGTGGACAAGTGACTGGTGCTGCTGGTGCGTGTTTGTTGACGCAAAAGAGAGTTGAACGCGCCGCCTGCTCGCCTGTGCCTCAGCCGCCGCCGCCGCCACCACCACTACCACCACCGCCGCCGCGCACCGCAACCAACTCCACTCGTACTACCCTTTTCACACAATCTGCCGCCTCTCGACTTTCCTTTCATCAACTACTGCACAACTCTCAACCACCATGTTCGACAACGGCCTCGACGTCGGCGTCGTCTTCAGACACCCCACTCTCCTCGTCACCTTTGCGCTCGGCATCCCCGGCTGGCTCGTCGCGTTCGCAGCGCAGTGCGCCCTCCAGGCAGCCAAGACGACCATCAAGAACCCCGGTAGCGGCAGTAAGCTCTCCACTACCGCCGTATGGCCCAACTGACCCACTCGCAGACACCCCGGGTTCCAGTCTTGTCGTGTCAACCCCCGGCCATGCCGGAACGCTCTGGTTCGCCATCTGGGTCCAGCTGTGAGTCGCCGCCAGCCCGTGCAGCCCCGCGCGCCGTCCGCTGACATTGCCCCGCTCAGCTTCCTGATCATCGGTATTTTGTACGTGCACCGCCCATCCTCTGGACCCCGCCCGCCAGTACTAACCTTCCCAGCCTCGCCTGTGCTTCGGACTGCATTGCGACCTATCGTCTCCAGATCTCCATCTTCACGGCGATTGCCCTCGTCTTCGCCGTCATCGGCGTCGATGCACACATCTACGCAAAGGGCCAGGGCGCCGCCCTCGCCACTGCGGCCGGCTGGCTCATTCTCGCCATTGTTGACGTGAGTTCGCACGCGTAACACACGCCCCTAACCCACAGATTCTGTGGCTTCTCCTCTTCACATCAGAGGAGGGCTCCCTCCTCTACCACGTGCTCAACGGCAACAGCGGCCTCTCGTGGGGCGGCCTCTCGCGCGGCCGCTCGCTCCGCAACTCGCACAACGAGACGGGCGTGTACCAGTCCGAGTCGGCCGGTCTCCGCCACGGCGCCGCCGACCGCGGCATGAGCTCGCACGACATCCCCACCGGCAACGGCAACGGATACGGCATGGGCCCAACGCTCGCCAGCGCCCCCAGCGGCCTGAACGGCACGGCTGGCGGATACTCGTCGGCACCCACAATGGACACGGTCGCGTCCAGAGCCAACGTCAACAACTCGGCGTCGCGTGACGAGTTCAGCGTCGTCGGCGGCGCAAGCGTCGACAACGTTACCTACAAGCACCGCGCAAAGTGAGCTGCTGCCGCCTGCCGGCAGGGTGCCGAGTGCTGACGTCCGCAGGGCAAACTACGCCTACACCGCCTCACCCGACGACCCGAACGAGGTTTCGTTCGCAAAGGGTGACATCCTCGACGTCGTCGACACGACAGGCAAGTGGTATCAGGTCCGGACGCCGAGCGGACAAGTTGGTGTAAGTGTCGCCGGTCCACCTCGGTTCACTCCTCGGTTGCAGTCTACGTGTGCTCACACGCCCCCCAGATCGCCCCCTCCAACTACCTTTCCCTGCTTTGATCTGGCCACCAGCCACAGCGCCCGCCGCCGCCGCCGCAGCTATTACTCTAGACTGAATGTACCAACGTGCCCGCATAGTGGAGTGCCGGCGTGCACGCGTGCGCGGCGGCAGCGTGCAGCGGGCCGCCGGTGCACAGTGCGCTGCTGTACAGTGCGCAGATGTACATGTCTTATGAGCCGAACGTCAGTTACGTCTATACCTCGTATAAATAGCCCAAATGCATGAACAGTGCCGATCACAGCATGGGCGTGCGTCTACTCATGCAGCATGCGCGTCTACTTCTTCTTGCCCTTCTTCTTCTTCTTCTTATTCTTCGCGCTGCCGCCCCCGCTCGTGCTCGGCGCGGCGTCGCCAGGTGTAGGCGACGCGGCGCGCGAGTTGGCTGCTGACTGGTGAGCAGACGAGTCGGTCACGGCTGTGGGCGTGTCGGCTGGCGCGTCGGCGGCCGACGCGTCTGCCGTTTCGTTGCCTGGTGGAGGTGGTGTTACATGATGTGACGCGTCGTCGGGTAGTGAGGGAACAACAGGTGGCTGTGGGACGGGTTCAGGATCAATTGTCGCTCCGTCCGTTTCAGCAGCCCCCGTCAAAACATCAACAGCCGCCGTGGGGGGTTCCCGCAAAGCTTGTTGGGGCGCTTCTGGAACCGTGTCCACGGCTTCCGCGGCAGCATCCGCGCCGGATACCGATGTCGTGTCTGCGGCGCTCTCATGCTTCTGTGATGGTGATGTAGACTCGACGGGTGTTTCCTCAATCCTCTTTGACGCAATGGTTGGTGACGATGCTGATGGTGCTGGTGGTGCGGGTTCTGATGGTGCCTCGGATGTTGTTATCTGCGCTGAAGGCGTAGCCTCTTTTGGTAAAGATTCCCCTGACAACTCTGGCTCTGGTGCTGGTGCCGTTGCCTCGTCAGGTCTAGACGGGGGCGGTGCTTCAGATGCTGCTTCGTGTGCTGCTGCCGGTGCTGAATCCGTCGACGCAGTGGGCTCAGCCGGGGGTTCCTCGGCGACCGGCTCCTCGACAGCAGGGACGTCTACGGCCTTCTCGGGGATAGGCGTCGCCTCCACTGTTACGGCGACGGGCTCGTCGACGGCAACAGGCTCCTCGACGGCGACAGGCTCCTCGACGGCGACGGGCTCCTCAACAGGCGGGACCTCCACCGTCTTCTCGGGAACACGGGTCGGCTCCACATCGATGGCCTTCTCGGCAACCGGAGGTTTTGGCTCCAACTCTGCGGCCTTCTCGGCAACCGGCGTCTCCGCTTCCGGAGACTTCTCGGTCGGGGGAGGGACCGAAAGCTTATCCTCGACTTCCTCGACCTCGTCGACCGCGACAGGCTTTGCAGCCGAGCCGTTCGTCTCAGGGTGCTTTACATCCGCTGGTGACGATGGCAAAGGCTCCGAAGGTGGCTCTGGGGCCGGAGCTGGCGTTGGACTTGGGGGTTCTGTCTCTTTCACCTTGTCCACAACCTTCGCCACCGCCGCAATATCCTCTTTAGGCTCGGTTGTGACGGCAGCGGCCTTAATCTCCTCCTCGGGCTCAGTTGTGACAACCTTAACTTCCTCAATGATGGGCACAGGGCTGGCCGCACCCGAGTCGGTCGGTGTCCTCACCGGTGTCCTCGGGAAGCCATTCCCATTGACGCCGGTCTTGATCGACAATGGCACCTTGTCGTCAGCCTGGTCATCGACCCATGCTGTCAAGGCATCGAGCGCCTCCTGTAGCTCGGTAGACGGCGATACGACGTGTCCCTCGCTGTCGTACACGCCGCGGTTCAGCGCGTCGATGAGCAACGGGACGACGACCCTGACCCATGTGTCGGCGAACGCACAGCACACCCAGCGTGTCTCGCGCCGCTTCGCCGTGCGCGCCTCGGGCGGGAGCTGGGTCTCCGAGTTGTGCCGGATGAGCTGTGCCCGGCCACCTGCTGCGCGGGTTGGTGATGACGGTCCTTCACTGGCGTGGTCGGCAACAACGGACAGTTGCTGCACATATTGTGTAATAGCGATCGTTGATATCCGGAGAGACGCGGCCTGTGTAGCTGCCAGGAGCGGATGGAGGGACAGGGGAGCCAGCAGACGAAGACTGTTGAGGGCGGAAAGATGGCCGTTGACGAGAATGGCCAGGGGAGGGAAGCGGGCAATGTCGGTAGGCAGGTGCTCGAAGGTGCCGTCCCACTTGACAAAGCCGAGGGGCGTTTCGGAGGAGAGCAGTTGCTGGAGGTACTCGTGCGCCATGAGCGTCTGGGACGGACTTGCTACAGCCTTGGCCCCTTGGGCTAGCGTTGCCGAGAGCGAATTGGTCGCTGCGTCGATAGTCTGCGAGAACGCATCCTTGACGGCGTCTCCAAAGGGCTCGGTGATGAGGGCGGAGAAGTCGAGGCCAACACGAGCAAACGCCAGCGAGCAGTAGCCGAGCTGCACCAAGATGGACGACAGCGACGCGCTGTCGTTAGACATGTTGGGCACCTGTTTGGCCACGAGGTCGACGAGCTCCTGTACACACTGTCCAACGAACGACGCGAGCTGGGATGCGGCGATGCCGGAGCTTGCACCGGCGCTCGAGCTCTCAAGGAAAATCGCTGAAAACTGCGAGATGATGTCGAAAATGTGCTCGCGGAACAGGTCGACATACTTGCGCACGTATCGGACCGGGTCAGGGCGGTCGCGGTCGAGGCCCGCCAGATGGGTGCGGAAGTTCGACAGACGCGACATGAGGAACACGAGGCCGAGCTCGGTTTCGTCAATCGACTTGACGCGGCGGAGGTAGCTGACCGTCTTGACCAACGCAGGGAGCTTGATCGGCTCGCGGAGGAGCGCGAGGAGCTGGACCAGCATGAGCTGGAACACACCCTCGACCTCCTTGGCCACGTCCTGGACCAGCTCGATGCCGGGGTACCGCGTGACGAGCTGCTCGGCATGAGCGCCGAGCTCGAGCGCCTCCTGGTAGTATCCGTTGCGGACGCATGTGTCCATGAGCTGCGGGATCTCGAGCAGGTCGAACAGCTTGTCCTGGTGCTCCTGCACAAGCGCGGCCTTGGCGCGCGTGTTCTGCACGCCGCTCGTGCTCTTGACAAACGTGCGGCACTCGTCCTCTAGTGCCGGGACAGCATCGAGCAGGTTACCGAGCGACTCGGAGAAGTCGTCAAACGCGCTCGTGACGGCCGACGAGCACTTGTGCACCGAGATGAAGGTCGGGTACTCCCTAAAGCAGAGGTTTGTGAGCTCGCTCTCGACTGATGCGGCCTCTGCCGAGATGGCCGACGCCTCGGCGAGAATCGACTTGAGCGGGAGCGCGAGCAGCTCGTCGAGGTAGCTCGACGCCGCGGGCGATGCCAGGTCGGGCGTCTGGGCGCGCCGCGACACGGCTGTCGCCTGGAGGAGGTCTGTGAGAGACGGAGCCGGCTCTGGGGCACGTCAGCTTGTGTCGGCTGGTTGTGTGTCCCGTTAGCTCACCTTCCGCCTCCTCCATGATGCAATGTGGAGATGTGGTGTGAGGGAGGGCGTTGGTGAATGCCGGGTTGTGTTGTTCCGGCGTGATTGACAGTGCCCACTGCAGCGCGCATCGCTGGCAGCGACAGTAGTGACGAGGGAAGGGGATTTAAATAGGCGTTTAAATCACGTGGTCAACAGGCGTGCAAGCCGAAAAGAGGCCTAATCCTTACTCGGCTATCCGCCGTGACCCATCGCCGGCCATTGGGTCCCCGCAACTTGGCGGTGAGCAACGACGTTGACCACGTCTCTAGGCCGAAGTTACCACTGTCCAGAACGACGAGTGACTACCTCCCGACCATCAGTTGGTCGGCCTAGGCCATCATAGGCGTCTATGCTTATGCCTGGTAGTGCTACCGGAACAGAGCCAAGCATACTCAGCTGTCGTGGGCCCCGGTTGTCTCACGTTAGCAGTTGTTATCTATCCCTGCGTCTCGGACCATCATCACGCAATACTTTCTCCACCCGACAGCGTGTTGTCGGCGTTTACAATAGAGGTCAAGTTGCTCAAGCACATGGTAGCTGCACAGTATGCGATAAGTGTTTTCATCCATGCCCTACATACAAGCTACATGCAACGTGTGTCAAAAGTTTATGGGTGGCCGGCTTAGGCGTCGATGGCGTCGCCCTCACGCTTGGCGGGGACAAGGAAGGGAATGCAGCCGGGGATGGGACCCTTCTTGCCGCCGAGGGCCCAGAGGATCCAGAATGTGACGTTGGGGTCAACAGCCTGGGCGAGGTGACCGGCAATGTCAATGACCCATCCGCACTGCTGCTTGATGATAATGTTGGTGACGCCAGGCTCGTCGGGAAGCTGGCCGCTGGTGTAAGGGACAACGATGGTGTCGAGGGTGGACGAGATGGTGGTGTAGTCAACACCGGGGACGGTCACGCCTCCAGCATTGAGGTCGGTGAGGAACTGGCTGGGGGGGAGGAACTCGTCACAGCTCTTGCAGATGGCACGGACAGCGTCAGAGACACCGGGGATGGTGCGGACGAGGGCGTTGAGGCCGAAGAGCGTAGTGCCCTTGTAGTTGGCGCCAAAGCCAACAAAGTGGTTGACAAAGTCCTTGCCTCCGTCAAACTTGATGTAGTATGCGCCGACGGTTGTGCCCATCGAGTGGGCGACGATGTTGACCTTCTTGGCACCGGTCGCCTGGAGGACCTTCTGCACAACGCCGGCAATCTCCTTGGAGCTGTCGCGCATCGACGCAAAGCCCAACCAGATCTGGCCAGCCGACCCGTACTGGGGTGTGTAGACGCAGTAGCCGTTGCCAGCGAGGATTGGCGCCTTGGTGAACCAGTTGACACCCGCTGGTGCCTGGTGTTGTCAGTGGTGTATGATCAAGGTGGGCGATGGACGTACTCCGAGACCGTGAAGCATGATGACGGGGTCCTTGCCGGGCTGAGCCTTGCAGTTCCAGTCGTTGACACCAGATGTGCTGCGGGCGACGATGTTTGTCTCGTCCGCGGTCGGGGCAGCCATCACGGCCGTCGAGGCCACAAGGGCGGAAGCGATCCAGCTAAGGCGCATTGTGCTTTCGGTCGGGGAGTTGGGGAGAGGGCTTGAGGGGCTTGCGAGTGGTTGGGGACGAGATCAGGTTGTCAACCTGCGCTCTATAAGACGTCTTGACATTGCGGGCACTTTGACAAGCATCCGATCCTACTCGGGCATGGTCTCAATGAGGAGCATATGGCCTGATAGTGCAGGATCTGCAGCATTGCTGACTGCGGTAAGACGAGGGAGAGGAAAGAAACGGCCCTGGACTCGGGTACAGGGCAGGTGCCGTACACTCAAGGATTGTGGCGACGATCGGAGGCCCATGGGATGGCACGTCGTTAGAGTTTGGGCTCTGGTAGGTGTGCGTAGGTGAGTGACCTTAGACTGTCTAGAGTAGCTCGGTAACACGCGTGGTCCAGTGACGCTGGTGGCGCTCTGGCGCCCGATGGCGCCGGCCAATGCGCCGCAACCCACTGAGGCGCTTGGAGGCGTACAATGATGCCGCACGATCAAGGTTGTAGTTCTCGGTCGGTCAGAGGCGGAGTGGGGTGTAGAATCGCCCGACGCTTCTCGTCAAGCCGCTCCAACGCCCTCCTCGCCTCCGAAAAGCAAGCTGTTAGAACACCGCACGGGTGTGTTGGGGGGATGCTGTACAAGGCCTTTGAGAGCTCGGCAGAACAAGGAAGGGGTGCGAGAAGTGGGAGGAGAGCTCTGTGGCGGCTGGTATCCCGTGTGTGCGGACCTTGCCGCCGCATTTCCCGTGCGAACAGTGTCCCCCTCGGTGCCGTCTGCGCAAGTGTGCATGGTTTACCCTCTTCGCGTGCAGAGGACGGACAGGACATTGCAGCGTACGTGATGCTGTGACGGTTATCCTGAAGTTGTGGAACATCGGGAATTTGGTTGAAGAAGCCGCCGGCGGACTTGCATAGCGCAGAAATGCCCCACATGCCGCCACACGCGAAGAACGGCGCCAAACGCGCCAAGCGGGTGAGGAGGCTGCGTAGGCGCGGCAAGGGGCAAGTAGCGGGCCTGGGGGCCTGGGGTGAGTGGTCAGGTGAGCAGCACTCTTGGTGAACATCCGCTTCCATCGGCTCCTTGCTTGCTGTTCGTACTGAGTTGCTTTACCACGTCATTAAAAGTGATAAAGGTATCAGAGGAGAACAGTGGCTGCCTCGATTTACACGTATTCAGTATTGAGATTACGTATTCACAATTGAGATTGCAGATGGATGCTCTGGGATTGGTCGATGGTGGACTCGCCCGCCCGGCCCGGCCGAGATGCAGGCACCTAGCCAGCCGAGGGCGCCAGCCAGCCAGAGGCAGCGATTGACGGCCCCGGCCGAGGCGACTTTTGATTTGAGTCGGCCAGCCCGCAGTCGAGCAACAACTACGGCAAAAGTCTCGAGACACACCACCCGGCGGCTGGCTACATCACAAGGCAGACGTCTACTCGGTCACTCTCCACTCTCCCTCATCACACTCCCCACATCCACAATGATCAACCCCACTGCAAAGGCGCTCTCCGGCGCCGCCGCAAGGCGCCACATGTCGTCCTCGAGCACCGCCAGCGCCAACCTCAACCGCTACTCGGCAAAGATCACCCAGCCCAAGGCCCAGGGTGCCTCGCAGGTATGTCATGGTGCTCGGCCCACGACACCCCCGCTAACGTCCCCAGGCCATGCTCTACGCCACAGAGGGCATTGACAACATCGAGGACCTCGCCAAGCCCATGGTCGGTGTCGCTTCCGTCTGGTGAGTAACTTCGGGATGAACCCGAGACGATATCAGACGCTGACCGCGACCCAGGTACGAGGGCAACCCGTAAGTCGGCGCCGCTGCGAGATGCCTCAAGTCGCACGTCCTAACCACGCCCAGATGCAACGCCCACATCCTCGGTCTTGGCCAGCGTGTCAAGAAGTCGCTCACCAAGGCCGGCATCACTGGCTACCAGTTCGGCACCGTCGGTGTCTCTGACGGTATCTCGATGGGCACCGGAGGCAGTGAGTGGCATCTATCTCCCGATGGCAGAGCACTACTCACTCTGCAGTGAGGTATTCCCTCCAGTCGCGTGACCTCATCGCCGACCAGGTCGAGACTGCCGCCGGCGGCCACTGGCTTGACGGTATGGTCGTCATCCCCGGTTGTGACAAGAACATGCCCGGTACTCTCATCGCCCTTGGTCGTCTGAACCGCCCCGGACTCATGGTCTACGGTGGTACTATCCGCCCCGGCCACTGCGGTGGTGGCGACACTGGCCGCCCCGTCGAGCAGGTCGACATCGTCTCCGCCTTCCAGGCTTACGGCCGCTACCTCCAGGAGGGCCAGACCCCCGAGGCTGAGGAAATCCGCTACGACACTATCCGCAACGCCTGCCCCGGTGCCGGTGCCTGCGGTGGCATGTACACTGCCAACACCATGGCTTCGGCCACCGAGGCCCTCGGCATGGCCCTCCCCGGCTCGTCGTCGTTCCCCGCCGAGTACCCCGAGAAGCTGATGGAGTGTGACTCGGTCGGCAAGTACATGCTCAACCTCCTCGAGAAGAACATCCTCCCCCGCGACATCATGACCCGCGAGGCCTTTGAGAACGCCATGGTCCTCACCATGGCTCTTGGTGGCTCGACCAACGCCGTCCTCCACCTGATCGCCATTGCCAGGTCGGTTGGCATCGACCTCACCATTGACGACTTCCAGAGCGTCTCGGACCGCATCCCCTTCCTTGCCGACCTCAAGCCCTCGGGCAAGTACGTCATGGAGGACATCAACACCATCGGTGGCACCCCCTCGGTCATCCACTACCTCATCAAGGAGGGCCTCATGACCGGCGACCAGATGACCGTCACTGGCAAGACCCTCGGCGAGAACTGCGAGGAGTGGATGGCTACCCACGCCAAGCTCTGGGAGGGCCAGGAGATTATCCGCCCCATTTCCAACCCCATCAAGGCCACTGGCCACATCCGTATCCTCAAGGGCAACCTCGCCCCCGGAGGCTCGGTTGCCAAGATCACCGGCAAGGAGGGTCTCCAGTTCACCGGCAAGGCCCGTGTCTTCGACGACGAGGACTCGTTCGTCAAGGCCGTCGAGTCTGGCTCCATCAAGAAGGGCCAGAAGACTGTCGTCATCCTCCGCTACCTCGGCCCCAAGGGTGGCCCCGGTATGCCCGAGATGCTCAAGCCCACCTCGCTCATCATGGGCGCCGGTCTCGGCTACGACGTCGCCTGTCTCACTGACGGCCGCTTCTCGGGTGGCTCGCACGGTTTCGTTATCGGTCACGTCGTCCCCGAGGCCCAGGTCGGTGGCCCAATCGCCCTCGTCCAGGACGGCGATGTCATTGCCATTGACGCCGAGGCCAACTCGATCTCGGTCGATGTCTCCGATGAGGAGCTCGCCCGCCGTAAGGAGAAGTGGGTTGCCCCTCCTCTCAAGGTTTCCAAGGGTACCCTCTACAAGTACGCCAAGCTGGTCTCGGACGCCAGCCACGGCTGTGTTACGGACCTGTAAGGTTGTACAACAACAAAAAAGGGTCGATGATACCAGGCCTACCCAAGCATAGTTTTAAGTAATACCCATCAGGAAGGACAGAATGCATAGGAGCAGACAGCGCAAAGGTCGAGGTCGAGGATGGTGGAGTTGTGATACCGGCCGAAAACAATGACGTGGATATTTCTTTGGTGGCAACGAATGGCCAGCGATGGATCGAGATGGAGGTTGACCGAGTTCAAAGATGAGCTTCCGGATTGTTGTTCCTTGTCCATTCTTCAGCATCTGTCCGACAAACACTGCATCATGGGCGCGGACAAGGAGCTCTACAAGCTCGAGCTGCTCTCGCTCGTCACGCGGGTGCAGCAAGAGCTGTTCAACCACACAAAACTGCAGGACAAAAACCTGGCCGAGTTTGTCATTGCCGTGAGTTTAGCAACCTCGCTCGCCAGCCTCGCGTGCTGACCTTCTAGATGCACGAGCAGAGCAAGGGCGGTTACGAGGCGTTCACCAAGAAGCTGAGCGACATTGGCGCCGACTTCCCCGACTCGTTCATCAAGAACCTCGACCGCCTGATCGTCACCATGCACCCTAAGTACAAGCGTAAGGCCGCCAAGGCAAAGGCCAAAGCCGAGGCCGGCAAGCCGCAGGCCGCTGGTGGGACGGGTGAAAAGTCTCTCCAGGCGCGCAAGTTCCCCGGACTGAGCCTGCCCGACCAAGAGTGGATGCCCGAGGACAAGTACCTCGACGCGCGGGAGGGCAAGGACCACGAGGAGAAGCTGCCAGACTTCTCGATGGACAAGACGATGAGCCAGCTTCAGGACGCCGCATCACGACGTAACAGGCCGACGAGCGACGACTACATCGACAGCGAGCCATCTGCCAAGCGCTCGCGCTACGACGACCGCGGCCGCGACGACCGGAACGGCGGCGGTTATGGCCGGGACAGGTACGACGACCGCCGCGGCGGCGACAGCGGAGGCGGTATCCGGGACAACGGCTGGGCTGGGCGTGGGGGCCAGGGAGCACCGTCGTACCGCGACGACCGGGCCGGCCCCAGCCGCGGACGGCCAGGACTTGACGACAGGCCGGTGCTGTACAAGATCTACAACGGCACCGTGTCGAATGTGCGCGACTTCGGTGGCTTCGTGCTGCTCCAGGGCGTGGCTGGGCGGACAGAGGGCCTGGTGCATGTTTCCAACATCAGCGGCCAGCGAGTCGAGTCGGCCGCGGACCTTCTCAGGAGGAATCAACCCGTCAAGGTCAAGGTTATGTCTGTGGCCGGCGACAAGATCGGGCTGAGCATGAAGGACGTCAACCAGGAGACTGGGGAGGACCTGTCGCCCCATCTGCGGATCAAGACCCAGGAGGAGGTGGACGACGAGTTGAGAAGACACGCCGCACGGGTCGGCACGGGGGCCAACTCTGCGCCACTACGCGGTGAGCCGATGCTGCATGTCGATGAGCGGCGCGGCGGCTCGGCCAAGAGGTTGTCGAGTCCCGAGCGATTCGAGATCAAGCAGCTCATCGCAAGTGGTGCTGTGAGTGCGGCCGACTATCCCGACCTGGACGAGGACTACTCGATGACAGCGGGCGACAACGGCATTGACGAGGACATTGATATCGAAGTACACGAGAAGGAGCCAGCGTTCCTTGCTGGCCAGACGCGAATCACGCTCGACATCTCCCCGATCAAGATCATCAAGGCGCCCGACGGATCCATGAACCGTGCTGCTCTGGCCGGCGGCCAGCTCGCCAAGGAGCGTGCCGACATGCGACGAATGGAGGCCAACGACCAGGCCGACTCGGAGGCGCGCAATGTCAACCAGCCATGGCTTGACCCCATGGCGCAGCAGAGCGACAAGCAGTTCGCCTCCGACCTCCGTGGCAACCTCATGAACCAGAAGGCCCAGCAGACGCCCGCCTGGAAGAGCGCCAACAAGTCGATGACGTTTGGTCGCATCACCAGCTTGAGCATCCAGGAGCAGCGCAAGGCCCTGCCGATCTACAAACTGAGGGACCAGCTCGTCAAGGCCGTGCGCGAGAACCAGATCCTCGTCGTCGTCGGCGACACTGGCTCGGGAAAGACGACGCAGATGGCGCAGTACCTTGCCGAGGAGGGCTTGCTCGGGCGGCTCAAGCTCGGATGCACGCAGCCGCGTAAGGTCGCCGCCGTGTCGGTTGCCAAGCGTGTTTCGGAGGAGGTTGGCTGCCGTCTCGGTGGAGAGGTTGGCTACAACGTCCGTTTCGAAGATGTGACCAGCCCCGAGACCAAGATCAAGTTCATGACGGACGGTATGCTTCTGCGTGAGCTGCTCATCGACCCCGACGCGTCAAAGTACTCGATCATCATGCTCGACGAGGCCCACGAGCGTACCATTGCCACCGACGTGTTGTTCGGTCTCATGAAGAAGGCGTGCAAGCGCCGTCCGGACCTCAAATTGATCTGTACGTCGGCCACGCTCGACGCAGAGAAGTTCGCCACGTACTTCTGGGGCTGCCCTATCTTCACTATCCCCGGTCGTACCTTCCCTGTCGAGATCTTGTACACCAAGGACCCAGAGCCCGACTACCTCGAAGCTTCGCTCATCACCATCCTCCAGATCCATCTGATGGAGCCTCCAGGCGACATTCTTCTGTTCTTGACAGGACAAGAAGAGATCGACACGGCGTGCGAGGTGCTGTTCGAACGAGTAAAGGCGCTAGGACCACAAGTGCCCGACCTCATCATTCTCCCCGTCTACGCTGCGCTGCCATCCGAGATGCAGTCCAAGATCTTCGACCCGCCACCTCCGGGAGCGCGAAAGTGTGTCATTGCGACCAACATTGCCGAGACCAGTATCACCATCGACGGTATCTACTACGTTATCGACCCGGGATTCTCAAAGCAGAACGCCTACGACCCCAAGCTCGGTATGGACTCGCTCATCGTCACTCCGATTTCGCAGGCACAGGCCCGCCAGCGTTCGGGCCGTGCAGGCCGTACCGGTCCTGGCAAGTGCTACCGTCTGTACACGGAGCTTGCATACCGCAACGAGATGCTGCCCAACCCCGTGCCAGAAATCCAGCGTACCAACCTGGCCTCGACGATTCTGACGCTCAAGGCGATGGGTATCAACGACCTGATCAACTTCGATTTCATGGACCCACCACCAGCGGCGACCATGTTGACAGCGCTGGAACAGCTGTACGCCCTCGGTGCGCTCGACGACGAGGGTCTTCTCACCCGCGTTGGTCGCAAGATGGCCGACTTCCCCCTCGACCCCATGCTGTGCAAGATGCTCATCAAGTCGGTCGACTACGGATGCTCCGAAGAAGCCCTCACGATTGTTGCCATGCTCCAAGCCGGTGGACAGGTGTTCTACCGGCCAAAGGACAAGCAGTCGCAGGCGGACGCAAAGAAGGCAAAGTTCCACCAGCCCGAGGGCGACCTGCTCACCCTCATGGCGGTGTACAATGGCTGGAAGGCGTCCAAGTTCAGTAACCCGTGGTGCTTTGAGAACTTTATCCACACGCGTGCCGTCAAGACGGCGCAGAATGTGCGCAAGCAGCTCGTCGGCATCATGGAGCGGTACAAGCACGAGCTTGTGTCGTGCGGCACAAACTACAACCGTGTGCGCATGGCCATCTGCTCTGGCTTCTTCCGCAACGCGGCCAAGAAGGACCCGGTGGAGGGCTACAAGACGCTGGTCGAGGGCACGCCCGTGTCGATCCACCCGTCGAGCGCCATTTTCCAGCGGCCGCCCGAGTGGTGCATCTACTACGAGCTGGTGCTCACGGCCAAGGAGTACATGCACCAGGTGACGGTGATTGAGCCCAAGTGGCTGTCCGAGGTCGCACCGACGTTCTTCAAGGTGGCCGACCTGAACAAGATCAGCAAGCGCAAGAAGCAGGAGAAGATTGAGCCCCTGTTCGACCGCTTCGCGGAGGACAAGGACTCGTGGCGTCTGTCCAAGCAGAAGCGTGCGACAAGATCGTCGCAGACGTTTGGTTAGGGTGTACAGTGTTGTTAGAGTATGGCATGGATGTGTTGCATTGGGTGAGGAGGTGCATGCGTAGGACGGATCAGTTGCAGTGGCCGTGCCTTGCAACCCCTATTGTTGAGATTTGTTAACAGTCAAGCCAAAGAGCATTAGACGGCTGGATTAGCATTTCTCAACAAGTGCACACCGTGTCCCCCAATTTGCTCCCGGCCAACCGCCAACGTCCTCCAACCACCTCCGAGCCAGTTCAAACCGGCGTCTCCTCCACTTTCCAACCACCAACAAACGACCATGTCCCTCAAGCAGCAGCTGCCCAAGGCCGTCAAGGAGCTCCGCCTGCACCTGTGCCAGACGTCGCCTGCGTCTGCCGGCGTGAGGTGAGTGGGGTGGGGTGTGGGGTGTTGGCGCGCGCAGTGGGCCTTTGCTCGTTCTCGTTGTCGTCGTGCTCGTCGTCGTCGGCACGTCCTGGCCTCTGGTGTCCGCCCGCATACCGCCAAGCGATGCGTGTAGCGCGGAACGGATACAGAGAAGACGAGCACAGATGCAGGGGCAGAGCAACACGCCTGCGCCGCCTGCGCCGCGCCGCTCGCTTCGCTCGCGACGCTGACACGCCAGGCAATGGATCTCGGCGTCCTACCCCGCCCTCAAGGAGGCCAACCCCGACGTCAAGGTGCTCATTCGCGAGGCGCAGGGCGTGTCTCCCCGCGCGTTTGTCCGCTTCGGTGAGTGCGGGTGTGTGCTGCGGCTGCGGCCGCGGCGGGTGGGCTGGTGCTGTTCGTTCGTTGTTGCTGACGCTGGTGCTCTCATTGCTCTATTGACGCCGCCTCCTGCTCGCAATACTACTATACGCGCTCGACTGTGCTACGCTCTATTGGCCTCAAATTGCCGCATCGCCCCGCCACCACCACACAGAGCGCGGAGTCGAGTCGCAGACCGGCCTCGAGAACTTCTCGGCCAACGACGTCAACGCCGCGCTGGCCAAGCTTGCCGGCCAGTAGAGAATATGCACGCGTGGTAGGGCAGCGGAGAGGGGGGGGGGGGGGGGGGGTGTATGTGGGTGGGGTTGCAGGACGGACGAGTGCAGCATCAGTGGAATGGGGAGAGTGTGGAGGAGTCAGCAGCAGTCGGCGGCTCGGCGTGCACTCATGAGTCAGTCTCGGCCTGTAACACAACAAGCATACCATGCCTCTGCGGGGTAGCCCTGTCCACGACTAGCTCAACAATCAGGCAGAACGCACCCCGCTGCCAACGCCGCAGACAGATTATACACTGCATCACAGTCGCTCGCGCGATAGAATGTGGGCCAACGCCGCTACACAATATCCCTGTCGTCGCCACCGCCAGACGCACACGGCCGCAGGCCGAACGCGCAAGCGGGCGAGCGCATGGCACCCACCCGCCCGCAAGCACACACGCCCGCCTACAAGTCATACTCGTCCGAGTCCGAGTCGTCGCGCTTGCGCTGGATCGTGATGCCCGAGCCGAGGGTGCGCGAGCGCGCCGACGTCTGCTGCGGCGCCTGGGGCTTGGGGTTGGCCTGGTTCGAGACCTGGGGCAGGTGTGAGCGTTGCTTGCGTGTACTGGCTGGCCGCAGCGGTACCGAGGCGGGCGAGGCGAGGCGCCAGGACGGAGAGAAGCCGGTCGTCGGCGTGACGCTGATCGCCGCTTCTGCCTACCACACCACCAAAGCTACGGCCCTCGCCACCGCCATCTTCCCCCGCGCTACCAGCTACGCTTGACGCCCACTCACCTGCTCCAGCAGCCCCTTGAGCGCGTCGTCCGACACCTGGCCGCGGATCTGCCCCTGCTGGCCCATGCGCACGAGGAGCGCCTCGACCTGCGCGGCCAGCTGCGGGCGGGTGAGGGCTATCCGGGACACTGGGCTGTCAGTTAGTCTCGGTCCGTGGTCCGCGCTACTCACGGCGCTCGCGCGCCGCCGGTTCGAGCATGGCCTGGATCATGCTACGCTTCATCTCTTCCTGCTGCGCGGCGCGCGCACGGCGCTCCTCGTCGTCGCCGCCGCCGTTGCCGTTGCCGCCGTTACCGCCGCCGCCGCCGCCCTGCGCGCCGGACGGGGGCTGGGCGGGGCGCATGCCTGCTGGGAGCTGGAAGGACATGGTGTGAGCGAGTGGGTGATGTGCATGACGATGACGGGGGATGTGCGTCTGTCTAGGGTTTGGCGGGGGGGTGAGAGGGGATGGAGACGGACACGCTTGCTGCACGTGACTGGAATGTTCGTTGATTTTGTCGCTTGCGGGGCTCCGGGTTCAAAAGCGCAGTGCAGTGTGGTGTGTGGCCCTACGAGTCGAGCGACCCACCCAGGCTGCCGTGATGCCCTGCACGCTCGCTGGCCCACCGACGCTCCCTCTCCACTCTCGCAGCCCTCCATCCACAATCCACTCCACCCTCCTCCCCATCCAGCTCGGTCATCTGTCCCCAATCTCGCCTCACACCCACCGCGACACAGCTAGCTCACAAACGCTCGCAGCATGTCGTCGCCCCAAGCTACCAGCGCCCAGCCAAAGGAGCGCGGCCCCGTCGAGGAGCTCATCTCCAAGCGCCTCAAGCCGCTCAACAAGAAGATTGTGCGTCTGCCGTCTAGTGCTTCCTGACACCGTAGCTGCGCTTCAGAGGCTACGCCGACAAGCCCGTCGACACCCTGAACGCCGATCAGCTCGCGGGCCTCGCGGCGCTGCCACAGCTCGAGGCCGCCAGCCGCGAGCTCGAGGAGCTCGCGCGCCAGGTCGAGGACGCCGAGCTCGTCGCGGCCGGCCGGAACCGCGAGCTGCGCGAGGCGACCGAGCGCGAGCTTGAGGGCCGCATCGCCGCTCGCGTGCGTGACCATACCCTGTCGATCGCGGGCCAGGTCGCAGCCTTCCTCAAGCTCCACTCGCTCCTCCACCCCGCCCGGCCAAACGACCACACCAACCTCACCTTTGCGCCCCTCACCCTGCCCTACGCGCTCCAGGACCGGGTGCTCGCGACCGACATCCTTCGCGTCGGCCGCATGTACGACGACCTCCTCACCGGCGGCGAGGCGGGCCACGACGTGCTCTCCGGCCTTGTCGCTCCCCGCACAGACCTCGACGACGACGGTGCGTCGGTGCGAGTCGAGATGCCCCGCTAATCACGTCTTAGATGACCACGTTCGCAGCCTTCTTGAGCTCCTTGGCGAGCCGGACGGGCCGGTGGACCCCACAGAGGTCGGCAGTCTGGCTGTTGAAGTGGACGAGTCGACCCGCGGCGATTTCGCCTCCGAGATCCTGTCCGACGACGTCGAGTTTGACCCCCACCGTACTCCGCAGGTTCAGCCTCGTTCCTTCGACTTTGAGGAACCCGCCGCCGCTGCAGCGCCGAACCTCGCCAGCTTCTCGCGCGGTGCGGCGCTCAACTTTTTGCAGGAGGACGAGCTCGAGGTGGTCACCGAGCAGGTGGTGCACGTCGAGTATGAGGTCGTCGAGCCGATCGAGCGCGAGGAGATGGACGAGCCGGCCGAGTCGCTCGCGACGACGCCTACAGCGACTTCTACACCTTTCACTCCGCTCGACTGGACTGCCGAGGACGAGACGACCGACGACCACGACGCAGCCGAGCAGCTGCGTGCGGCATTTGCCGGTGCAGACGGCGTGGCTGTCGTCACGCAGCAGATCGAGACCGTGACAGTGACCGAGGCTGTCGCGGACGGTGGAGCGGCGTCCGGCACCGCGTCCCCGGCACCCAACGGCGAGAAGAAGAAGCAGAACCGCAAGCCGTCGCAGCGCAAGCCGCTGAACGGCGACGGCAAGAAGAAGGAGAAGGGCGACAAGGCGCCAGCGAACAAGGACGCGGGCGAGGGGTCGCAGCAGCCGCGCAAGGAGCGCGCGCAGGGCAAGGGCCGGCCGCGCCAGCCCAAGGAGCAGGCACAGGCGTCGGAGCAGGCGGTTGACAGCGACGGGTTCGAGACGGTGCGCCGCAATGTGTCGTCGACGGCCGCCCGCGGGCGCGGCGGTGCGGCGCGCGGCGCGCGCGGAGGCGGACGTGGCGGTGCGCAGGGTGGCCGTGAGTTGCCGCTGGCGTGGAGCAGCACTGACGCCACAGAGCCCCGCGCCAACGGCCAGCCCAAGGACGGACAGCCGCGCCCCCGCAAGGACGACAAGGGCAACAATGGCAAGCCGGCCGACGGCGGCGCGGCGGCCGCAGCGCCAAAACCCAAGCCGAGCATCTACAAGACGACGCAGCCTGCAGCGCCCACTAGCGCGCCGATTTTCTAGGAGGGGAGCAGAAGAGACAAATGAAGACAACAGCAGTAGCAGTATATCCTCGCAATTGGCAGTGTGGCCAGATCGTCAAGCGACCTCATGCATGGCTTTATCGCCAAACGGAACGGGGGGCCAGACGGGTCAGCGGCAGCCAACAGCAGCACATCATGCATGGCTAACGCCTAGCGTTTGGACAAGGAACTGGTACAACGGCGTGATACAGGTAACGGTTTTGGCGGCGTGAGCGTCGTAAAATACAGGCAGTGACAGAAGACTAATGTTCAGGAGGACAAGGTGATTCGTTGGTTGGGGCGTGAGGGTGACAGGAACCCGCGACGGCCCAACAGTGGCTCAGGAGACTATGCAGGGGCGGCTAGCGGCGCTCGTCGCGCTTGTTGGCGGCGATGTGGGCCGCTTCGAGGGCAGCCACGCCGTACACGTTTCGGACGCGGTCAAAGTGGGTTTCGGCGCCAGTGGTGTTGGAGAGCGGGGCGAGGCCCTCGGCCTCAAAGTTGGACACGCCGCCGGCAGCCATAAAGTTGGCGACAGCGAGCTCGGCGAGCATGGCGTCAATGGCCGGTGTGTCGGACGGGGTGTTCATGAAGATGGGGAGGGTGGCCGATTCGCCGCGCTTGGGAGACGGGTCGGGGGTCAGGTCGGGCGTGAGCGCGTCAAAGTCGAGGTCAAGGTCAAAGTCGAACGCGGCGGTGTCGAACGTAAACGCGTCGGACGCGGGCGATGAAGAGAAGTTGGACGGCGAGCGCGACGTCGGAGTCGTCGCCTGGCGCGCTGAGCCGGCCGTCGCGAGCGGGCGTAACGTGCCGCCGGGGCGTGCGGTGCGTGGCGCGATGGCCAGCGGGCGCGTAGCGGGGATGGTGGTAGGAGCGGGACGGACAGAGGTCGTAGCTGGGCGGCTTGAAGCCGTCGAGGTCGGGCGTGAGACCAAAGGACGGGCCGTGGAGGCAGCTGTCGTAGCCACAGACGCCGGGCGCGTGATCCTGAGCGCTGGCGTCGCAGCCGCACTAGCGGAACGAGGAGCGGCGGCCGAGGCCGGGCGCGTCGTGCGTATCGATGGCACCGGACCGCGCGAGGTGCTGGGCGCACGCACAGCGCCGGGACGCACGGGCGGCTTAGCCGCCGCCCTCGGCTGACGGAAGAGGTCGTCCTCGAGCTCGTCGTCGTCGACCAGTTGCACGCGCATAAACTCGACGTCATCGAGATCCGGCGGCGGGCTCGGCAGAGGCGCGTAGAACATGGGCCGCATCGTCCCGAGCACCTTCATCGCTGCCACAGGATCCGGGACGCTGTCGGCCCACTCGGGCACGAACGGCATGTCCTTGGCCGTAGGCATCGCGTACTCGTCCTCGCCGTAGTACTCGAGGATCTCGGCTAACTGTCCACCTTCGACATCGGCCTCGAGGATGCTATCGAGCGAGACCTCCTGATCCCACTGGTGCGTCTTGTTGAACGACATGTCGGGGGTGCCGCCACCGGCTGACTGGAGCGACAGGCGTGAGCGCGAGCGGCGGCGCGTACGCTGCGCCGACGGCAGCGGAACAGGGGACGGGCCGACCAGCTCGTGGCGCACCGGCGCGGGCGTGCGGAGCGTGTTCTGGCGCTGTGGCGCAGGCGTGCGGTGCGCGCGCTGGGGCTGCGGCGCGGGGGCGGGGGTCTTGGTCATCTGGAAGAGACGCTTGGGCTCTGCCGGCGTCAGTATCTAGCCTACGGCGCACAACGCACCAATCTCCTCGATGGGAGCACTGCCGCTGCCCTTTGGCGCGAGCACGTTGCGCTCGACCGTCTTGCCGCCGAGGATGCGGCTAGGACCCGCGGTCCCCGGCTTGAAGGGTGCGCCTCCGCCGCCGAGCGGCGCGCGCATGGGCGTCTTGGCGGGCAGGTGGACGCCGGCGTTCTCCTTGTCGCGGCCTGCCTGTTGGCCGCGGCGCGCCGTTGCTGGTGGCCGAGCGAGATGGGGAGCTGGGGCGTGCGCGAACATGCTTGGGTGCGCGAGCTGGCCGCTGCTCGCTGTCGGAAGAGGTGTGGGGAAGAAGAAGAAACCCGTTGGAGGGAGCAACAAGTCAAGTAGGCGGAGAAATGGCAATGTTTTGGCGCGACTGCTTGTCTGATGGGACCGGCGCGAGTGATCAGTACGGTCAGTAGGGTGGGCAATGACGACGGAAGTAAAGAAAGCCGCGTCGAGCAGCCCGCCAGAGTGCCACAAAGGATTTATCGCCGGTTGGGATTTGGTCCCGCGGGTACCCAGCTAAGCAGGCGGGCTCCACCATAGTGACAGCGACCAGCCAGCCAGGCGGTCGACGGCGGCCAGCCAAGCGAGGTGGACGATCACAGCCTGGAGCCCAGCCAGCCAGCCTGCTTGCCAGCCAGCCAGCCAGCAAGCCATGTCCGCCAGCAGCCGCCTGCCGCCTGCCTGCCTGCACTCACCGGCCCACCTCCCACCCCACCGACGACACCTCGACATCCAGCCTGCCTCGTTGTTATCTTATCCCACCTCCTACTACTCCTCAAAACGGCCTCCAGGTGCGTACAACAGCGACACCTCCAGCACGACGCACACCGTGCACCCCACCCAGTCCTCGCAATAGTCGCTGACCAGCTCTCTCCCTTGCTCACCATCCACATCGGCTACTTCGTAACCCCCTTTCGACCGGCTTCTTTTCCCTCCCAACATTCCATTCTTCATCACTTGCGACACGGCCTTCACCTCGGACACCTACGCGCGCGCTGATTGCCCTTTACGTGTCAATATCGTACTGCATCACTGGCTGCGTTTGCCTTGCCGAATCACAACACGCCCATCGCGCCCGCGCCAACTTTCGACCAGCAGCCCCTCTACATCAACATGGACAAGGAGAAGATCGCTAAGCTCCAGGCTCAGGTCCGCATCGGTGCGTACGGGTGTCTGGTGTCCAGTGGATGCTATGGCATGTGGAGAGGAACCGAGGCAACACGAAGGAAGGCAGGGGAAGGCGAAGCAGGCAGGTGGGCGATTGCCTGGAATCACTCTGGCCTGTGCACACGACCAAAAAGTCGACTGTCACCAGCTTGGTGCGACGAGGGCGAGGCGTAGTACGCGCAAGCCTCGGACCAGCCGGCGCTGTTGTTCACCACTGGAGAGGCGTTCAAAGCCGCGTATCAGTCGCTGACGTGCTTGTGCCTTTCGTCATTTGGACATTCGTTTCGACCCTGGCTCGTACTTTATGCGCTTCCGCTACACGTTGCCCACACACAGGTGGCAAGGGTACCCCCCGCCGCAAGGTCGTCAAGAAGTCGGTGACCGCCTCGCAGGGTGACGACCGTAAGCTCCAGGCTGCCCTCAAGAAGCTTGGCGTCCAGCCCATCTCCGGTGTTGAGGAGGTCAACATGTTCAAGGAGGACGGCAACGTTCTTCACTTCGCCGCCCCCAAGGGTGAGTCCGGCGGAGGATGCAGCTGCAGCATCTGACACCTACAGTCGCTGTCCACGCTGCGCTCCCCTCCAACACCCTCGCCATCTACGGCCAGGGCCAGACCAAGGAGCTCACCCAGCTCGTCCCCGGCATCCTCAACCAGCTCGGCCCCGACTCGCTCGCCAACCTCCGCCGTCTGGCCGAGTCGTACCAGTCGCTCACTGCCCGCCAGGCCGCTGCCTCTGGCGAGAAGAAGGAGGGTGAGGTCGGTGGTGACGACGACGAGATCCCCGACCTGGTGGAGAACTTTGACGAGGCCGAGAAGAAGGACGACGTCGCTGCCGACCAGCTCGACTAAGTGCGGCGGCGTGCTGCGAGCTAGCGTCGTCGGTTAGATGCAGGGAGATTTGGACGGCGCCGACAGCCACATAGGCGCCGGAGATCAAGCGCATAGTACGGAGTACAACATGAAGCTTTGCTACAGAGTCGGCCGAGCGGAGCGCGAAGCGCGACGCGAGGCCGTGGCCATGGCTGGAAGGGCATCAAAGGGGGTGGCCAGGGCAGGGAGAGAGAGATAGAAATGCCTCGAGGACTGACATGATCTGGGTGACGCCCACGGTGCACGATATGCTGGATGCTCAATATGATACAACAGTAGTCTACTTCGCCTTGCCGCCCTTCTTGGCGGCCGCTGCGCGCTCCGCCTCGCGCCCAGCCTCCTTCTTCGCCTTGATCTCGCGGTACTGCGCAATCACGCGCTCGCGCTCGACCTCCATGAGGCGCTTCTGGCCTGCGTTGAGCGGGGTACGCCCGCTGGCCGACCACGCCGAGCCGCCGGCGCCGGCACCAGCCTTGACGGCGGCCCGCATGCGGGGCAGCGCGGGCGGCGCCTGCGCGACGTCGTTGAGGCGCTTGCGTGTCGGCGCCTCCTCGAACTCCTTGGCCGGGCGGTTGGGCTTGAGCTCCTCGTCGTCGTCGTTGCCTGCCGTTGGCGCCGCGCGGCCCTGCGCGGCCTCCTTGCGCGCCTTCTTCGCCGCCTTGGCGTCGCGCACCGCCTGCCCCTTGGCCGACTCGGCCGCCTTGATCGCCGAGCTCACGCCGCCGCGCAGCGCGGCCTCCACGCGCCGGTTGTACTCGCCCAGCGACTCGTGCTCGCCGATCTTGGGCAGGTCGGCTTTGGCTGCCTTGGCTTTGGGCTTGGGCGTCTTGTCGTCGGCGCCGTCGTCGCGCTTGCGCTTGCCCCGCTCGCCCGTGTCCTCGGAGTTCGTGCCGCCCCGCGCGCGGAACGCGGCCTGCACCTTGGCCGCGTTGAAGATGCGCAGCGCGCCCTTGGGCGTGTCGTCGCGCGTCGCGGCCGTCGGCGCGTGGTTGAAGCCCTTTGCCGCGCGGTCGGCGTCGCGCACGGATTTCTTCGCACCTGCCGTCGTCAGCGCCGTCGTGGAGACGTTCACCCACGCTTGTGCCCCATTGCTGTCGGTGGTGTTGTTGTAACGTTGACTGCAGCAGGCCAGCCAGCGTTGGCCACCCACTGTTGTTGAAATCTCGGGATCAATGGCACAAAGGCGGGGAAAATATTCAGACGGTGGTCATGACGCGGTGGAGGTGGATCACGCTGCAAAAGTTGGGATCGCGGCCAGCACCTTGTCAACATTGCACCGTGGCCCCCGCAACCATGTTCAAGTTCTCCTTCGACATTGACGACGAGGACGAGACGGTCGTCGTCGCGCCCAGCGCCGACAAGGCGGCTGCACCCGCCTCCTCGTCTGCCCTGCGCGCGCCGCCGCAGCCGAGCAAGCGCATCTCCCTCGCCGACCTCGTACGTGCGTCTACTTGACTCCACTGACCCACGGTGCACAGCTCGCGACGCTGCCAGAAAACTTCTCGTACTCGCCGCTCGCGCACCCGCTGGGCGGCGCCCCGCTCCTCCGGCGCGACCTGTACGACGCGCGCTTCCAGCTCGCGCAGGGCGAGTCGGCGGATGCCGCGGCGGCCTCGGCGTCCGAGGAGTACGTCGACGCCGACACGGACCTCATCCCGGGCACGTACGAGGGTGGACTGAAGAGCTGGGAGGGCGGCGTCGACCTCGTCGAGGTGCTCGCGCGCGGCGTCGGCGCGCGCGCGGGCAAGCTCCCCGCCGGGCGGGACGAGCAGGTCGTCGGCGCGTGGGTGCGTGGCGCGCGCGTGCTCGAGGTCGGGTGCGGCACCGGCCTCCCGTCCGCCTACCTCCTGCGCTCGCTCCTCGCCGCCGCGCCGGAGGCTGGGGCCGCGCGCACGACCCTCCACCTGCAGGACTACAACCTGCCCGTGCTGTCGCTCGTCACGCTGCCGAATCTCGTGCTCGCTGCGCTGCCGTCGCTGCCCGAGTCGGCGCGCGCAGCGGCCGAGACAGCAGCGGACGAGGATGAGGAGGAGGACGACGAGGATGAGGCACCACGCAGGCCGTTTGACCCCACACGCGCCGGCACGCTGGACGTGACCCCCGCGCTTGTTGACGCCTTCACTGCGCTCCTTGAAGAACGAGGCATCGACCTCGTGTTCACGTACGGCGACTGGTCAGGCATGGCGGTGGACCTGGCCGCCGAGGAGGCCAAGTACAACCTCGTGCTGACGGCGGAGACGATATACGCCGAGGAGAGCGTCGGCCCGCTGATTGACGTGCTGCGCGCGGCTGTGGCGCCCGCGCCCAAGGCCAAGGAGGCCGCGCTCGAGGACTCGCTCGAGGCGCTCAGCGTCGGCGACTGGAGCAAGGAACCGCTCGTGGTCTCGGACCCTGTGGTGCTTGTCGCTGCCAAGGTGGGTTTGGGTCAGCCGACGACGGACGCCGCTTACACCCCAGGTGCTCTACTTTGGCGTCGGCGGCGGGCTCGACAGCTTTGTGGCACGCGTCGAGGAGCTGGGCGGGTGGACGACGCGCGTGCACGACTGGGTGCGCGGTGTCGGCCGTGCCGTCGTGCGCATCGGGTGGTAGGCGTGCATTATACACACACATACTAGGTGATCTCTGCGATCGAATGTAACAAGGTAATCAGAGCGTTTCAGTCTATACCCCAGGTATGCAGCGTCGCTAGCTGCAAGGGCGTGGGCAGCTCGGAATTAAGGACGCGGGCCTAAGGGCGTGCTAGTCGGCGGTTGACGACATGGGGGGGAAGCAGAGTGGTGGGATCACGTAACTCCGGGCGACGCTCGGCACCGGTTGCCCAGCGTGCGGGTGTCAGGTGGCCAACGCGCGCATGCTTCCCGAAGGCCGACACGTAATGCGACGCGGCTGTCCGGCAGGACGTTGCCCGGTGGCGTCGTGCAGAGCCCTCGCTGCGCGCGCTACGCGAGTGCACAAGCGGCCGGGAACAGCGGGTCGACAGAAGAGCGAAGGCGGTGGTGACTCGCCGCCGAACCGAAGACACCGCACGCGCTGGCCGTCACCCGTGAGCTGAGCGCTGCGCGCTAGGCCCGTCCGTGTGCTTGCTCTCGCGGCGCCCGTTTCATGCGCGTGGATGATCAGTCACGCGTTGAGGCCCCGGCCACAGCCCTAAAGCCCGCGCGGCGACGGGCGCACATGGGTGGGATAGGACTGCACGACGGGGGTGGACCCCGGCGCCGGTGTCTGCGTTGCGCCTCGAAATAGAATGGCAGGTTTTCGTCCTTCTGCCAGGCACTACAACTCATGTCGCAGGTGCCGCTGGCCCTGGTGAGGCTGCGACTGCACCTGCAACTGTGCTAGAGCTTTGCTTCAGCGATGAATAGTGCCTTGGCTGCCTGTGCACTGCAACAGCGAGCATTGGCCGTAGCGTGCTACTGTAGCTCGGTCGCACAGACGCCCACCCTGCATCGGTCGGTCGGCACTGCCGTTATGTTGGCGCCACTGGATGTTACGTCCAGATCGAGTGCCAGTGACAGCCAGGAATTCTCCGCAGTGGGCGTGGCGCACGCGCGCTGCCGTCTGTCCGCTCCCGCCTCTGGCGGCGACATGAGCAGCATGCCGGTGACTGGCAGACGACGAAGACAAGACAAAGGCAGGGCCGGCATGTGGGCAGGCAACACGCACGGGGGGCAGCGTGGCATGCATCGAGGCATCAATCAATGCAGGCGTGCGCACAAGTCTCATCACATTGTACGGGGTGCGCACGCCGTAATGCGTGAGGCCATGAGGCCACTGAATGCTCAATGTCCTTTGGCTGTGCTCAATGCTCTCCCTCTCTCGCTGAATGCTTGAGATGCAGCAGCCGCAGCCGGCCATTCCGGCTGAGTCAGAGTGACGCGCGGACCTGGCCCAGAGCAAAGGATGCCTCCGTGCCTGCCAGGGCCAACGACTTGAGGCTCTAAAGTCTGTGTGCGCGGCCTGCCCCCGCACGTCGGGTCGGCCGTCGTCTCTTTCTACTAAGGGACGGCAGCATGCACCACCACAACAGGCACTGCAGGCACACCACCGGCTGGGCAGCATGCTCCTCAAACGCTCAAACTTTTATGTGGTTTTTGATTCGGGGCCATGTGGTGGTGGTGTGTGGGTGGTGTGCATGGTGTGTGCATGTGTGTCGTGAATCGCTTGCAACACGGTCGCAGCACAGCGCAAGTGTATCCTCAGGGAAGCTTGTTCCAAGTACATTGCAGACGCCGGCGGCCGCGGACGACGAGTGAGACGGCCGAGCGAGGCAGGCAGCAAGGGAGAGGATGGAGGGTAGTGTCGTCTTCCAAGTCCTTTACAGGGAAAAACAAGTTCTGCTGGCCCATCCATGCCTGCCTGCCCCCTCTGCCGATCCTGCTGCTGCGACGCTGCGACGCTACTAGGCAACCAACCGCCAAGGGCACAAAGTGCTATAGCAGCCTGTGCTATAGCAGCCTGGCACCAAGTCTGGCAGCAGCAAGCACCCATCCATCAGACCGCCCTCGTATCCATCACAACACATCTCCATCTCTCCCCCCTCTCCCTCTTCCATTGCGTCGTCTTTATTCTTCACTTACATCCCGATCCACGCTACCACAACGCCACACACACCGCACCCGGCTCGCAGCGGGATCCTCCCCACCCCGCCGGCCTGTCTCACCTGGACAGCCCACCCACCCCTGCACCCAGCGCCAGGCCACTCCATCACACCCAGGCCCGACTTTTGAACCGTACTACACTACAGTGCATCAAAACCCACAGCCGCGCCCGTCCTACTAGCATCCCCGCCCGCGACGCCTCAATCGTCATACTCGTACTGAAAAAGGGAGCCCGGCAGTCCCACTAGAGGTGCGTCGTTCGTCTCGGGAGCCGCCTTCCTTCCCCGAACCCTTAGTACCATACATACCACCGAAACCCGCACACCCACACGCGTACTGCCTGCCTCGGCATCCAGCGTGCTTGCTCGCTCCAGCCCGCCAGCACCTGGCTGGTAACCTCGATCTACTTACCCGCGATCTTTTTGACAAGCCACGGCTGTCTGGCACCCCAGCCAAACAAGCCCACTTGGCGGGCACCCGAGTTGAATCAATTCATTTCCGCGCGCCGCCGCGCGCGCCGCCGTCGCGGCGGCGCGAGGCGGAGGCGAACACCACACGGCATGATTGATGCTCACCACACGCTGCGGCTAGAGAAGATCTCGCGCGTTGGTCCTTTGCGGGGCAAGCGCGTCGTCGTCTCGTCTAGTTAGAAAGCGTCGTGCATGAGCGCTCGACACGCTTCTCTTCACTCCATCTTACCCCCCTCCTGCTCGTTTGTTCCTCCACACCACTCCTCCCTGCCAGAAACCTCGCCCCGGCCACTCGATGACTCGGCACTGACAAAAGCAAAACAGCGCTGTCATCGCCAACCACTTCCCCTCGACCAAGTTACCCCCGCGATGCCCTCCAGCTTGCGACCCAGTCTGCGCCGTAGTGCTGCAGAACCTATGTCTCTCGGCCTCGAGGACGAGCTTTCCTTTGGCTCGGACGAAGACTTGATGGAGACTATCGGGGAGATTGACGTGCCGGCCGTAGCCGCCCCTGGTCCGACTCCCGCCTCCTCTCGCGGCACTTCCCTGCCGCCACCGGTATCCTCAGGTTCCACCAGCGTGAACAAGTTGCGCACGAAGGCGTCGTCCAAGCCGCCGCGCAGCTTCAAGCCCACAAAGGACTCTGTCCGTGCGCGCAAAGACTCGGTGTCGTCTCTCGCATCCAGCACTCATCTCCTTCCTCCTCTCCCTCCGGTTCCATCTGGATCCACTCTCGACCTCCCATCTGATATGTTTGCAGACCGCCCTGGCACAAAGCGCGGATCATTCATGGGTGCCTTCAAGGTCAAGAGCCTGCGCAAATGGCGCGACGATGGGAGCAGCAAGATGTCCTTCGTCACCGACTCGCAGAGCCACGCATCGTCGCTCTCGCTGGCCAAGATCACCTCCAACTCTTGTGAGTGGGCCGATTGCGCCCGTGTTACGCAAACTCGTACGCCCTGTTGCTAACCACGCGTTAGCTTCCCGTCCCTCGATCTCGTCATCCGTCGCCTACACGCCGGTCGTCAACTCCCCCGCGTCGATCGTTGCCCCACACCTCAGCTTGCCACCGTTTGACTCGAAGAGTCACTACGACTACGAGGTCAAGCAGCCTTTGCCACCCTCAATCAGGGACATTTTCCCGGAGAAGGAGAAGGCCTCGGTGACACCCAAGGCGGCTGCTGCACCTACCACTGCACTCGTCGCCGCATGGGCGCCCACAGACATTAGCAGCGCCATCCTTCCGACTTTCCCCGCCAGCATCGGCGCGCTCGAGCCCATCACCGTGCTCACCCTGCAGGGCGCAAAGCGGCCACCGACTTCAATTCTATCGGCTCGTGGCGACCGCAGTATCCGGAACGCCACCGGGGTCCGCTGGACGCCATGCACCTTGGTCTTCACTTCCTTCAAGGTCAGCGTTTCAGGCCAGCCCACCGACGACGACGAGCGCACTGTTGCCCACATCCACGTCTTCTCAACTCTGCGGCAGACTCAGGCCGCCGCAGCGGCTCCGGGTTTGCGCCGCACCAGGAGCATTACTGGCACTTATGACCCCAGTGCGCCACGCGTCGAGATGGAGCGCCGCGCGCTCTGCCGGATGTCGACCGCATCGATCGCCGAGGACTACATGGATGCCGATGGCCGTGCCAGTGTCCTCCGTATCATGTTTGGCGACGATGACCGCACAAAGGCTGGCGACGAGTGGCTCGTGGACATTAAGGACAACAACCGCGAGATGGTCGAGTGGATCAGGCACATCAAGAAGACTGCCATCTTGATCAACGCCGAGGAACTGGGATACGGCCCGGCGATCCGCTCGGCGTACGAGAATCAGTCGTTGACTGCCGACGATCTCGCCCAGAAGCTGAGCGCACACGCACGTGCCAGTGCCGACGCCGCCCGCAGCAAGACTAGTGTCAAGACCGAGTCCAAGCCGGTCGAAGCTGCTACGCTCAACCGCGCTCAGTCGGCAGAAGAGATTGCGAGCCACACGTCGTTTGGAGCTATCCAGCACCGCAAGTCGTTCTCCGAGTCGCCTCTGCCTGTCAGCGACTCGCACGATCAGCCAGACAGTCTTGGCTCTGCCGCCGGCCTGGCCCTTTCGGGCCTGTCGCTGTCCGAGAGCTTTGCATTCCCTGCCCCGCCCTCCGACCTTCCCTCGTTCGATTCACCACCTACAGACCTCGGTTCGTTCCCTGCTCCGCCGATCGACCTCCCCTCCTTCCCTATGCCTCCCACTACGGCGCCGTCCATGTCGGCGTTCCCTGCTCCACCCTCGGACCTGCCAGTCCGCCGACCAGCGCCGGCACCACCCGCCGGCAAGCCTCTGTCTGCAGCTGAGCTATTTGCCAAGTCGGTCACGTCGTCGTCTCCGCCTGTCCTCCCGTGCCCTGTGAGTGGCAACGAGGCCGACGACGAGGAGGACATCCCCCAGGCCCGGGCTGTGCGTGCCCCGACGCCTCCTCCGCGCCGCAACTCGCCGCCGTCGGATGCTTCCGAGCCTGCCAAGCCTGCCGCGGTTTCCGTCCTGCAGGCCAAGTCCAAGGCCACGAAGACGCCGAGCGTCGCCTCCACGGCTGCGGGGTCGCAGGCGAGCGGCACTAGCCGTCTTCGCCGCCTGCGTGGCAAGCCGCAGGTGATCGACATCATGGCCGAGTTCTCGCAGATTGAGGCCGAGACGACGCCGCAGGCCGAAGACGAAGAGCCTATCCGCGACGACCGCGAGCGCCGCATCCGCTTTGCCGAGGAGGAGTAGGCGGTGGCGGCGACACGACGACGACGACACTGCCCCCTGTATTCCTGCCCTATCTGTTTTCACACTTCCTGTACTGCATACTTGGCATCTATATCCATAGACTGGTCGCCGGGCGCGGCCGTGACGACATTAAATCACGAGTAGTTACTGCCATCTAGTTCCACATGCATGTGGTTTGTATGTCGGGGGCGCGGCGGGCCGCGTGGTGGGGGCGTGGTGCAAGGAGCAGGAGACAAGGCAGGCAGGCGTAGCCTGTGTTGTGTTTTGTGTTAGGGGCACACAAAGGCTGCGTGAGCGAGGCGAGAATGACACGCCTAGTGGTACAAGAAATTACATGCGGTGTCGCTGTCTATTACCATGGTGATGAGGAGACGCGCGGAGCCAGCGAGCCAGTGAGCCAGCGAGCCAGTGTGCCAGCCGACGCCATCCTCTCTCCCTCTACTGTCTCCCCCCTGTCGCCCCGCTCACCTCCCTCCAGACCCCTTAAGCACATCCTGCACGGCTTTAGCGGCAGTCTTGACGCCCTCGCGGCGCGCAAACATGGCCGCCGCGCGGCCCTCGGCATAGGCAGCAAGCTGCGCGGGGGTCGGGAGCGCGCCGACGCCCGACGTCGGCGCGGGTGTGGGTGCCGGCTGGACCGCGGCGTCGGTCCCTGTCCCTGCTGCCGGCGGTGCGTCTGCTGGCACCGGGACCGCCGCGGCCAGGGGTACGGGCAGCCCGCCGACGAGGTACGCTCCGCCGAGCTGGATGAGCGCGAGCAGGGTCTGCGCGTAGTCGAGCTGCAGGGCTGTGCGTGCGGTGTCAGCGGTGCGTGGTGGTGTAAGCGGGGAAAGGAGGGGGAGGGGGGGGGGGGGAGGCACACCCACCCTCGAGACGGGCGAGCCCGCCACTGCGCTCGGCGCCCTCGCCGGTAGTGAAGACGCCCGCCTCGAGCGCCGACAGCTCCCCGCGCACCGCCTCGGCGCGCTCGAGCAGGCGCGCAATGTCCGGCAGGGCGCGCAGCGTGTCGTCCGCCTCGGTCTGGGGCGTCGCCGGCCCGTTGGTGCTGCCCGGCAGCGGGACGGGGAGGGACACAGCCGCCGCCGCGGCGGCGCCGGGCGCGAGTGGCGTGCCGGCCAGATTGGAGAGCGGGGCAGAGTACGACCCCGCGAGGGCGAGCAGCGTGCCCGGCGACGCGGCGGCGACCGCGGGCGACGCCGACGGCAGCAGGAACGGGTGTAGCGGAACGCCTGGCGACGTGCCCAGGCCCGGAGTCGCGTGCAGGCCTGGCGTTAGCGCCGTGAGCGGGTTGAATGGCGACGACATGGTGGTGCGGAGAAGGGCAGATGATGCAGAGTGTTGTGTGTCGTTGTTGCTCTTTTGGCGTGGCGGTGGAGGCAATGTGGAGGGCCAGTTGTGCCAGTCAAGCCGTTCCCATCATCTACAGATGACATTTCACTTGACAGCTATCTGCTGTATATGTATCTACACGGTTGTGCACAGTACAACGGTATGGTGGGGCGCGCCTCGCGCACAACGGGAAACAGACCATGCAATAGGGATACACACAGGGGATCGGCGGCGCTCAGCGTGGCGGCGGTGGAAACTCGGGTAGGTACATTTGATGATGCTGGTGGGGTTGTTGAAGACGTTGCTGTACATGCTGCAACTGCTGTTCCACATTGAACAACGGGTCGCGAGGATCGTGACCCTGATACGGAGGTGGAGGCACCAGTGGAGGCTGCGGTGCAAGCACAGCAGGAAGTCCTGCAAGCGCACCCGGAACCGCGATGCGCAACTCGCCAGGCCCAACAGCGGCCAGGTTGTGATTGAGGTTGTGGTTGGGATGATTTGCGTTGGCGGCGACAGGAGCAAAGAGGTCCTCCAGATTTCCGATGAGCGGCCGGCGAGGGTCCCAATGGAAGAACGGAGGAGGAAAATTGGGGAGATGCTGGAGAGGATCACGCTGCAGTCCATCCAGTAGAGGGTCACGCTCCAGAGGTCCATCCTGCCCCGGGAGACGTGCTTCCCGCTGGCGCCTTCGTTCTGCAATGCGGTCCCTGCACGCGTCAGATCATGCCATCCGTCATCCGAACTTTTGGAACAGAGAGCTTACAGAAGGCGACGACGGTAGGCAGCGGCATCCAAATCGCCGACATTGGCGGGCGGGGCAAGAGCTCCGGCTGCAACGACGTTGAACGCTGCAGCAGGCAAACGCCCATTGTTTACCGCAGCATCTACTGCTTGACGCTGAGCATCTATTGCCTGACGCTGCGCTGCCATGGCTTGGACCAACCGTTGCGCCACTTGCCCCACATGCCCCGCGCGCGCCCCGGCAGCAACTGGGTTTCGAGGAGCAGCTTCCGGCGCGTCGACACGCAGGTCATCCGCGGTGAGCTGCACGCCATCCTGGGCTGCGCGGGCCAGGATCCGCTCCTGTGCCGTGTCGCGAGCCTGGCGGATCTGTTTGTCAGCGGAGAGACTTGAAGCTTACTCACGCGTCTGGCCTCGGATTGCGCCTCGTTCTGGTCCCACAGTCGACACTTGGACGCAGTGGCCTTGGTAGTGGGGCGCCCGGGGGCTGGGCGAGTAAGCGGTGTCCTCATGTCTGCATACCTTGGTCAAAGTGAGCGTAACCTTCAGGGATAGCCTTCTGGCAAATGTAGCAGCTCATCGTAGAGCATGAATGGCACTGAGGTTAGCAGAGCATCTACAAGACGACGAACTATAATCTTGTTGCACCTGGCGAGTCAGCAAGGAATGTCTGACGGTCACAGTTTACCTACCCATGTTCCTTGACGTACGGCTTCGAACACTTGGGGCACTTGCGCATCAACGCCTCGGACATGGCTTCCTCAACAGCGTGCCGGTTGTTAAGCTTCAGGTCGGCCTCGACCTCTGTTTCAGTCAGTAGGGCTAGTGCTCCCCTCAACACACCTTCACAACGCTTCGGGATGTGGTCCTGGATCCGGGGTCAGTTTCTGCAACTTCTCACTTACGATACTCACCGGCCGCTTGCACTTTCGGCAGGTTACCTTCAGGCACTTGGAGTTCAGACAACGGAACAGCTTCTCCGCCTCGTTGTCAATGACAACGGCGTACGGGCAGAACGGGCAGCTCTCCAGACCCTCAATGGCGGCCATCTCGAGGTCCTTGTCCTGCTTCAAGCGGTGGTAGAGTTCAAGTGTCCTTGCGGGGAGAACTTGGGCCAGTGTCGCCTCAGTAAATAGCTTTGCACAGCCTGACATCGCCATGCAGCTGATAGTCTGTAGAGGTTAGGCATGTCTACCCATGCCTACTCACAGTCAATTGCTCGCCAAGTTTGTTCTCAGCAAGGCTCTTGACGCAGGATTTGCAGAATAAGTGGCCTGAATCGCACGACACCATCTCGGTCTGCCGTTAGTTTGCACTCCACCTCTGGGCTCACCAGAGGGTCCATGTCAAAACAGCAACCACACTCCGCTGCTGTACCAGCCTTGATAGCGTCCTCCCTGGCCTTGGCATCAGCAGCCTGTTGCTTTTCGGCAGCCTGAGCTGCTGCTGCTTCGGCGTCCTTCGTCTCCTTGTCCTTTTCTGGCGAGGTCAGCGCCAGTCGCAGACAATTAGAACGCACTTATCAGAGCCATCATTTGCTTCTTCTCACGACGCAGCTCAACATAGCCCGATGGGTCGTGATAGTCGGGGCCTCCTCGAACGACAATGGGATCGTTGAACCACTCGTCTTCGTCTGGCAAGGCGGCGCGATTCTTCCCCTTGATGTCTATACGACCTCTCCGTAGCGGGGCGAACAGGCCTGGCCCTCCTGCTTGTTGACGCGATAGTATTAGGAATGTGGGAATGAGCTGATGGCCTCCCTCAGTCTGAAAGATCTGGCGGATACTGGCGTAGAGTCAGTACCTGACTCCTTACCTCCCACTTACTGTCCGACTGGAATCATTGTGAAATGACTCTCGAGCACCTTCAAGGCGTGAGATCGGTATGTAATGCCGACGCGCTTGTCCCTGCGGTAGTTGGGATCCGTGTACTGGCCATCATGTGCGTCCATGGGCTGCGGTCCTGCCTCCACCGCAGCCTCTCCTGCTTTTGGGTACGCCTCCATTGCAAACGCCATGTCGATCACGACGCGAACTGCGTCCTGCGCTGGAACATTGCTCGTTGGCGCGAGAGCTGCAATTTGCTCGGTGAGGTTTGTCTTGACCCAGTCGCGGCAAATGTCGGGTATGATGTCGACCACCAAGTCGACTAGGTAGTCTGCCTTTGGCAGAATGGGCCCTTGGGGCTCTTGGAGATCCGAGCCTCGGGCTCGGTGGTTCGAAGGCCCAGCGCCTCCGTTGGCGGCAGCAGAGTGATCACTATCGCCAGCTTGAAGCCATTGGCTGTTACGCTTCCGTGCAGGCATGCGCTCAATGAGAATGGGGCTGCTGCTTGAGCGAGGTCGCTTCGGGGCCGAGGGGCCCGGCTCGTCCTCGTCTGACGAGAGGACAAGGATGGGCGCTGCCTTTTGCTTTGGCCGCATGTGAACTGGTGCTTTGTCCAACACGACAATGTCATCGTCACTTAAGTCGGCTTGGGCGGTATTTCGACGAGGCGGCATGATCGGAAGGTGGTGCTGTTGTCGGAGGTACCGAGCTCTTTGGTGGTGGGTGGTGGGTGGGGGAATGTGCGGGGTCTCTGCCGGTATGCACAGATTGGCCACCGTCACCACTGCCTGATGAGGAAGGGCAGTGTCAGCTTTGGGACCGAGGAAGGAATCATAAGTCTCTCACTTGTGTGCAGTGAGATCGGGCTGCCAACTTGTGTGCAGTCGTCCTTTGTTTTGGGTTTTGCCACCTGGAGTTGTATGAGTCAAGTTTGAAGAGTGGGCAAGTGAGAGAGAGAGAGAGAGACAAGAGGGATGGTGTTGAAGTAGTGATTGCGAGTGGTGCGAGAGTGTGGAACGATAAAGAGGGACGAGGTGGGCGCGCGTGTTGACGGTCGTGTCCAGCGCCAGGCGGCCAGGTGGGCTGGCTAGGTGGTGCAACAAGCAAAGAGTGGGTGCACGCGCTCGTCGCTCAACTCGCTCGGCTCGACGGCTTCTCATCCTCCGCCGCCGCCGCGCGCAGCTGTATTGCGACTGGCAACCTGGCCCCGGCGTCATATGGCTGATTATCAGCACTTCAGGCACGTATCACGTCGCGTGGCTCGCGTGGCGGTAGCGGGGTCAAATGAGGTGGATGTTACGTAAACATCTCACCGACACCCAGGCCGCGCGTTCGCAACTCGTCACCACTCTCGCCTCAGTGACGAACGACAGACACTCTGACCAGCTGGATCCAACTTGTCATCAACCTTCTCCGCACCCATCGTCGCTTCATCACCTTCGCATCCTCGCGCTTCGTGGTACTTCAGCATCCTCAGGACAAGGCTAGCCTCTTCGAAACTCGCGCTCCACACAACCCTCCCCGGCTCTTCCTTCCACCATGTTCCTCACTCGGTACGTCACAAGCTCCGAGTCAGGTCGACAACCATCGTCTCGGCTTTGGCTCGACCAGCTATGCTAACACTTGTCCCCATAGCTCTGAGTACGACCGTGGTGTCAACACCTTCTCGCCCGAGGTATGTTTAGCTGACGTGCTGGAGTTGGGGTTGAGCTGACAATGTCCCAGGGCCGTCTGTTCCAAGGTACATTTTAGTTACTGTGTGCAAAGGAAGGTCGCTGACATTGTGTCTAGTCGAGTATGCCATGGAGGCTATCAAGGTAAGCTATTTGAGGCTCAGATGTCCCTGGAGGGAGCTGACTCTTCCAGCTTGGCTCCACGACCGTCGGTATCACCACGCCCCACGGCACCGTCCTTGGTGTCGAGAAGCGTGTCCAGTCGCCGCTCCTCGAGTCGTCGTCGATCGAGAAGATCATGGAGGTCGACCGTCACATTGGCTGCGCCATGTCGGGTCTCACTGCCGACGCCAGGACCATGGTCGACCACGCGCGTGTCACCAGCCAGATGCACGCCTTCACGTACGACGAGCCCATCGGCGTCGAGAGCGCCACCCAGGCCGTCTGTGACCTTGCGCTCCGTTTCGGTGAGAGTGTCGAGGATGATGAGGCTCTGATGGTATGTTGTGTGTGGAGTGGGCGTGATGCTTACACGTACCAGTCTCGACCATTCGGTGTCGCCCTCCTGATCGCCGGTATCGACGAGAGGGGCCCTCAGCTGTGAGTGCGACCCCGTGCTACAGGCCGCTCACGCGCAGCTACCACACCGACCCCTCAGGTACCTTCACCAAGTACGAGGCCAAGGCCATTGGCTCTGGCTCGGACGCTGCCCAGCAGTCGCTCCAGGACTCGTTCCACAAGGTGTGTAGCTGTACAGGACATGTAACCAGCTAACGGAACCAGCAAATGACCCTTGCCGAGGCTCACACGCTTGCGCTCAAGGTCCTGAGGCAGGTCATGGAGGAGCGGTTGGACGAGAACAACGTGCAGCTCGCCCAGGTGACTCCCGGTGTTGGCTTCCACATCCTCAACGAGACTGAGCTTAGGGAAGCCATCGAGAGCCTCCCCGCGGCATAAGATGGACAGAGAGAAAGATATGTAGCATGCATGGATACAGATTAACGTGCAGGGTGGTGTGGGTGAGGCAATGGCGTGGGGTCTATGAGTGCGGGTGGGCAGCAACTGGGCACGGTCTACTTGTCAGCAGGCCGGAACACCTTGATACTCCCCCAAGCCCATCCTGCCGCGCGGTCCCACACACCGCCAGCGCCCTTCCTCCTCTGCTCCTCAGTGAGCTGCTCGGCGCCCTTGGGATCGGCGAGCTCGAGCATTACGCCGACGTCGACGCGGCGCGCGCCATCGAGCAGCCCGACCCGCGCCCACTCGAGCCAGACGCCGACCCACCCGCCCGAGCCCTTGCGGCTCGGCTCGCCGAGCAGGCGGACGAGGTCGCGGCCCTTTGTGGTTGGCATGACCTCGTACCGCTCGGGACGGGGGTACCGGAACTCGGCCTCGCCCTCCTTGCGCGGGGGGAGCACGACCTCCGTGTCGGCGAAGTGCAGGTCGAGCGTGGGCGCTTGCGCGTACGCCGGCTTTTTTGGCCGGCTCGATGACTCGGACGCAGGCGGCGGGTTGAAGATGTCGATACTGTCGAGCGCGAGCGGCGACCCGGTAAAGCACAGCGACACGCCGAGCGCGTAGTAGTTGTGGTACGTCGCGTCGGGGTACGCCTTGACCTCTGGCTCGGGGGCGCTACCGAAGAGCGCGGTGAGGGTAGTGCTGATGCTTGCGTTGCTCGGCAAGAGGCCGAAGAGCGCGTGCAACGCGGCTAGGGCGAGGGGCATGGGTGTGCTTGGGCTTGTTGAGACGGCTGGGTGCGGCAGTCAACGAGCTGGTAGATGATGCGGTCAGTGGTTTCTGGCGAGGGTCAGTAGGCGAGTGGAGGTCATGCAGGCAAGCACGTGGATTTGATTCCGCGCGATTGAGCCTGGTCGGAATGACGAGGGGGGAGGACTGCAGCCTGCAGGACAGTTGCTGTTCGCAGAGGGTGAACAACTTCCCGGCGGCAGCGGCAAGTGCAGAGGCCATCGGCAGTGGACCGTGCAAAGAAGGAGGCGCCCAGGAATTGGCAGCTCGGCAGGTCCTGACCCGTGTCGAGACGAGAGAGAGCCAAGCCCGCCTGCTTCTCCGAAGCAGGGGCGGGGCCACGTCCGGTGCCGCCAGCTCCTCGGTCCTATCTCGGATGATTGCGGCGGACCGTAAGCCGTGGGGTGGAGGCAGAAGTCTGAAAGGAGGGCTGGGTGCAGCAAGCCTGTAGAAAGCAGAATGCAGTTCGGGGGGCCTCCGACTCGCAGAGCCATAGGGAGCATGTCGCGTGTCATGACGCAGTGTTTGCTTTGGGGTCATTGCCTTCTGAGTGAGTGACGCTGAGTGACGCTGAGTGACGCAGCGACCATTTAGTCAAGCAGCATCTGCGCAGCCAGCCATACATTCTGCACGTCTGCACCAGCCGCCACCATTTTTTTTTGTTGCTCTCGCTCGCATCCGCGCCGCCTGCAGCCGCAATGTCAAAATGCCAAATGCACGTCGTACCGACCACTGCCGGCGGCCAAAGGTGGGGCAGACAGGGCGGGCAGGCGGTCCGCTTGCAAACCTGCGTTTGCCAAGCGAGGCAAAGGGCCGGCGCCGCTGCGGGTCAGCTGCCTGCCCTCACCCTGGCTCAGCATATGCCGGCGGCAACGCGTGCCGCCGGGCATGGGGGGACACGGCGGCGGTGCGGAGTTAGCAGCGACACGGCGCAGCACCAGAGGCGTTGCCAGGCCTGACGGGCAAAAAGGGACGTCAGCAGTGTTGCTACGTTGCGGCTCCAACAAACAGCCAGCCGCCTGCTCACCCAGCGACGAAACACGCACCTGCGTTTATCTGCCGCTGCCTCTTGCTTTTCCTCCCACCTCTCACATCTCTCACCGTCGCCACTGGCCTGCTTGCTCACTGCACACACTCACATACTCACCACACGACACAACACAACCGGTACGTGACACACCCTTGTTACGGAGCAATCTGCTCCGTGCCCCACACGCTGGGCGGCGCCCGGCCGGCTGTCGGCCGTGGGGGCGGCGCGACGAACGGCGTTTCGCGCTTGCCCCGTCGCCGGATCACCAGGGCGACAGCGAGCAGTGGTGGCCTGGACGCGTGAGCGGGCGTCTGGGAGGCTTCTGGCGCGTGCTTGGTGCGTGGGGCGCAGTGCATGGTGTATGGTACTTGGTGCATGCTGGTGGCTGGCTTCTGGCCTGCTGGCTGCGGGCTGCTCCCTCCCATCTCGTCGCTGTACACACGCCGCGACGACGTCCAGGCCTACCTCACTGCTTCGCCCGCCCCGCCCATCCTTGAGTGACTGTTCATCGTGACTGTGACTGTCCATCTCGCGTTCCACCCCCACCCTCAGATCCCGGAAAGTCAGCTTACCATGACCCAGTCAGCAGCTTCCCTCCCCTCCAACCGCACCCCAACCCCCGCGCACAAAATGTCCAACGGCGTGCTCGAGAACGGCACCAACATCGGCACCGCAGCCCGCAAGGCGTCCATCTCCAACGGGCAGACCTTTTCCGTCAACCGCCGCCCCTCATCCGGCACCCCCGAGCCCCTCCAGGGCTTCACCTCGCTCGACAAGTCAGCCGCGGCCAACGGCAGCGCGCAGATGAGCCGCCGCAGCTCGTCGAGCGCGCCCAGCGGCCACCACGTCGTCTACCATACCAGGACGCAGGTGCGTGCTTGTGTACAGTATGGGGCCTTATCGCTGACAATGGCAGGGCGATGCCGAGTTCCCCCACGCCGAGAAGAGTGGGTAGAGCTGACGCGCGCTGACCCCAAGCTCACACGCGCAGGGACGATTGCCGACCACCTCCGCAAGTACGAGTCGCTCCTCACCAGTCAGTAGCTAGAAACGCGCAGAGGACGCAGCTGACCACCGCAGTCACCCCCCAGCGTATGCGCATGATCGTCACGGCCTTTGAGGAGACTCTCGACAAGGGCCTGCAGAGGAGCGGCGAGGTTGTTGTGAGTTAGCTAGGTTGACTTCGAAGTGCCCAACTGACTCTCCCAGCCCATGAGTGCGTTCCCCAGCCTTTGTTTTGACCATGACTAACCTCCCAGTCCCCACCTTCGTCTTTGGAGTGAGTAGCGAGGCTTGTGCGCACGCACGTGCTGACACCCCCAGTGGCCCTCTGGCAAGGAGACCGGTGACTTCCTCGCCGTCGACCTCGGAGGCACCAACCTCCGTGTGTGTCTCGTCTCGCTCTACGGCGAGGGCAAGTTCGAGGTCACGCAGACCAAGTACCGCCTCACCGAGGAGCAGAAGCAGGGCGAGGGCTCTGAGCTGTGAGTTGACAAGGGATACATGGCGTCTGACTCGCAAGCTTCGACTTCTGTGCCCAGTGCCTGGACAGCTTTATCCGTGACAACCTCGGCCGTGGTGACGACGACGAGCTCCTTCCTCTCGGCTTCACTGTGGGTGATGAACGACCGATTAAGCTCACCCTCCAGTTCTCGTACCCCTGCGAGCAGCTCCGTATCGACCACGGAACTCTGATCCGCTGGACCAAGGGTTTCGGCGCTGCCAACGTTGAGGGCAACGACGCCGCCGAGTTGTTCAAGGACTCGCTCAAGAAGTTTGTGGGTACCTGAATCCTCCTGATCCGAGCTGACCCATCAGAACGTCCGCGCCGAGCTCACTGCGCTCATCAACGACACCACCGGCACGCTCATCGCCTCCAACTACGTCAACCCCAACACTCGCATCGCTGTCATCTTCGGTACCGGCTGCAACGCCGCGTACATGGAGACGGCCGAGAACATCCCCAAGATCGAGTTCATGGGTCTGCCCAAGTCGCAGGAGATGGCCATCAACGTGGGTTACATAAACCGGTACAGTCTCTGACCCATCAGTGCGAGTGGGGAGCGTTCGACTCGTTCAAGCACGAGCACCTGCCCCGCACCCGCTACGACATCATCATTGACGAGTCGTCCAACAAGCCCGGGGAGCAGTCGTTTGAGAAGATGATTGCCGGTCTTTACCTCGGCGAGATCTTCCGTCTGATCCTCGCTGAGCTCATCGACTCTGGCGACCTCTTCCTTGGACAGAACACGTACAAGCTTGAGAAGGCCTACGCCTTTGACACTGCCTTCCTCTCGCTGATGGAGAGCGACCCGACCGACGAACTCCTGACTGTCATTGGCATCTTCAACCACTTCTTCGGCATTGAGACGACGCTGGAGGAGCGCCAGTTCTTCAGGCAGCTGGCTGTGCTGATCGGCACGCGCTCTGCCCGCCTCTCGGCATGTGGTATTGCGGCCATTGCTCAGAAGAAGGGCTACCTTGAGAAGGGCTGCGCTGTCGGTGCCGACGGCTCGCTCTACAACGTGAGTATTGTCTTGTTAACAGCAACTGACGCTGCCAGAAATACCCCCACTTCGCCGACCGGATCCACGAGGCGCTCGTCGACATCTTCGGCGAGGCAGGAAGGAAGATTGTGACGCACCACGCCGAGGACGGCTCTGGTGTTGGCAGTGCGATCATTGCTGCCATGACGAAGAAGCGCAAGAGCGAGGGCTACTTTGCCGACTACTAGAGGGCTCGGGACGTTTATACAGTGTGATATTGATGTACAGATCTAGGTTGGAGGGGATCACGGGTTTTGAATAGATGGGCTCGTCGGCGGCTCCCGCTGCAAGTCGCCGTGAGGCGATACAAAAGGGGCGACGGCCTTTGGGTATCTCGCGTTCACCGCCGAAGCGTGCGGAGCAGCACACGCCGAAAGAGTACCGCGCGGTAGTGCGGTTTACCGCCGCGACAGAGTCCGCGCGGACGAGGGTTCGAGGGGGATATAAAGCTCGGAGGAGGGGTTGAGCTGTGCCCTTCTCCAGACAGCACAAACGACCCACCACCAAATCCCGCCCGCGGCACTCGTCCGGCGCCTCCACCTGCACCGAACTACTCGACTGATTGCGGCGATACCGAGTCGTCGACGACGACGACTTTAGCTGTTGTCTCCACTATCTGTCGACTGGCACGCAAATCCGGCACGCACGCACACGGACACGGACACGAACACGCGTACGGCCGCGACGGCACGACACGGCGACACGACAGCGGCTACGCGCTCCCCCAGCCTGTGCGGCCCCGCTCCCCCCACCCTCTCTCCACCTCCGCCCACTCCACTCCACCCCCCACCCCCCACCCCCCCACCATGCCCCCGAACGAGCTGTACCAGTTCTCGGTCGTATCCGCGCTGATGGACGGCGTGGCCGGCACCGGCATTCCGCTGCGCAGCATCCTCGAGCACGGGTCGCACGGGCTCGGCACGTTCCGCGGCATGCGCGGCGAGCTGATCGCGTTCGACGGCGAGGTGTGGCAGATGAAGCACGACGGGAGCGTGCGGCGGGCCGACGTGTCGGGCTCGGACGGGGAGGACTTCTCGCCCTTTGCGATGGTGACCGATTTCCGCGCCGAGCACAGCGGCACCGCCACGCTCAGCGAGAAGGGCGGCGTCGAGGGCGTGCTTGCGGCCCTCGCGCCGAACGCACACAACACGCACATCGCGTTCCGGCTCGACGGGTCGTTCAAGCGCATCAAAGTCCGCACCGCGCAAGGACAGTGCTACGAAGGCGAAGGGCTCAAGGACGTCGCGAGCCGCCAGGTGGAGGTGACGCTGCCGGCGTCGCGCGGCACGGTCGTCGGCTTCCGCTCGCCCCAGTTCCTGCAGGGCGTCGTCGTGGCCGGCGTGCACATGCACTACATCGACGATGGGCGTACCGCCGGCGGGCATGTGCTCGCGCTTGAGAGCGACGGTGAGGTGCAAGTCCAGGTCGCCGAGCTGTGGCGGACTGTTATGGACCTGCCGCGCGGGGACAAGGCGTTCAACGAGGCGCCGCTTGCGCTGAATGACGGCGGGATCAAGGCCGTCGAGGGGTAGGGTAGGGCGGGGTGGGCGGCAGTGCGGTGGTAGCAGATGCATAGACTGGCATGGGCGTGTAGCTGTTGCTCGTGGCCAAATAGCGATGGCATCGGCTGCCAGGCAGACAACAATCCCCAACACGTGATAATGACAGCGATCTGCATGATCCGCCCTGCGGCTCCCTCCCGATCCGCCCACACCCTCTACACCCACCCGCGCGCGTCATGCATGATTGTCGCTTACCCGGCCGCATCTCGCACCGACGCCCGTCTAAGAAGCCGGGCGGGCCCTTCTGGCCAGGCCACCGTGGAGCGGGTGGAGTCGTGTCGATCCGATCAGCGCGGTGTGTTCCTGGCGCCGTCGGCGGCACCGCGGAGTTGAGTTGGGTGCGGCGGCATGCTGCATGCTGCGGCTTCTACTTGTGCCCGACCGAATGCAAGCAAGCTTGCCCGACGCTGACCACCAACGACTTAGCGCCATTGCGGCCCGTAAGAGGCGGCGCGCGGCGTGTTGCGGTCCGGGAGCGCCGGAGCGTCTAGCAGCCAGCGGAAATGGACGCCGCGTCCATCGTCGCCGCCGCCGCCGCTGTGCACCGCCTCGTCTCGCCTCGCCTTCGACCGGTGTCAACGACGTGCCAATCGCCGAGCAGAGTCCCAGCTCGCATGGAAGGTTTGGCCGCTGGCCGAACAGTTCCTAGAAGATCGACGTCAGCATTGCTGGAGCTGTTGGCTGGTCTGCAGAGTCGAGACAGAGGAGAGGCTCCGGCACAGCCGGCATCCCCGGGTACCCATGACGTATGGCAATTATGATGCCTGTTGCATTCGCCGCCTGGGCGAGACGGCGTGCGACGACGACGACGACGACGTCGACTACTCTGCCGACATTCCTAATTTCCGCTCGTTTCGTCCATTAGTAGGTGCCTCTAGGGCTATTTGCAGAGGAACGGAACGCTGATCGCATCGAGCGAGGTGTGAGCAAACAGGCGAGATGATGCTACACCACACTTGGATACAGGGGCGTGTGAGGTCACTGAACGCAAGCACAGCCAGCCAGTCTCAGCCTCAGCCTCGCGCCGCCGCCCTCGCCCCCGCCCGCGCACGCCTCCGGCGCCGCCGCCACCGCGCCGTCGCCGCCGTCGTCGCCGCGCCTGGCCTTGGCACCCGGCGCCAAGGGGGTGCGTCCTGGCTGCGCAGCGCGAGTGTCCTGTCGCGTTGGATCGCCGCCGCTGCTGCTGCTGCTCGCACGCGTGCTGCGAATCTCACTCGCCGCGATGCCCTGGCTGTGGGGCCTTGCTGTTGCTGCTTGCTCGCTGGACTAGCTCGACAAAGCCGAGGGAGAGAGTTCCGGTTCCTACGGGGTGAATTATGCACGCTTGGTCGTGTGGCCAAATCTAAATCCTCCGGTAACAAAGGGAAGGGGTGGGTGCAGCTTGGGCTTTATGCCTGCGGGGCAGCCAACTAAATGGTAGTCGACTAGTGTAATTGTTGTTCTTTATTACATTCTCGTATAAGGAGAAAAAAAAGCTGTCTCTCTCGCCTGCCTCGGCCGTCAAGTAGTCGTCGTGGGTTCAAAGTAGAGTTTAGTTTTAGCCGACTTGGACTCCTCGAGACCCACTTGCTACTACTACAACTACAACTACTCCTCACCATAACCCCACCCACTCCAAACCCTACAAAACGTCGTGCGTGCGTGCACCCCCCACACTCCGCCCACTCCGCCACTTGCATCACCGCGCGCGCTCGCAATGCCCGCTTCAAACGACAAGGGCGCTGCGGCAGCTGCAGCAGCAGCAGCAACAGCACCGTCAACAGCACGTGCCGCACCCAGCGCCGGCGACCTGCTTGCTCCTGAGGCCGCCATCATGACGCTGCAGCCACCAACGCCAGTCGACGCGCCGCCAGGCTCGGGGATCGCGTCCATCCTCGTCAGTCCCACAAGCATCACCACGCCCACCATCGAAGAGGAGCCAGAGGAACTCCAGTACGACTCACCAGAAGAAGAGTCCGAGGACCCAGCAGCTGCCGATCGCCGCCCCCTCCACCCGTACTCCAAGCCCGTTCGCGGCCACTCTACACCCATTCCCGCGTCGTCAATGAGCAGCCAGCACACAATCAAGGGAAGCGGCGACGACCTGTCCCTTGTCAACTCACCTCAGAGCATGTTGGGCACGTCGCTCCCCTCCTCGTCGGCGTCGAATGCCTCCGTCTCGCCGTCACATCTTGCAAACTCCAGCCCTCACCTCTTCGACCTGCCGAAGCGCGCGCCCTCGCCCTCGTCGCCAGACTACCGCAACGTGCTCCGCTCGTCGCGTCAGAACTCGACCCACCGCGTCCGCGAGACAACCCTCGGCTCCCAGCGCAACACGCTCGACGGCGCCCGCGTCGTCAACCAGTACAAGATTGGACACACCCTGGGCAAGGGCGCCTTTGCGACCGTCTACTCGAGTCTCGACGTCGGCACTGGCGAGGAATACGTGAGTGCTCCCGCGCGACGCCCCTCCCCCGCGGCTGCGCTGACCCTTCTCACAGGCCATGAAGGAGTTCTCAAAGTCCCGCCTTCAAAACAGGATGCTCCACGAGCGACAGATGAAACAGCAGCGTGAGAGGAGGAGACGACCCGCACGCCCTGGTATGCCGGCTCCCCCGCACCCCACACCGCGTCCACCCCTGTCACGCTCCTCCACCATTGACGAGGAGGCTCTCAAAAACGACCCGCTCGCGCTCATCCGTCGCGAGATTGCCGTCATGATGAAGCTCGACCACCCCAACGTACGTTGACTGCGGAATGCAGGGAAGCTGACGCCTCGCCCTAGCTCATCAAGCTCTACGAAGCAATCTCGCTACCCAGCTCGGACTCGCTCTTCCTCGTCCTCGAGTACGGCGCCGGTGGCGTCCTCATGAACATTGAGCCCGGCGCAGACGCGACAAACGCAAAGCCGGCTTTCCCCATGGACCAGACGCGCGAGTACTTCCGCCAGCTCGTCCTGTCACTGGAATACCTCCACCACAACGGAGTGACCCACCGTGACATCAAGCCTGAGAACATCCTCTTCTCCAAAGACAAGGCCCTCGTCAAGCTCGCAGACTTTGGCGTGTCGGAAATGTTCGAGCCAAAGAAGACCAACGATGACCGCATCAAGACACAAGGAGGCAGTCCGGCGTTCCTCAGTCCCGAGGCCTTCACAGCCGGCTCGTCCAATGAAGTCTACGGCCGTCCCGTCGACATCTGGGCCCTCGGCGTCACCCTCTACTGCATGCTCACGGGTACTCTGCCATGGAACACTGCCCACCCTGCCGAGCTCTTCACACGCGTCACCACGGAAGAGTGAGTAGACATCCCACGCCTCGTCACTGACCAACCCAGGCCCGAGATCAAGGACGAGTGGCCCCCCGCACTAAAGGAGCTCGTCACCGGCATGCTCACAAAGGACCCCAGCAAGCGCTTCACAATCCCAGACATCCGTGCCAACCCTTGGGTCACAAACTATGGCGAGAGCCCCCTCGTCGACGTCGAGGAGAACCTGTACTACTGGGGCAAGGAGGTTGTCGAGCCAACCATCGAAGAGATCAAGAAGGCCATCACGTCGCTCCGGTCTCTCTTTACCGTGGTCCGCGCGGTCAACAAGATGCGCCGCCTGCAGAGCATCAGCTCCCAGCAGCGTTCCTTGTCTTCTTCGCTTCCGGTCCCAAGCGACACGTCAGGAACATCTGGCTCTATGGATTCGTACGCTGTTTCTGTCGCAACGGGAGCAACCACGCCTGACCCAAGCGGCAGCCCAAAGGTCGATGTCGAGCACGGCCTGCCGTCGAACCGTGCCTTCTCCGGCTTACCCCCGATCGACACGAGCGCGCCCGTCTTCTCCGACGAGCCGAGCACGATGGACTCGCCGATCGAGGGCGGCTTTGTCGGCTCGCCCGTCGAGATGGCCGCGTCGCCCGCCCAGGTCGACTCGCCACTAGAATGTGAGTCGCCCATCGACGACGCCGACATGGCCCAGCATGCTATCGTCGAGTCGCCCAAGAGCGAGGAGATTGAGCTTGTGGAATCACCCACGGCAGAGTAGCTACACCCACACAAACACGACCTGTATGTACTTTACGCCCCCACACGATCACTCAAACACGAACAATAAACGAACCGTCATTTGTACGAAAAATCATGATAGCATATGCACGTGTATACTGTGTACGCGGAGCGGGGTGGCGTGGGGTCCAGCAGCACAAGGCATTTATACATAAAACGCTTCCTTTCTACTTCACTCTATCCACACGTCTGTCTACCTCCGACTACTAATCTCATACACTGCCTACTGCCGCTCGACCATGATGAGGTTGTCGATCAGCTTGTCCCAGTACTCGTCGCTGCTCTCCTGGGTCGCGTCGCCGCCCGACGTGAGGTTGGCCACGCCGAGCACCGAGCCGTCGAGCCCCGATGACGGGGGGAAGATGACGCTCGTGTCGAGCGCCGCCGTCGCCGACGACGTGCTCATCGGGTCCTCGGTCGGCGTGCCGCCCACGCCGCCCCAGCCCATGAAGCCCAGGCTGGAGAGGTTGGGCGTCGACGCGAACCCGGGCGTCGGCGGCGGTGGGGCAAACCCGCCGGGCGTCATCTGCGCCCCCGCCGGCGTCTGTGCGCCGCCCATGCCAAAGTTGTAGCTGCTGCCCGAGGCATAGCCCAGGCTGTTGTCCAGGTTGGCCGCGGTGCCGCCGATACCGACGCTCAGCGACGCGTTGTTGCTCAGCCAGTTGTCCAGCAGCCGCTGGCTGTGGTCCTCCTCGTGCTCGGCCGAGCTGGCCGGGCTCGGCTGCACGCCCGGCATGAACCCGCTCAGCCCGGCGTGCTGCGGGTTCATGTACCGCGCCCACGAGGCCACAGGCGGGGCACGCGGCGTCGCTGCGCCTGAGGCTGTTGTCGGGCGCGCGGCGGGTGCGGCTCCAGTACCCGATCCTTCGGCAGCGAAGCTGTTGGCGTAGTTCTCGCCCTGTTGTCTCAAGGCGAGGAGGAGCGCCACGCTGTCCTTGTCCTGCGCGTTGAGCTCTCCGGGCGCCATGGTGTCTTCGTAGATCTGGGCTGCTCGTCGCGAGAGCGTGTGGATGATCTGGACCTCCTTGCGCGTCGTCTCGTCGAGCTGCGACACCTCGCTCCATGGGTGCTGCTCGAGGAATGTGGTGAGGATGCGGCGCATGAAATCGGCGTCCGACCCGCGCGGGTCGATGATTGCGCTGATGCCGGCGATCATCGCACTGTTGAACATCTTGAACTGTCCTGCAACAGAGTACAGCCAGTAGTTTGGCACTTCGCGCTGGAAGTCTTGGCGGATCTGGAAATCGAGTTTGGCCGACTCGAAACAAGCCGTGCGCGAGGCCTGGTACCGATTGCTCGAAAGGCGGCGCAGGAGCCATGGGCGCTGCAAGGTCAGCTCGGAGCAACCATGCGATTGAGAGCTAACGTACGTGAAGAATGATTGTTGTCACCAACACCTCAGTCAGCAGCATGAAACGATGCACTGGGAGCCAATAGAACTCTGTGGCGAGTCAGCTGGAGTGATAAACCATCTAGCTAAACTCACGCCTGTCAAGACTCTTGTCTGGATCCCGCATCCTAAAGTGTGGCGGCAGGTTCTTGTTGAATCCGTCCAGCTCCTCCTGCAGCCGCTGCACATCAGAGTACTGTGCTGGCTCATTCAGCTTCTGGAAGTGGTGGACAATTCGGCCGATGATCTGCGAGAGGTGGCGTCGAAGGATGAGGAAGGTGGCAGTGGTTGGCTCGGACAGAGGCTTGGATACTGGAAGTGGGGTGTTGGGATTAGTAAGGTCATAGTCGCTCAGCTCGACGTTTGATGGTGGCCTGGGGGGTTAGGTTATGTCCGATCTTCGTCAACCTACAAAGAATCCGTATAGCTGTCTGAAATACTTGGCGGACGGCCCAGGATCAGACTGTAGAGACGATCGGCGTGGTACAGATGGCTCCACAGCCGTCGCCTGTACTCTGTCTGGAACGGACTGGACAGTGTTAGTAAACGCCACAGTGGTCAGATGGTTGACTCACTCAAGACCAAGCTTTGACCCGTCGCGATGCAAACCAATGGCCTGCGCTGTCCTCAGTGACGCACCCAGCTGCGACCAGCACTCGGTGAGGCGGCGGTCGTGAATCAACACAAGGTACATTGCGCTCTGGTCGTCAGATGGCGTGCCTTGGAATTATACTCACGAGAAGACGAGTCACGACGAGTTCCAGAGACTCGGACTGGATCGCAGTGGCAATCAAAATACTTCGGCGAGCTGAGGGTCTCAGTTTTTTTTATTTCTTCTTCTTCACGTACAGCTCCAGTACATCCGCAGACTTGAGATTTTGCGGGTGTGGTCATCCCCTGCCCACTGGTCTGGTGCGAGGCGGACTGCCATGGCCAAAACAATAAACACAAGTGGCAGTGCTCGAACATTGGCGGGGTCGACCGCCGTGGTCCGATTGTACAAGTCCTCATAAGCTGAGAATGCTGTTAGCTCCTACCCTCTGTGCCATTCGCCATCACTCACAAGTCCGGAACAATCGCTCGTCAATGGGATACCGCACCTGGTTGAGGTGCCGGAAGAACCAGTCAATAACCCGGTCAGCAAACGGCTTTGGTGGCAGTTCTTGGATGAGTTCCTGGACCTGTGGGATGCCGTAAGTTGTTGCACATGGAGCCCGAGCGAGGGCTGAAGGACCTCGAACAAAAAGCGAAAAAGCGTACCTTGTGCGGGCTGACGCCACAGTCGGTGATGAGGCGCTGGAGGTTCTCCGCTGGTGTCCCATGGACATCCAGTTGCATGTTAATGTCCCCGTCTGTGCGCATCTGTGCCGGGTCAGATTGCGTCCTTGTCGAGGAGAAACAAATCTGCTTACACTTTCGGGTACTCCACTAAACGACAGAAGCTTGTTAGCGACCTTCTTGTACTAGAGCCATGCCATCGCCACTCACCCCTCCAACTGCCCCAACCATCCCTTGCCCACGCGGTCGCCTTCATCCGACGACGCGCCCTTGTCCATGCGCTCGATCTCATCAGTAGACAGGTTGAGGCCGTCCCCATGCTTTGGCCTCGGCCCAGGCGGCGCCGGTGGCAGTGGCGGATTGTGGAGCTGGTGCGGGATCAAGTTGGATGGCGAACCTGGCGTCGAGGGGGCAGTCGCCACGAATCGTTGGAAGGCCGTGGCTGTATTGTTGTCGTACGAGTCAGCGTCAAAACTCCCACGAGACGACCTGCGCCAAACGTACACGACAGCCACTCGCGCACGGCATCATAGCCGCCGATTCCTGGGTTATGGCGGACAACGACCGACAAGACGTTTTCTATCCGCTCTATCCTCTCCGTAGCAGCCTGGTCAAGACCGCCTGCTCCGGTATTGGTAGGCGCCGGCGTGTATGGAACCTGTGTATTACCCATGTCGTCAGCCATATTACCCAGTGTATACAGCCCGGGGGGCGGGTACGAACACATAGTTCAGGGACCTTGCGGGCTTCAAGGGGTCAGCAAGGGAGTTTGTTCCGTGATATCGCATGGGTATTGGCTCACCGAGACCTATGCGAGATGTGTCAGAAAAATCACCAGCGTCAAGCAGAGCAGCATCGAAGCATTGCAGTACGTACAGTGTTGGCATGGGTACTCGCGGTTGCACTGTGGATGCCGGGTGAGTGATGACGCTACAAGCGCTTGGAAAAAGCACCGACCTTTTGCTTTCGCTTGGCGCCTGAAGAACACGGTGGTCAGCTTCGGTAAACACACGAATGGCGGCGCCGATCCGCCCATCCACGGCATCCACAACGCCCACTCACACTGGGCGCAGCTCAGACTGATGCGCTTCTTCTTGCCCGTAGCGGGGTCGACGATGCTCTGGCTCCGGCCGTCGTTGGTGGGCTTCCGCTCAATTGGTGGTCGGGGCGCTCCTGGTGCTTCCGTCGCGGGGGCGATAGACCGCTTGACGGACGGAGAATGGGCGGGTGCGCCCGGAGACGACACATGAGAGAGTGCCGAGGGTGTGTTGGGCGGGAAAGAGTCTTTTCGGGTCGGTTGCTGGGTGGTGTTTGTCTGCAAATGCGGAACGATGGGGCGGGCTGCAGGCGGGGCGGGCTGCTGCTGCTGCGACGTAGATGGCTGGCTCTGGGCCGCCATTGCGAGGGCTGTCGTGGATGGATGGTGGTTGTGGTTGTTGAGAGGGGTGGAGTCGGAACAGAGGTGTGCGATGGGGGCGTGCAAGGGACCAGGCAAGGCAAGAGCCGGGGTGAGGAGTGAGAAGCCAAAGTGGGGGGCGTGTCGACTCGGTTGGGTGAGTGAGTGGTCGGCGGCATGCTCACGCTTATCTGATAATAATCCCACCCAAAAAATAATGCCCTGACGTGCGACGGCGGCGGCTGCGCTCTGCCAAACACCACCACGCGGCCTAACTCCGATTGACCCGAACAAGAGGCACAATGCCCACGGAACACCTCGGCCATATGCACATCCACATATACACTACTACACTGCTCTACAGTCCCCCAGTCGAGGCATGCAATTCCTCCTCGGTCATCTGCCCAAGCGCAGCATCAAAGCTGTATTCGGACTTGACTGTTGACTCTGTCTCGGGGGCCACGTCGGTCTCGGTTGGCGCGGTTGGTTCTGCGGTCCTGCCAACACGTGTAGTAGACGCTGGAACGCGCGACGTCGCCTCATCCTGCGCCGCTAGCTGCTCTCGGATAGCTGCCGGATACAGGGTCGCAAAGGTCAAGTATGACGTGTGGCCACGCATCTCAGGCGAGGGCTTGATCAAAACCATCGAGTTCCAGGCGACAGACGGCTCGTCATAAATGGTCGTTGGCGCAGACGCAGACTCCGTCGGGTCCTCCGTGCCGGTCACTGGATCTTCCGACGCGGTGGCTTGAGGCTCCTCGGTACGAACCTTCTTTGTCGTCTCCTTTTCATCCGAAGGCTCTGCTGACGGCTTGCGCTTATCACGCGACAATGTGTTGTCCTCGACCATGTCGACATCCTTGCTCTCGCCCTCGGTCTCTCCTCGCGCCTCGGCCTCCTCCCTGGCCTGCTGCTCTTTGAGAATGCGAGCCTTCTCACGCGCATTCCGCATCTGCGTCACGCGTCTCTCCTCTTTCCTCTTCTCGTGATCTCTCAACCTCTGAGTGATCTGAGACACGTCCTCGAGGTGGTGCGAGTGCTGGGGAGGAGGGGGGACGAGGTCATACGTGCGAATAAGCACCTCCTGCGTGGCAATGTCTGGCGGTGTGAGCACATGCCAATGACACACCGTTTACAATCTTACCTGAGAACCCATGGTCACGGAGAGCCGAGGCCGTCTTAGTGACCTGCTCGATACAGGGGCTAAAGCAACAGATTCGCGTGACAAGGTTGGGCTGGCATTAGCACTTGGCGCAGGAGGCTCAACTCACGTTTAAAGCATCAACAGCGTGGGGGATAGCTTCCCACGGTGCTGGCAAGTCGAGGAATACTGAGGCATATCAGTCCCATGTCCATTCGGTTTCACTGTACTCACTCGCTTCGACATCCTTCACCTCATTGAAGCCATCCTTGCAGACATTCCGGTGTTGCAGGTGGACATTAGTGAGACCATGCTCAACGAACTCCTCGCTAGGCAAGCATTAGTGCAATCCAGAGTTAGGACAAGAGCACTCACCCAGCCTTCTCAAACCTCGTCTTGTGGTACTCGAAGCTGTTGACCGACCCATTCTTGCCCACAGCTCGGGACAAGCTGTGCGTCATGCTTCCACTTCCGGTTCCGGCCTCAATCACCTTGCCACCAACACGGACGCAGAGGCGCTGGATGATGTAGGCGATGTCGGGCATATACAGAATCTGCGTTCGGTGGGGCAGCGAGAGCGTCCAGAGCTCGGGGGTGGGGCGGAGGAGGTGGATGTAGCCAGACTGAGGAGGGGGCGAGTGCAGCTGAGAGAAAGTCGCGTCAGCTTCTGGCAGTACGCGCCCGACACCACTGCACACACCTTGGAGCCAAACTTGAAGCCAATCATATCGTCATGGCTGTACCGTCCAAACTTGTTGTGGAAGAACTCGCCGGGGGTGACGGTGATGGCGGTCATGTTGTCGCGCGACTGGAGAGGTGTCAGGATATGAGCAGGACCGTGGACTTACCATGAAGATGATGACCAGGTCACCAGCCTCAATGCTGACGCGCGAGTGGAACATGCTGGGCATGATGGGCGTCGTCTTTGGTGTGTGTTGCCTTGTTGACCAAGTCGATGTGTAGGAGGTCACCGAGCACAAAGCAGCAGCAGCTCGCGGTCACTCTGTCAACTTTGTGAGGTTCAGGCACGGCAAGGCCACGTGGGGTATTTAATGACGTGTGAATAATTTTGGGAAGGGCAGATTAGGCGTATTTGTGTGCGTGAGGGGAGCGCGTTTTGGAGAGATGAGCAGCGGCAACGGCGGCAGCGGCGGCGGAGGCAGCTGGACGTGCCGCGAGGGCAGAGTTGATTGACTGTGGTGAGTGGAGGAGACGACTGGTACAGGGCGGCGCGAGCACGGCAACAGGTAGGCAGCCAGGCCCGCTTTATATTTCGCCTCTTAGGTCAACAACAACAACTCGCACTTCCACATCGACATTGTCAACCCACAACAACAATGTCGGACGCTCAGATCGATCAGGTCATGAACCTGGGGGCGCTCCTGCACTCATTGATCAACCCAGCCTCAAACGAGGCCTACGTCCGAGACCAAGCCACATTGACAGAGCTCTTCAAGGTACCCCAGTTCTTCCTTCGCCTCCAGGACTACGCCGTAGACAAGTCAATCAGCCAGCCCGAACGACTGTTGTCCTCGGTCATTTCGGGCCGAGAACTCAAGGCAAAGTGGCGCAGCAAGGTCCTCGTCCCCGACAGCATCAAGCCCGCAATCCGCGAACGCCTCTTCAGCTTCCTCGAGGAGGACGACTTTGGTGTGAGTTCTACCGTGTGGCAAACCAGGCGGCACACGACACTGACTTGACGCTTAGATCGCCCGCCCTCAACTCACCCTTCTCGTCGCGGTCGCACGTGTCGAGTACCCCAAAGTGTTCCCCGAGCTCCCTTCGCTGCTCCTCAACTCCCTCACCAGCTGCCTCGCCCACCTCGACTCGCACCCTCACGGGGCTGCAGCCGACCCAGCGACGGCGACCCGCCTCCTCAGAACGCTCTGGACCATCAATGCACTTGTAAAGGAGTGGCGCACTGTCAAGATCGCTTCCAGTGTGCAAGTCCTCCAAAATCTTGAGGAAATCTTCGCCGCCCCGGTCGGCAAGGTACTCGAGATCTGGGCCAACAGGGAACGCAACGGCGACGATGACTGGGTCATCGGTGAGGCCGGCCGCTATGCTTTCAAGTGAGTCCAGCGCGGAAGTGCATAACATAAGCTAATACTCCTAGGACCCTCGCTCGCTTCGGGCAGTGGCACTGGACCAAGGCCAAGGGCTTGCAGTCTGAGAAGGGCCTGCAGCATGTAGGTTGACTGGACTGGGCCGGTGGTTGTGTGCTAACGCAATGTGCACAGATCAAGGTCCTGCTCCACCACTCGGTCCACTACGCCCCCCTCATTCAGGAGCATCGTCTGCGCCTGCTCCGCTCTCCTCCCTCTCCTGCCCCGCCAGAGTACACGAAGCTTATCCACTCATTGATCAAGCACCTCCGGGCGATTGGCAAGTGGTGGCGTGTGATGATTGCAGCGGACCCCAAGGGCTGGTGTCAACTCGACGGTGCGACAAATGGCGTGGGATGGTGGTGGGGCGCTGTGGGTGGCGTTGTGGCGGGCAGCGATGGTGCTGTTTCGGACGACGGTGAGTGACGGGTCGTTGTCATAGCTAACTAACACTTGCAGACTCTGATGAGAACCCCTACCCCAAGAGGTTCCTCCTTCTCGGCATGCTCCTGTTCAAGGACATCCTTCCTATCCTGGCGCATGACCACCCCAACAGTGAGTGCCCAACAAGCAAGGCGTTGACTAACTGGCACCAGTCTTCACTTCGGACTTCATTCTTGCTGCCCTCCACTTGCTGATCGACAAGCTGCTTCCTCTCACCTCAGCCGACCTCGAGGGCCTCGAGGACGAGGCCGAGGAGTGGCTTATTGCCGAGAGCCACGACGAGGAGGCTTGGGCGTTCGAGTTCCGAGTGGGTTGCTGCATCATGAGCTCTGTACTGATAGCTAACATTATCCAGCCCTGTGCGGAGCGGGTTCTCATCGCCCTTAACAATGCCTGCCGCCACTTGCCTGCTGACAGGAAACCAATCGAGCCCGAGATGCTGAGGATTCTCGCCGAGACTGAGGGTAGGTGGCTGTATGAACTTCTAAGCTAACCCCGGAGCCCTTGCGCCTACAGACCTGCCAAGTATCCTGCGAAAGGAAGCCGTGTACTGTGCTGTTGGGCGTCTCAGCCGAGCCCTCGCTACTCACGGTGGCGTTGACTTCAATGGCTTCCTCCACGGCGTGAGCGCATGGCTCGGCCAGCCCCAGCCCCTGATCCGCATCCTCAAGCGCCGTGTTGCATGGCTTATCGGCCAGTGGGTCGGTTCGGATGAGGAGTGTGCCAAGATTTCTCTCGTCTGGCAAATTCTCATTCATCTCTTGGCCGAGCGCGGCGAGACATCGGACGCTGCAGTCAACCTTGCGGCCGCCATCGCTATCAAGGAATGTGTTGATGTGAGTGCGACAACTTTCAGCACGTCGCTAATGTTAATAGCTGTGGGAACTCGAGGTCAGCTACTTTGTGCCGTACATCGAGCAGACGGTCAACGAGCTGTATGTTGGGGCAACCTTGCACTGCTGACAATCACCAGCATTAAGCTTCTCGGAGAGGCGACAACATTGGATGGAAAGCGCTACGTCAGCGACACTATTGGTGTCATCATCGAGCGCGTCGAGGACAAGGTAGGCCGCTCCTCTGCCACCGCTAACAAATGTTCAGATGCTCCCCTACCTTCCCACTCTGGCACAGGCCATCCCCAGCCTCTGTGAGTAACACAACCTGTTTGCAGCATGGACTTACGATTGCAGGGCACGGTGCTGTTGGTCTCGAAGGCGAGTGGCTCTTCAAGGCCTCACTGGTCGTTCTCACGACCAAGATCGTTGCGGTAAGCCTTGCGATACAATCAGCGAGCTGTCACTAAGATCACACAGGCCGCCAAGTTGTCATCCGGCAACCTCATGGAACTCGTCATTCCCCTCATCGAGGAGAGCTTGCAGGAGCCTGCCAAGTCATTCTTCGAGGAAGACGGTATCATCTTGCAAGTCTACCGAAGTTTGTTGAAACTGCTGCTGACGTCCACAGGTGGCAGACTGCGCTTTGGAACGCGGCGTCTCCCTACCAGCCTACCCCCGAGACAGGTCTCGTTCGCCTCCTCCCTCCGCTCCTGGGAGCTATTGGCGAGAACATGGACCTAATTAAGCAGCTGCTGCCGCTGCTGGACTCGTACCTGCTACTTGATGCGGCCGGACTTACCCAGGTGCGTGTTATAAACCTCTGTTAGTATGCCGCATACTGATGGAGCAGAACTTTGGTGGTGCGATCTGCAACTCGCTTATGCAGTCGATCACGACTGCCGGTAAGAACGCCGAGGCGGTCCAGCGCATTCTCGCCACTGTTCACCTCCTGGTCCAGACTGCTCCTCTCGAGTCGCTTGCGCAGAGCCTCCTCGAATCGGGCCTGTACAACCACATTCTCCAGGCACTGGAGGACGACAAAGCGTCGGGCACCATTCTTGCGGCCTACTTGTTCATCCTCGCGCGTATTGCGCTGCGTGACCCCACCATCTTCCTTCAGCTGGCGTCGGAGCAGGCTCGTATTGGCCACCGCGACGGCCACAAGCTGCTTGAGGAGATCTTTGATGCCATGTGGCGCAACTTTGACTATGTTGCCGAATCCCGCAACAAGAAGACGATTGCGATGGGTGCGGGTGCGCTGCTCACCACGGGTCACACCCAGGCCCTGGAGCGTCTCGACGGCGAGTTCTGTGAGTAGTTAGAGCCCGCTCTGCTTGCAGCTGACACACCAGTGAACATCTTCCTGGATGTTCTTGGCGATCTTTCGCCCGTGCAGGATGATGGCAGCCTGGGCCAGGGCGAGTGAGTACGACTGCGTTGCATTCCATTGACGCCCCAGGGCCTCCCTCAACCACTGGAAAAACGACCACCCGTCTCAGTGGGGCGAGATTGAGCATACGCCCGAGGGATCTCGCCGTAGCACGCTCGAGGATGCCGACCCTGCGTTCCAAATCCCGCTGCGCACGTACGTCGTCGACGTGCTCACGCGCGCGCAGGCGGTTGGCCTCGGCCCGTACTGGGATCGCGCCGATGCGGGGGCCAAGAACAGCCTCGAGAAGTTCCTTGCATAGATAGGAGTGGAGTGGAGCGTCGTGTGACGATAATATTGCATACATGCCATTGTAGATTAAGTAGATGGAGCATGAACATGCGCGGTGCCGCGCGGGGACAATGTGTGGCAGCGGGGCGATGAGGACGCCACCAAGTGTGCCACACTCATCTTGGATGACTGAACGGCTGACACCATGAGTGTGCGGGGCGCAGCTGGGTCGTTTCCTTGTCTGCGTCATGGCAACTGAGTGTGTTCTCATCCTCCCACACGACGACATGAGCGAGACTGCGCGGCGCGACGACAGCGGAGCGGCGACACCGACGACGAGGCGCACAGCCAAGCCAGCCACGCGGACATCATCACCGCCGGCGGCATGCCGGCGCGCAGGGCGGAGGGGGTCGGCGCCGGCGCCCGGAGGCAGCGGCACGCACGCGGTGCAACCGAAGGCGGGCGCGGTGACTGCTGTCCCGACGAACGCGAACGCGCCAGCACTGGCGCCGGGGCCGGCAGGGGCGTCGGCGTCGGCGTCGCCGCCTACAGCAACGACCCCACCGGCACCAGCAGCAACGACGACGGCGGCAGCAGCGACAGCAACGGCGACGGCGGCTGCACCGCGGTGGGCCACAGCATCCCCCACCACCGCCGAGCCCCAGCAGGCGACACAGCAACGCAGCCCCCACGCGCCAGCCACGCAGCCAGCCACGCAGCCAGCGTCGGCACCGGCGCCGAGGCCGAGGCCAAGGCCAAAGCCCGCCGACACGCTGGTGCGCGCCGCGCCCAGCATCCCCGCAGCGGCGCGCAAACGGCCCGCGGCCGAGCCCGACTCGGATATCGAGTGCATTGGGAGCAAGGCGGCGCCGGCGCCGGCGCGCGAGGCTAAAGCCGACTCCAAGCCCAAGCACGAGCACAAGCACAAGCGTCGGCGCGAGGAGGGGCGCGACGGCCGCGCGCCGCGGCCCCTGCCCCGGGTCGCGGACACGCCGCTGCGCGAGATCTCGCCGTCAATGGCGCATGTGACGCCACTGCCGTTGCCCGAGGCGGGGCCTGACGGCCCGCGCATCGGCGGACGCGGGTGCCGCGTGCTCGGCGCGAGCGTGCGCCGCAACCTCCTGCGTGAGCGCTTTGTTTGCCACACTCCGCTGACGCACTGACGCCCGCCAGACCTCCTGCTCGGCGGCGTACAGGGCCGCACGGCGCACCCGCTCGAGCATGTGCGCCGCGCCGCGCCGCACCTCCGCCTCGGGAGCTGGGAGGACGTCGCGGCGCATGTCGGCGCGCGCCCGGCCGACATTGAGCGCGTGCGCCAGGCCGCTGCCGACATGATGCGCTTCCATGCCCAGAGTATTTATCGCGCTGGGCGGCTGTAGGAGGCGACAAAGGAGCGAGGCACGAATAGCCGGTGCAGTCAGACAAAACTCGGTTGGTAAACGGTCAGTAGGGAAGTAGGTTAGCCACATGCAGTCAGTTCCGAGGCCCCACCCACCCTCCTATCAATACGTGAATCTCATATCTGTCCAAAGCTAAACTAACTACGGCATGGATATCAACAGGGCGGCTGCAGCCGCAGCAGCCCAATGGTAGAGTCCGTGTTGGAGCGCAAGGCACTAGTGTCCATACGGTCGGTCATAAGGAGTGAGGGGGGGTTGCGAGTTGGTTAGAATCTCGCGGGGGCGGCACCGGGCGGCAGGCTCGATCCGTGAGACTGCGACGACGTCGGCGACATGGCGTTTGAGCGTCCCGTGGAGGTTCGCTTCTGGTGCTGCTGGCGAGCGACACGGCGCACAGGGTCGGCAGCGCTCGCGGGCGGCACGTAGCCGGGGTCTACGAGCGAGACGCCGCGCGCAGCAGCGGGCGCTTCTCTCCTGTCGCCCGAGTAGCTCAGCTCGGGCGACGTGCGGAGGATTGGCTGCTCCTCTTCGTGGTACTGTTGCCGGTAGCTAGGCTCACGGCGAGTGTCGACAGGGCTGCGGTTGGTTCGGCGAGAAGACTCGCCAGACGAGGATGAGGGCTCGCTGCGGCCAGGGAGACCTAGGTGCTGCGATCCCGGAGTGTATTCGGACGGGCTCTGGGCGTAGCCCGAGCCGTAAATAGGGCTCTGGCTGGGGCGCAGGTTCGAGTTGGACTCGGCAGTGTACAGGCCGCTCTGGTACGTCTCGCTAGTCGAGACCATCGAGTAGCGGTTGCTGTTCTTTGGCGAGTTGGAGCGCTGGATGACATCGTAGTACGAGTCGCGCGACGTCGTACCCTCGCGCCAGCGGCGCTCACGCTCAAATTCGATCCAGCGCTTCATGACAATGTTGGACGAGTCGAACGTGCCCTCCTTGTCGCCGTGCGAAGAGTCGCCCTTGCCCTCACCCACGACCTTACGCGTCTCACCCCAGGAGAAGTCGTCCATGTGCCAGAACGAGTAGGCAGGCAGGACAAAGTTCCAGACGGGGAGGGAGAGCAGGTACATGAGCATCCAGCCGACGTAGACGATCTTGCGCGACGTGATGATGATGAGCACACCGGGCAGACCGAGAATACAGGCGAGAAGGACGAGCGAGACGATGGGCTTGTCCTGCTTCGTGACGCTCTTAGGGAGAATGGTGATGATGAGGATGTAGAGCGTGAACGAGATGGCGGCGGGCAGGACGAGGGTACCGACGAGGTCCATGAAGACGACGAACTGCATCGAGAAGCAGAATGTGCCGCAGAGGTCGCGCACAAGCATGAGCTCGAACAGGTTGTGGATAGTCGAGTTGATCCAACGACGACGCTGAGAGAGCAGGACCTTGAACGTGTCGGGGACAATCGTCTTGCAGACAGCCTGCGGGCAGAAGACCATCTTGCGCTTGGGGAACGTCTTGAGCATGAGCGTCGAGAGGTATCGGTCCTCTCCAAGGAGCAAGAGGTTCTTCTTGTGCAGCGTGTCGACAATGTTCTCCGAGTAGTGTTCGACAATGTCGGGGTTGGCGAGAATAGGGACCCAGTAGCCAGAGTCACCCTTGGGTGACTTGATGCGGTACATGGAGAAACAGCCGGGGAGACAGGTAACACCACCAAAGACGGACTCGAACGCCTTGGTCTGGTGGTGCGAAATGTAGTACTCGAAGACCTGGATCATGGTAACCCAAGTCTCGCGCTTGTTGGCAATCTTGGTCTCGCCACAGAGACCCATGATCTCAGTGTCGTTGACCATGCAGGCGTTCATGCGCGAGACCGAGTCAGGGAAGACCTTTGTGTCTGCGTCGACACAGAGTACCGTTTCGTATCTGTCTGGCGTCACACCAGTGCAGCGCCAGATTGCGTTGAAGAACTCGTACTCGAACGTGGTCATGCGTTCGTCGAACATGACCTTCTGGAGGAAGCCCATGACTACAATCTGCGAGTCACGCTTACCACGGTTACCCGGCTTGGCGTCGTTGCGCTCCAGCGGGTTACCAGTCTTGGCAACGAGAACCATGGGCACGCGCTGCTGCTTCGAAGGCTCAACGGTGTCGTTGTCGTAGTCGTAGAAACCGGCGAAGACCTTGGCCATGTTGTGACGCTTGTGGCCGTCGGCAATGGCAACGTAGGAGTGGGCTTCGACCTCGGTCTCGGGCACAACCAGCTCCTTCATCATGCTGAGGACAATGTCGGGAGTGAACTGCTTGGAGCCAGAGCCACGGACCATGCCGTCACAGACGACGAGGATAAGCTTGTGGCTGTTGGGGTAGTCGGTAGTGGCAATCGAGTCGAGAGTGGTTCGAAGACCCTCGATGGACTCGGAGTAGGCAGTGACAAGACACAGGGTGTGGACGAGCGGGTAGCCGAAGGGCTCAAAGTCGGCCGGAGGCTGGGGGACGACATTGTTGAGAGGCCATGGGCAAGGCTGCTCTGCAGCGAACATGGACTCGCCGTCACGGCCAAACGGCAGCGATGACGAAGAGCGCGAGCCGCGGAGCATGGGCGAGCCAGGGGGCGTGTCGCGAGCACCGCCAGGAGTCAGCTTGCTGCCGTAGAGGCTCGAGCCCTGGCGGCGGCCCAAGTCGTAGGAAGAGCCACCGTAGCCGGTACCAGGGCGTGACTGAGAAACCATCATGGTGTTGGCTTGCGTGAAGCGAGACTGGGTTGGGAGGAAGTGGCTCTTCTTCTTGTTCTCCTTTGCGTTGGGACGGAGGTAGCCTGGGGCTGCGCGGTAAATGTCGTCTGTCCAGTTTTCAATCTCTTCCGCGCGCTTCATGCGCTGCTTGTAGCTCTCGCCCTTGAAGTTGCCGATGCGCCAGCTGAGGAACCAGCCAAAGTACAGGGCCATAAAGAACTTGATAAGCACGGCGCCGAGAATGAAGACGAGCGAGACGTAGAGCACAATGTTGGAAGCGACACATCCAATGGTAATGGAGTCGACAAAGCCGACGCGGATAACGTCGTTGAGACAGTTGCCATACTCCTCCCAGCCGGCACGGCTCATGAGACCGGTGATGTCACGACCACGGAAAGTGGCGTTGCCCGATTTCATAGCGTCGAAGAGAGGGGGGTAGTTGACAACATCCTTGTTGAGCCACTGAAGCAGGTTCATGTCAATGACGGAGCTGCAGACGTCAGCAAGAATTCACAATGTACAGTTGGCGGGCAGCTTACCCCTTGTACACGGCGAGGTTGGCAGTCTGGTTGCGGACCTGCTCCCATGTGAAGTAGACGACACCGGCGTAGCGACCGTCCATCTTCTCCTTGGCGAGGGCCTGGAACTGGCTACGGGCGGACGGAGACGTGTGGCAGTTACGAGCTGAATCGTAACCCGACTGGTCGACCGTGGTGGTGCCCCCCTGCGCAAAGATGTTGCAGGGGAAGTACCAAGCCATCTGGTTGCCCTGGCTGGGGATGGTGGTCGACCCAGGAGCAGGGGTGATGATGTTCAAGCACTTCTGGTTCACATTCTGGAAGAGGAATGAAATGTCGCGACCACCTGCCATGTAGCCGTCCATGTAGAGTGGGCTGTTGGTGGAGTTGAAGGGACCAATGGTGGGGTGGTGCCAGGTGCCAAGGTCGTAGGTGTAGCCGTTGACGATGACGTTCGACGTCGACACATTGCCGCTCTTGAGACGGAGGCCCGAGGGGCCACAGACGACGTTGGTGAAGCCGAAAGTAATGAAACCGACAATTGCCATCAGACTGGCGCAGATGGCGACGATACCCATCTTTTCCCGCCACGCACGCTGGGCCTCGGGCGTCTTCTTGCCAAAGACCTTGGAGATGATGAAGGGGGGGATCCAGCAGGTGATGACGAAACAGTAGATCATCCAACCGTCAATGGGGCCGGGGGCGATACCAGCGCAGCAGCCTCGAGGCTTTGCCTCGTCTGCAGGCCTGGGCTGCTGAGCAGTCTGGGGGCGAGGAGCCGCGCGCGAAGCCTTGCGGCGGATAGTCGCGCCGCGCTTGAACAGGTTAAGGCCCGACTCGTTGGTGTCAACGTCGCCGTCACGGCCAAGGACCGATCTGCCGCGACGCAGGTTGGCACCGCCAGTGTTGTTGGGGGCGTAGGGCCGGTTACCCGTGTCTATTGGGTGTCAGCGGCGCGATGGCAACGCGCACATAGGCTGCTACTCACTACTGGGCTGGACGCGGACATTGTCGTCGGTTGCGTGCTCGCGGTAGTGGTATTGGCGGTGTCCGGGCTCAATGCGCTCACGCTCTGGGCGCACCATGCTCTTTTTCCGCCTCACATCGCCGCCGGCCTGCGAGAAGCTGGGGTGGCCGCCATAGCCGCCCTCCTCGTAGCCGAGCTGAGCAACATTGGCCGACGTGCTCCCAAAGCTATCCTTGGAGGGGAGCGCGGGCGGCCCAGGTGGTCTCTGGAGCGGCTGCTGCGAACCGCGGCGGGGTGGCTGGGCGGCCTCCTCGCTGAAGGAGACGTTGGTGTTGAATGGGGGGCGGGACATTGTGTGTGCGGTGGGTGTTTGAATGATGTGGTTCTACAGGTAGGTTGCTAGCTTTGCAGTGGTGGTGGTGGTGGTGATGTTGTTGGGTCTATACTTGCATGGTCCGTAGGGGGTCGTGAAGGGGTCGGAGGGGGGGGGGGGGGACGTGAGCCGTGGCGATGGTAGTCAAGAGTCGTCGAGGCTGCGCAGGTGCGTGTCAGTGACAATGATCTGCGGCGCGATGCAGGCCAAGCGCGAGGGAGTGATCGGAGATGACTGGGCGACGAGATATGCTCTGTCCAGCCAGCGTGATCAGATGTGGTGTCTGTGCCGAGCGAGGATCCGACGACGAGCTTGGTGACTGTGCGAGCCGAGGTGTGTTGGGGATGGGGGTTTTGTGTCTGCGGGAAACTGGGAGGCGATGCAGGCCGGTGGTGGTGGTGGACGGCGGCGGGGGTGCGGAGGGCCAGCGACAGGAGCGACTGCTTACCTTGGCTCTGTTCAACTCGTGTTCGCGCTGTGCCACGGTATGCACGAGCTTCTGCGGCCCACGGCGACGAGGTTGTGCGATGTAGAGAGCGAGATGTGCGGCTGCACAAGACGGTGGTGGTGTTGGGAGGGTGGAGAGTGAGGGCGGTCGAGCGAGGCGGTGACAAGAGCGCTTGCTGCTGCTGGCTGGGTGCAACGAAAAGGGTCCGCTCGCAGTTGCTGCTGCTGCTGCTGCTGCTGCTGCTAGTTTGTTTTCGATGGCGGCCTTGTTGTGCGTGTGAGCGTGTGCCCAGCGTCGTCAAGTGTATGTGCGTGTGTTTGCCGACGGCCTGCCGAGGGCTTGAGGAGCGAAGAGTTGGTGGGGAGGAGGACGAGTGCAACGGCGAGCAAGCTGGCTTGTGCGAGGATGCGTCGAGGCGAGGAGGCAATGGTTCAAACCTGATGCAGGCGAGGGGGTAACTGGCGGCCGGCGGTGGTGGTGGTGGTGGGAGTGGTGGTGCTGCCAGGGTGGGTGTGCCCTTAGTGCCTCTCTCCTGCCTCGCTTGCTCTGCCTGCTCTGCCTGCTGTTACAGACTTGCAGCAATCAAGTGAGAGCGCCAGGGTTGCCTCCAGGGGGCGGGCGACGCCGGGCGTAAGCGCAGAGACTGACAGCCGGCACGAACTCCAAGGCCCCAGTGTGCCGTGCCGTCCGAGAACTCGAGGCAGGGAAGCAAAAAGGGGGTGTGTGGTGTCGACGATGCTCCCTCGGCGCTCATGCCCAGCGACCTCTCCGACTGCCTCCACCCCTTCAGGGGCGGGTGTTTGTGTCGCGCCCTCTGCTCCCAACGGACGCAGACGACGCGCCCCGCGCCATGCCGCAGCAGGCGTCGACGCGAGTGAAAGAGCGAGCGTGCGTGCGTGCGTGCATAACAGCGCATGCATGTATGCAATCCTCTCGCTTGCTTGGCACCGTGCAATAGTGGTGGTAGCCGCTGTGGCATGGTGGTGGCAGCCGCAACAGCCCTGTCGTGACAAACACGCAGAGGGGTTAGGGCAGCAGGCCGAGTTTCGCGCAGCCGAGACGACAATAGCAGCAAGCACGCCGACGCGACCATGCCCCCAGCCGGCGCAAGCTCGGGCTCTTGAACGTCTTGCATGCATACAGTCATGCACGCACGCACCTAGGAAGCGAACCTCCCTCGCCCCCTTCTCTCCACCTTCACTTCACGGGCGTCACGACCCCCAACCTTGGAGGCACCAAATGAGTGGGATGCACCTGGGTCTGGCTCAGGGTACGCCTGTCGCAGATTGATGATGATGGATCTACTGGCGCAGGGCGCAGGGAACAAAGAGCAGCGAAAAAATATGCAGTGCTCAGTCACGCCGGCAGGCCACAAGTGGACGCTGCCATTCGCTCCCACCCACGCACGCCACCGACCTCTCACACACACTTCTCGTAATACACGGTTAGGGGAGCCGTCAACATCAGCATCCACCGTTTCATGACGTCAGGCGCTGATCACCTTGAGGCCCTCTCCCTGCACGAGCGGCCTGGCCTGGCCCGCCAACAAACCTTTGGGCTAATCAGATGTATGCAGGCTGCGGCTGTCGCGACTGGTCGTCGGCCGGCTCACAGTAGCCAGGTATATGTTATGTGCTAATGGAAACATGGACCGAAATGGTCACTACTACAGCACCTCGATCCTCACCGCTCCTCACCTCGCCTCCCTTAGTCGAGGCGTGCATGAGGAACGCCCTTCTCGTTGAGGTAGCCTCCAGCCACGCTCCGCAGATCCCTCTTGACACAGCGCTGAAGGACAGACACGAGGACCGTCACAGAGGCGACGAGCGCAAAGATAGCCTTGATCGGGTGCTCGACAGCCCAGTGCTGCAGGGTCAGCAACGCCGCCAAAACATCCCGACCACTCACGCTCAGAAGAATCATGTTGATCGTAGCGTTGCGTGCGCTCCAGCCAGTCTCAATCTTCTTGGGCTTCAAGAAGTTTCCCTGGTACACGCCCTCGAGCACAGAGAAGATATCGGTGCCAGTGTACTTGACCTGCTCTTCTTCGATTGTCTGGTCGTAGTACTGGTTCATCTCCGTGTCAATGACCACGACGGCAGGCAAGTCCTTCTTTCGGATTCTGGGAGGTCAGCCTTGCAGCGTTCTAGCAACCCACCCATAGGTTCGCAAGGCCCAGCTGGACCACTTGTCGCCGTCGACGGCAGCGAACCAGACCGGCTGCGTGAACGGTCGGCCGCCGCGTTTCCATGTCTTGGAGACCTCCTCCAGCTTCTTCCTCTCCTCGACGCCACGCTCGTCACCGTGCACAACACCAAGCACGACGAGCGGGTGCGCGTCATTCTTCATGACATCCGCATAGTTGTCCTTGCTCAGCTCGACCAGGCTGGGCTGGCGGTGGGTGTTGATGAAGCGGCGCAGTTTGGCGTCGAGCGTCGGGAGGGCAATGCTGCCAACGGGCTTGTTTGAGTGGCCTGCAAACGCCAGCAGCAGTGATGAGGGCACTGGGTTCGGGATGCTCAGGTTGACGTAGAGCAAGGGGTCGGAGGCGGTGTAGGTTGGCACCGAGTTCTTCAGAATGCGAAGCGCGTCCTCGGTCTGCTTGAGCTCGTCCAAGGTGGTGTCAAAGTTCTGCATGTAGAGGAAGAAGATGTCGTCGTGTGCCAGGATTCCATAAAAGTCGCTGCCGTTGATGCGCTTGAGGTTGAGGCTGAGTGTGTGAGCAGTAGTCGGCGTATCCCAGCACCCACTCCTTCGACTTCTCAATGGCAAACTCCTTGATCTTCTTCTGCGACCGAGAGCCGACGTATTCGATCAGGTCGGCGTTCTTGTTGTACCTGCAAGTGTTAGACTGCCTCGAGATGAAAGTCAGACACGCACATGCGGATAGTGGGGTAGCCTTCGATTCCGTTGACATGGCACAGGTCCTTGTGAGCATCGCAGTTGACTGCCGCGACATTGATCTTGCCCTTGAGCTCAGCCGCGACCTTGGCGTAGACTAGAGGTCAGCAAATGCAGGCTGAAGACGTCAGAGACACGTACCCGGCTTAAGGGACTTGCAGCTGCGGAGGATGTTAGCTGCGTTCCCAGGAACCTTATGGCACACTCACTGGCTGCACCATGGTGCGTAGAACTCGACGAGGACTGGGCCCTGCTTCTTGAGCTCGTTGAGTCCGGCCTCGTCGACCTCCTGTACCTCGCCGTTGGGGTTGGTCCGCTTGAACGATGAAGTCTTGAGCGACCCCTCGTCGTCCGCGTCGTCCGACCCGCCCATAACCGTGTTGCGGCCGTACGCCAGGCCGTGCAGCTCGATGAAGTCCTGAAGATCATCGAACTCGCGGCTCTTGTCAAACTCCTGGATCATCTTGCCGTCAATGTAGAGGTTGATTTGTGGGTCTGGGGTGAGTCAGTTGCCCGGGAGACGGTCACTTACATCCCTGCACGCCGTTGTCATCGCAGAGATCTGGCCTCAATCAGCATGCGTCTTGTCTTGCCCGCGCGCACGCTACCCACCTCCTTGGGCCAGACAGTTGATCTGGCGCATGTGGAAGCCCCACAGACGCTCATGGTGCTGGTTGTACGCTACCAGACGCTCCCACGTCGGCATGAACTGGCGGCAGAAGTAGCCTGTTTGTCAGCATGGTGTTGCGTCACACGCTCGTACATTTCGGTGAGAAGTGCTCGACGAGCCTGAGAGTCAGTGGTTTCCAGGTGTCAAACCCACCAGACACCGCTCGCGACGCTCGAGTTGAAGTTTGCGCTGGTGAGCTGCTTGAGCTCGACCTCGGTGCCGGGGTCGACTGGCGCCTTGGCAGCTGCTGGTGAGGCGGCGATGAGCGCGAGGGCGAACGTGGCGAGTGACCTGACGAGCATGGCGTGCCAGGGTATGCCGGGTGTGGATGCGATGCTAGATGGTGCTGATGTGGGCGATGTAGATGTCGAGGATGTCGTGTGGGGGTGGGGTTCGGGGGGAGGGAGTGTGACCAGCTAGCGTCGATGTTCTATCCGGTTGTGATCTCGGGCATCTAGAATGTTGCTGCCAGCCGTGGTGGTGGCGGGCGGGCTAGCGCGTCGAGCAGCCTTGGTCCGGGCTCGCGGCTCGCGGGCTTGTGCGCGAGGTGGCGGGCTTCACGGCGCCCTCGTGGTCGGTTGCGGAAGCAATACCACGTGCCGACATTACACACTCCGGTGCGGTGCCACCATGCGCCGCGCCACTCGGCTGTCCACTGGCTGCACCTGCACACACCCACCCCACTCGCCGCCGCCGTCATCGACGACATTGCAGACAACGCATTCATCATCGTCTTTCCCACTACCACAATGAACATCCTCGTGCGTACGCTGGCAGCGGACACTGCAAGGCCGCCGAGCTAACCATCTCCAGGACACGCTCTTCGGGCGCACCGTCACGCCGGCCGAGCGCCTGCGCCAGCACCAGCGCAGCCTGCAGAAGGCGCAGCGCGAGCTCGAGCGCGAGCGCAACAAGCTCGAGCAGCAGGAGAAGAAGACGATGGCGGACATCAAGCGGAATGCAAAGCAGGGGAACATGGTGGGTTGAGCGGGTGGTTGGTGCGGCCGGTCACGCCCCGCCGCGATGTCCACTATCGGCACTGACGACGACTAGAACGCATGCAAGATCCTCGCCAAGGACCTCGTCCGCACACGGCGGTACATGCAAAAGTTCACGCAGATGCGCGTGCAGCTCCAGGCAGTGTCGCTGCGCATGCAGACGCTGCGGTCCAACGAGCAGATGGCGAGCGCAATGAAGGGCGCGACGAGGGTGGGTCGGCGCGAAGGGGCGAGCGAACGTGGGCACAGCTGACAGCCACAGGCAATGGGCCAGATGAACCGCAGCCTCAACCTGCCGCAGGTGAGTATGCCAACCCGGGTAGCTCCTTGGACCCCGCTAACCTCCCCCAGATCCAGCGCATCATGAACGAGTTTGAGAAGGAGTCGGCCACGATGGACATGAAGGAGGAGCTCATGTCGGACGCGGTCGACGACGCAATGGAGGACGAGGAGGAGGAGGGCGAGGAGGTCGAGAGCGACAAGATTCTCAAGGAGGTGCTTGATGAGATTGGACTGAGCATGAACGAGAGCGTGAGTGTGCCGTGGCCGCGCAGCGCGTAGCGCGCTGCGGCCGCCCCGCCGTCCTGTCCCCCGCTGACCTGGCCCCGCAGCTCGCGTCCGCGCCCACCACCAACCCCATCACGTCCGAGCCGCTGCTGCAGTCGCGCGTCGCAGTGGCAGAGGGCGGGCCCGGCCCGTCGGCGCCGACGCCGCCCCCGACGTCGGGCAACAGCGCCGACGACGAGCTGCAGCGCCGGCTGGACATGTTGCGGAGGGACTAGGAGAGGCGCTGTTTACTGTTGTTATGGCTATGCATAGACTCGGGTGTGGGTGACGTTTGGCCGAGGCGAGTGGGGCCGCGGGGGTGCTGCGGGTCCGTTGCGGGTCCGGCCCTCCACCAAGGCCGGGACCTCCACACGCCTCCACCACCAATGCGTGGTGGACGGCGTCCCGCGTGCGTGAAGGCGTAGCGAGGTCGCGGAAGCGCGGAGCCGTGAGTGTGGACGCAGTGGCGCATGCATGCATGTATGCATGCACGCACGCATGCGTGTCTGCAACTACATGCGCTCGGACGCCGCGCTACATCCGGCGAGCAATCGTGAGTGAGCACAAGCAAGCCGAGCCAGAGTGGCACATGGATGTGGCGCCGTCCAGCATCCATCCACCGCCATCCGCTACACACACACAACACACACGACGCCGACGCCCGTCGTGAGAGGGCATGCTGGCCAAGACGTACCCACGGGGCGTGCAAGTCTCGACTCGACTCTCACAAACGCTCTCATCATCATCATTTCTCTTCTCCCACAACCCCACACTCAGCATGAGGTCCCCTTCCGCCCGTCCTCCGCGCCGCGGTTCTGAACCGCCGTACGACAGGCACCCGTCACGTGCTACAAGCCCAGAGGTCGCGCCGGCGCCGTTTACCTGGCTGCGGGCGGCCGCCAGCGACACGCAGATCGAGCTGCGCACGCCTGCAGATGTCGCCCACAGCAGAAACCCCAATGACAACGCAGACGGCGCCAGCGTGACATCGTCTGCGCTCGACTTGCTGGAAGAAAGCCCTGCACCCACCCTCCCGGGCGTTACAGACGAAGACGAGATCGGCGGGACGCCGCGCGACGTCGAAATGGCGGACGCGGAGCCAGCGCCGTCGCAACACGTCCCCCCTGTCGCCGCCAGCGAGAAGCGCGACCAACCGCTCCGAACCACCACCCATCCCCGTAGCCCGACTCGCACGTCGGCGTCGCCGCCCCGCCTCACCCCGGCACAGAAGGGCAAGGGCCGTGCTGAGCCGCTCTTCCTGCGGTCGTCGCACTCGGCGTCGCCGACCCGCCGGACCACACCCGTCCAGCGCACCGTCTCTCGCACGTCCTCGACGGCGCGCACGCAGCCGCCAGTCGTTTATGCAGTGAGTTCCTTCTACCGCGCTCGCTGACGCCAGATTGATGACGACAGCGACGAGGACGAGGCGCGCCCCACCGCCGGCCGCTCCGCCCGCCCCCTTCCACGCTCACCAGGCGTCAAGGCACAGGCGCAGGTGAAGCGCGAGCGCACCGCGCGCGACTCAGATGACGACATTCTCCCGCTCTCGCCGCCGCCACGTGCGCCGATTGTCCCAGTAGAAATCAGCTCTGACGAAGACGAGGGCGACGAGGCCGAGCGCCGCGACGGCGATGACGAGGGCGAGACTTGGGCGCTGCCCAATCACACCACTGCGGCGGGAAAGGAGGCGCTCCGTGTGCTCGGCCCGCGAGTGTGCAAAGACATCATCAGTGCGTTGTTGACCTCGAGCATTGCTGACGACAGACTTCCGCCTGCAGCCGTCCACGCTGCATATCCTGCGCGGCAGCAGCATTTCCGAAGGCAAAGTTAACGACTGGGGGGATGTGTGCGTCCGCCTCGGCATCGGGCGAGACCAGCAGGAGTGGGTTCGGGCGTACGACTTCTTCATCAAGAACCACTTGCACAAGACGCACAGTTTGAAGGGAGTTTTCGTGGACCTCGACGAGATTCAGTAGGCCGCAGGCTGTCAGCGCTGCGAGATCGGTGGGCATTGTACAAAGCATGTAGAAAGTGCGACGTGAGCAAGAATGTAGAAAGCATCATGCCATGGCACACGCCACTGCACCACATGCCACATTCCCCAAGCCTCGATGACGTCGACAACATTGCCAGCAATTCCAGCAATCCAGCGAACGCGTGCTTATCAAGATCGCGCCATGGGCCAGACCGTGACTGTACTAGTCGTATCGCTCCAGAGGGTCACCGAGGACGGTGGCGCTACCTTCGAGTCAGCCACGCGCAGGTCGCTCACTCGGCACCTGCTGGGCAGCTCTGGCGCTGATGTCATCAGGCATGGGTCGTGCATGGGTGACTCGCGTCTTGTCTAATCAGTGCTGCTGCGTGGCCCTGCCTGCGTGCTTGGCATGCATCGGCGTGGACTGTGGACTGGGCGGTGGAGGCGCAGGGACGGAGCCGGGTGGAGGCCTCGGCCTTTACACTCTGGGAGCAACGCCGAAGCTCGTCGGTGGGTGGATCGGTGGGTGCTTGGGAGCCGGCCCGACGTGAGTGGGAAGCCTGTATCAGCAGCTATGCTAGTGCCGGTGACTGGGCAGCTCGCCCCGCCTGCCGGCTCGCGTGGCCGCTCGGCATGGTCGAAGGTTTGCTTGCCCGCACGCATTCGCCGGAATCCAGATGCAGGAGCACACTCACCCTCGGCGCCGGCGCGCCAGCTTGTCAGCAGCATTGGGCGTGGTGACAGATTTTTATCTGGATGTCGTGGTAGACTCCGGTTGGGGCCTATCAGTCTGCGTCAGTACCTGCGTGCCAAGCTAGTCTGGCTCGCGTGCTGAGTAACCAAGCCTTTGCAGGGCGGGAGATATTCGGCGGCGACGGCGCCAGCACGGCGGCACACAGGCCGGAGTCCAGCGTGCATCATGCGTGCCTGGGTGAAAATCCACCCAGGCAGGTGGAGGAGTCCGCTCCCGGATCCGGATCCCCGCTGACCGTCCTAGCCCCACCCACCCCCACCCACTTGATCAGCAATCATCTGCCGCACAAATTCCAATGACTGCCCGCTGCCTGACTAACTGCCATCGTGGGGAGGAGATTGCCCGAGCAGAGCCGCTGTCAGCGCAACATGTCACCGAGGTGATCGCAGGACGTGGACTGTATATAACGCGCGGGGCACTGACGTCTAACCCCCATCACTATCATTTCTGACGGCTCTGGCCACCTGCCTCCTAGCGACGACTCGGACTCGGACCAGCACCACCAGCACAGGATCACCAGCCCCCAGCCCCTCCACCACCTCCACCCGCTCCCGAGTCGACCTGCCATCCCGAGGCAGAAGATAAATATACAACTAGACCGCGCCACCTACCACCCCCCGCAACACCCGCCGCCATGTCCCTCGAGATCCCACGCACCACCACCCTCACGCCCGGCGACGCCGAGCCCTTCCCACACACACGCACCGTGTCGTCGACCGACATGGCGACCGTCGTCCCGACTCCCGTGCTCAAGGGCAAGGAGGACGCCGTCGACATCGACGGCGTGTGCGACAAGCTCGAGAAGGCAGCCGGCGAGGCCGCGCCCTCAACCCCCGCGTCCGGCACCGCCACGCTCGACAACGACGCCGTCAACTCGCCACGGGAAAAGCTCTCGCAAGCCCGCAAGTGGACGCTCCTCGGCGTCTTCGCACTGGCCATGTTCATCGACATCTGGTTCTACTCGGCCTTCTTCATCTTCACCGACGTCATCGCCGTCGACCTCAACGTCAACTTTGCCCAGCAGTCGTGGGTCATCACGTCCTACTCGGTCACGTTCGCCGCCTTCCTCTTGTTCTGGGGCCGCGTGTCGGACCTCTACTCGCCGTCCAAGGTCTTCTCGTGGGGCTTTGTGACTCTCGGCGTGCTCTCGCTTGTCATCTCGTTCCTCCCCGACAAGTACTCGTTCTTCATCATCCGCGCGCTCGCCGGCATCGCCGGCGCGTGCCTCATCCCCGCGAGCTACCGCCTCATCGTGTTCGTCTTTGAGCCGCACGAGCACTCGCGCGCCTTCACTCTGTATGGTATCTCGGGCGCCATCGCAAACGTCACCGGCATCCTCATCGCCGGTGTTATTGACCTCATCCCCGGTGGCGGCCAGATGACCAACTGGCGCTGGTTCTTCCGCCTCATCGCCGTCATCATCCTGCCCGTTGCCGCGTCGACGTTCTACCTCATTCCCTCGGCCACCGGCAAGGACGCTGACAAGACGGACGGCAAGGCAAAGTGGCGCCGCCTCGACCTCGTCGGTGTCTTCCTCATGCTCAGCGCCATTGTCCTCCTCATCCTCGGGCTCACCCTCGGCGCCTCGTACGGCTGGAAGAAGCCCGGATTCCTCGTCCCCTTCCTGCTCTCCTGGGTTCTCTTTCCCGCCTTCTTCATCTGGGAGGCCCGCCTCGACGAGGACATGGCCCTCATCCCCACCAAGACCTGGAAGATCCCCAACATGGTCGTCCTCACCGTCTTCGCGCTCCAGATCTACGCCTGGTGGGGCGTCAACTTCCTCGCCCTTGTCGAGGTCTTCACCACCGTCTACCACGAGAGCGCCATCCTCGCCGCGGTCCGCATGCTGCCCCAGGGCATCATCGCGTTTGCTGTGACCCTGCTCCTCACCTTCGTGCCCCGCCTCGTCGCCCGCCCCCGCTACACCATCCTCATCGGCATGACTCTTGGTGTTGTCGGCTACGCGCTCATGAGCCACCCCACCGACTGGGTCAAGGACTACTGGCGCTTCCTCTTCCCCGCTTTCTTGCTTGGCTCGGGCGGCATGATGGCCGTCTTCACCGGCACCAACGTCGGCATCATGACCGCTGTCCCTGAGGAGATGGCCGGTGTCGCCGGTGCCATCTTCCAGGTCGCGCTCCAGATGGGCTCCGCTGTTGGCTTCTCCGTCCAGGCTGGTCTCTTCACCATCAAGGAAGGTGGCCTGTCCAACCCGACCAACATCCACGCCAGCTTCTACTTCCAGCTTGGCTGGGTTGCCCTCTGGCTGATCGGCTTCGCCGTTCTCTACCGCCCATCCAAGAACGACTCGGGCGACGAGGAGAACGGCAAGCGAGTCATCATGGCCCACTAAACCACACACCCACACCAACCCCACTCCATCAAACCAAGAAGCATCATATAGACTGTAGCAGTAATGTACACCCCTATAGACATGTAATACAGCATCGTCTTGGCATAATGCAGTTACATCATCATCAAATATCGTGCACTAGCAGCAGCGCAATCATACACACTAACAACGTGTACGGGACAACAGGGTAGATGAACAGAGTCGGGGTCTAGCCCGCGACTCGAAGAATCGAATCACTTGTAGCAGCCGCAGCGCGTCGAGCGCCCGGCGAGTATGAACACAAGGCGGAGGGGCGTCCGCTCCACCACTCACAGCCAGGCCGCGAACCGCCCCACGATGGGCAGGTTGCCGACGACGGCCTGGACGATGCCGTCCGCCTCGCGATCGCGGCGGCGCGTCGGGGTACTGGGCGCAGGCGACGTCACCACGGCCTTCCGTTTGCCCGCGGGGCGGTCGCGCCCACTCGCGCCCGACGCGAGGCGGACGGTCCAGCGCGGCGCGTACCGCGAAAGCGGGACGTAGTCCCACCAGCTGGGCGGCGGGGACGAGAGCCACGCGAGGGAGAGCTCGACGCGGCGGCGGGACAGCGCGAGCGGGTCGCTGCTTCCGCCGCTGAGGGACGCGATGAGTGTCAGGCTCAGTGCGGCGTCGTTGTCGCCTAAGGGCGCAGGGGTGGGTGCGGGTACGTCGCGCTTTGAGGGCGAGATGGTGGCCGCTGGGCCCAGACCGTTCGCCTGCGGCTTGCCGTTCTTCCGTCGAGGCTCGTACGGCGGCACGTATGTGGCTTTGTCTCGTGTCGGTGTTTGCGCAGTGGTCGACAATGACGCCGAGGGCTCGGCGTTTGCGTCCTTGACCTCGTTGAGCTTGCGTCAGGTCTGACCCTGCTCCGTCACTCACGCTGTGCTCCGCCTCCTCCTCCACGCGCCACTTGTCTGCGTCCTTCACGTCGGGCGTGTAGAATCTCGCACTCGAGCGCGACTCTGGCGTGTGGAACTTTGAGCTGCCTGCCGAGCGCGTGAGCTGGGGCGGCGGCGAGTGGTACGCTGGGTGCGGGGTGGACTCAGGGGTCGAGGTGTTCTGCAGTCATCAGCGCTCTGTGCCAGCCACAAAACCCACCTCGCCGACCTCGTGCAGCTCGGGCGTGTCGTTCATCGTCGTGTCCATGTCGTCGTCTTCGTCGTCGGCGCCAAAGCGCTGGTCGTAGTCGATGCTGATATCGTAGGAGTCGAGAGTTGTTGTCGTGGAGGTAGCGGCAGGAGCAACGACAGCAGGCGACGGTTCCCAGGCCGAGCGGTGGGCGCCGTCTGTGCGGGCGGGGCGTTGTTGTTGCGCAGCCGCAAACTGGGGAGGCACGGGCGGCACGGGCGGAATGTCGAGCGCAGGGCGAGCACGTGAAGCGCTCTTACCCCCGAGCTTTGCGGTAGCGCGCGCGGCCTTCTGTCTCCCGAACGTGTCTTCGAACTCTGACCCGGCCGACGCGACAGAGGTGAGCGAAGCAACGCTCGCGCGTTCCCTTGGTTCGCGATCGCGCTCCGCCGCCTCGAGCCGTTTCGGGATGCCGCTGTTTGCTGCTGCGTCCGCAACTGCCACCGAGCGCGCAAGCACGCCCGCGAGCGACGACGCGCTGCTGCTGCTGCTCATCGAGAGATTTCTCCCCGACGCAACGGCATGCGAGACCATACTGGCGTGTCGCGATCGCGTGCCTTCACCGCGCGGGATGAACGACAGCCCGCGGCCCGACGGCGTTCGGATCACTGTCGGCTGGTGGATGCGAGGCATTGACCGCGAGACAGAACGCGCGGCGTGCGGGTCTGGGGTTGGGGCAGGTGCTCGGTCCTCGCCGGGGAAGGTCGAGGAAGGCGAGAAGCTGCTGCCGGTGCTGGAGCGGTGGGTGCGCGACATGCTAGGTGGGGCGGGCGACTCGAGGGCGGCGAGGATGGGCGTCGCTCCGAGCGGTGGGGACGCGGACGACGTCGTGGAGACCGACGAGCTGAGACAGGCGGTCAGTGGATGCGGCCGTTGTTTGGTTCTGGCTGGCTGTCTCACCTCGATCCTCGGCGACGGGACGGGCGGTCAAAGTACGACGCGAACGACGCGGTCGGCGACACGGCGGGGTTGGAGTAACGCGACAGCCCAGGCGACGGCGACGGGGGCAGGCCGAGCGCGAGGCCGACGCTCGCGGTCGCTGTTGGCGGCGCGCCGAACAGGAGCGACGGCGGGCGGCTCGAGCTGTGGCGGTTCTCACGCGGGGGGCTGGGCGAGAACGGGCGCGCCGGGGGCGGTGGCGCGCGGTGTGGCATCGTGGCGGCGGCGGCGGGTGGGGCGTGCTGGCGCCGAGGCGTCAGAGTTGGTGTTGCTACAGGATGTGTAGATGTGTGTGAGAGACAAAGAGAGAGAATGCATCGTGTTGTTGATGGCTTGGCCACCGTTACCGGGCGGCGGCAGCGGCGTGGTGCGTGGTGCGTGCTATGACGCGCCGACCCCGAGAGCACGTCCCTCCACCGCGTTGGCGGCGGGCCAGCCGGCCAGGCACCGTGGCGGCACCCCCAGACTGCTGGCGCCGTCGCTCGTCGGCCAGTAACGCAATCAATTCCATTCACCCCGCCAGCATTTAACACACACTGCATAACATAGTTACGACGACAGGCTATTCATCCTAAACACATACTTGAACACCGCTGCCCTCCTGGCCGACCACTCCGCTCACGTTACTGCATGTCAGCAGCGGCTCACGCACCGACAAACTCACCGAGCATGCCGCCTTTGCCGCCTCCGCCGCTACCGCCGCTTTCTTTGCGAACGGCACAACAGCACGTCGGCAGCCCAAGCGGAGGCGCAAACCAGAACCCGGCAGGGAGCTTCTTACGCTTCCTGCATTGGGCCGTACAGAGCACTCCTGGTGCCCTCCATGGCCCGAGGCCGGACGGGACGTTGCATTTCACGTCGTAGGCGTCTGATGTGCGGGGGTCGAGGTGTGTGATGCCGCTCTCGGGGTCGGCGCCTCGCGCCACCATCTCGTCGGTGCGATCGACGAGGCCCATGGCGTCGGGGTGCGGAAGGGCGAGGGAGGTAGTGGCGCTGACAAGGAGAAGGAGGACGGAGATCTTCATGGTGTGGGGGGGAAAGGGGGGGAGTTGGGTGCGAGTAAGATGCAACCTCGTCTCGTTTATATCTTGTTCCCACGGCGAATAACCAGCGGCCAACCTTTCCTTTGGCAAGCGGTCACCATCTCAGAATGACCGTTCTCCGCTCTCCCCACCACATCAGCGTCGGCGTACGGCATCAACGGCGAACAATTATGGGCACGAGGGCATCGAACACCGATGCACACAACCTTATACAGCGGTGACGGTGAGTAAATGCCCGCTGGACGTACAGTACGTCACCCCCGTGCACTGCCACACTTTGTCCGGCGTCTTCGTGGCACAATCGTTTAGGCACTCCCGAACTGATCGAGATACCTTCAGCTTTATGACCGGACTGCTGCCAAGGACTGCATTGCATGAATGGCAGCCGGGAGATGGACGCAACCTTGGTGACTCGTGTAGTGTGATAGTCTACATGTGGCGTCCATGTCCGCCGGCCGGTAACGCAATCCACCGACCAAGCATCACACTGCAACTCATATTGAGGAGGACATGCCATCCCACACACATAATTGACCACCGCTGCTATCCCGCTGACCACTCCGCTCACACCGCTGCATGTCAGCAATGCACTGCACGCGAATGGACCTACCATTCGCGTTGGGGTAACCGGCGCCGGTAGTTATCTTCTGCACGCGAGCACAGCAGCACGCCGGCAGCCCCCGCCCAGGCGGGTACCAGAATCCAGCGCCAATCTTGCCGCGCTTCTGGCAATTGAGGGCGCATCCCTCCGCTGGTCCGCGGTACGGGGCGACCTCGTTCGGGCCGTCGCAGCTAATGGTGTATTTGTAGACTGTCCCGCGGGCGTCGGCGTGCGCGTCGGTGTCGGCCGCGCCGCGGGCGACGAGCTCGTCGGTGCGGTCGACGAGGCTCATGGCGTCGGGGTGCGGGAAGGCGAGGGCCGTAGCTGCGCTGACGAGGAGGATGAGGAAGAGCTTCATGGCGGGGGATGCTGGGGAGTGGGAGTATGGCGCGACGTCGTCTCGCTTCGTATCTTGTGCGCACGGCGATTATATAGCCAACCTACCTTTCCTTTGGAACGCGGCTACCATCTCCGAATGCCCGTTCTCCGCTCTCCGCAATCACTTTACCGGAGGCGTACGGCATCCAACGGGGAAACGATAGTGGGCACATAACCTTAGGCAGCGGCCATTGGGAGTCATGCCCGCCTGACGTCACCACACTGCACTGCTACAAAGTATCTTTGCGGGGGGGTCTTCGGGTGCTCCAAAACTGAGTCACGAGTCTACTAAGCTCCATGGATTAGGACATAAACTGTGGGTGAGTGAAGGTGACGAAGACGGTGCCACAATAGTGTTGGTAACGGCCGCAGTGAACGCATCGAAAGAACCTCATAGGGAGCTGGTGGCACCAAGACACAAGACACACAACTGCATGGGTTTTCTAGGTTTTCGGTTTACTGATTCTACTGATTCTACTCAAAGTTCGCTGATAGCAATGTATCAATTGTCCGTGGGTGCGACCTCAGTCAGCGCAAGCTTAGTTGAGGAAGTAGTACATGGCCGCGTAGTCGACACTGGCCTGGGCGCCGTTGGTGCAGCTGCCCGAGGGCTGGCCGCCAGCGGTCTGGAGGCGGAAGACGCTCTTGGCGAGGTTGCCCTCGATGGCCGAGAGCTGGAGCCAGGTGACGTCGGTGGTCGAGTTGTCGGGCGAGTTGATGGTGCCGACCTTGGAGAGGGTGACAAAGTCGTTGGTGTGGGGGTTGAAGAAGCGGGGCGAGATGGCGCCGGGCTTGCCGCCGGGGGTCTGCACAAACTCGTGCTTGAGGCTGGGGCGGGGCTCGTGGGCCGGGAACGGCTCGACGGCGAGGAAGAAGGGCGCGAGGCCGTCGGTGACCTTCTGGGCGGACGCGACGTCCTTGGTGACCTCAAGGAGCTCGCCGACGTCGTAGAGGCTGGGGTGTGTCAGTAACTTTCTCCTGCCACCCCACTCCGAGGTACTCACTTGGCGAGCGCGCCGGCCGAGACCCAGGCGCCGTCAGTGCAGGTGTAGTTCTGCACGCCGCGCGAGACAGTCGCGATGGTCACCTCCTGGCCAGCGGGCATGGTGAGCGCGGTCTGGTTGGCAGGCAGGGGGAGCTGGAAGCCCTTCCAGAGGTTGTGGTTCTTCGACCACTGCGAGTTACCCGAGGCCGAGCTGGGCCACGAGCCAGACGAGGCGGAGGCCGAGGCGGGCCACGAGCCAGTGGACGAGGCGGGCCACGAGCCGGCGGACGAGGCGGGCTCCCAGTTGTAGGTGGGCGCGGCGGAGGCCGAGGCAAGGAGGGCGAGGGTGGTGAAGAGGGTGGTGGCGAGCATTGTGTTGGTTGGTTGGTTGGGTTGGTTGGTAGCGGTAAAGCTGAGCTGGGTTGGGCTGAGGAGCTGTTGAGAGTTGTTGGAGTTGTTGGTTGGTGAGGTTTGAGAAGTCCAAGCAGCCTGGTTATATACACTTCTGTTGCGGCCGCTGCCACTATGCAACGGCCGTCCAGGCATCGAAATCACTAAGCAGCGGTGTACTGCAGTGCCACTGCCACAGGGCGCCGCCGCGCGATCGCCGCACCACCGGACACCGGTCCGTCCCCGTCGCCGGCAGTGTGTGGCACCGCCGATTACCCTGCCACACGGCGTTTGATCCGCTACTGTCGCTATCTCTGGCGCTGGCAGTGCCGCCCTCGGTGCAATCTTCATCGCCGCATGCTGCGAAAGTGGACGGGTCATCGCATCGTGGACTGGCGGTGCCGCTTTGTCGGTGCTGCATCGTCGCTCGGCATCCTGCTGGTGGGCGGTTAGCGATGCTTCTGCCTCTGCCTCCACCTGACGCCCGGCTCAGTACGGCATCACCCGGCGGCTGCTCCGGCGGCATCTGTCCGCTGCGCACTGCCCGCCCGCACTGCACAATGGTACACTATACATCGCATCTATGCTACTAGTCGAACGGGATAGGCTTGATGCCCGAGCGCTGGGTGAAGGGCACGGGCGGTGCTGCGGCGGCGACCGCGCCCCCCGCCTCGGCGGCAGCACCGAACGCCGACGGTACAGGAATGCCACAGCAGTCCATGGCCCAGCCCTTCTCGTGGACGTGGCCGTGGGCGTCGAGTTCTGGCACGCCCTCCTCCTCGAGCGCGCGCCTGAGCTCCGGGTCCTCGTCGGGCGTGGGGAACGGCAGGAGGCTCCCGAACAGCGCGTGCTGCATCACTGGCAGCTTGCCCAGCACTTCTGCTGCGTACATCTTGCGCATGCCCTCGTTGACCTTGTCCCACGTCTTGACGGCGCTGATGTCGTCCAGCATCGGCGAGTGCCACCGCAATGACGCCGTCTTGATGCTGTTGATGAACGAAATGCACGAGAGGTACATGTATTCTTGGCCAAAGGCCTCCAGGATCTCGGGGTCGTGAATCGCCTTGGGTCGAAGGTGTTTGTGGCCTGGGTATTAGTGCGAGTCGGGGTAGCAGGCAGGGCGGGCGCTGACTTCTGTGGCAAGGACCGCCAGCGCCATCCCCCCACTCACTCTTTAGTTGCCCGGCACCCCAGAGGAACGGAAGGAACTGGTAGTCATCTAGACCCCACACGCCGTGTGACCCCGCAGGCTCGAGCCAGTACGTCGACTGGAGGTACCGCATAACGAGGATGTAGCGCCAAAACACGCCAAGGACAAGGAAGGGGTAGTCTGCCTCGCTGACCACATCGAGCTTGACGAGGCAGTATCTGGGGAGTGAGTCAGCTACGAGAAAGCCTACTCAAGCTGGCACTCACAGCCAGCACAAAAAGTTGAACTCCATGCCGCTGCCATAGTCCACGCGCTGGCGGTTACCCCACGCCTCCTTGAAGTAGACCTCGACCTCTGGAATGGCCTTGGCCGGCAAGCCCGGGATGCTCGCATGGAGCTTAGCTGATGCCTGATGGGTTAGACAGCTCCAAGCTCCGTGCACCCACCTCGCCTACGCGGTCATAGAACGTCTTGAAAGCCGGGTTCCCGAAGCGGCTCAGCTTGTTGTCGACGGGTGGCGTGGCCTTGGCAATGTCCAGCACGGCGTCCAGGATGCCCATGAGCGCGAGTGTACGCTGGCGTCAGCGCGATACCAGAAGGCCAACCCACCTCGTTCGTCTCGCCCGCGTCGGACAGCTTGCGCCCCACAATGCTGGCGTTGAGGTCGTCGATGAACTTTGTAATCGCCGCGTGGGACGGCGAGCGCTCGAACGCGGCGAGGTGCGCCTTGGACAGGATGTACTTTGCCGGCGGGGTGAAAGTGTGGGCAGTGCTCGATGAGCTCGCGGCTTCTGGCGTCGCTAGTGTTGGGGTCGTCATTGTGCTTTGTTTGTGTCAAGGGGGGAGGTGCAAAGTCGTGACGAGTGATTGTCATCAACACGCCGAAAGTGCTGGCTCGCGCGCGACCATGCCGGTCAGGCACGGCTTACCACGTGGCATATCTGCTCCCGTCGATAACCGACGGTGAGTGATGACGAAAAGGGGTCTAGAGGTAGCGAGCACGACGACAACAACTCACTTGCTATCGCTCTCCTTTGCAGCATCGTAGCACCGGCGTGACCCCTTGCCCACAGCGTATGCTCATCGCCCTCCTCCACGCCTCTTTCCTCCTCCTCGCACTACCCTTCACAATGGCTGCTCCTGGCTTTATCGACGCCGTCTTCCTCCTCGGCGACTCTATCACCCAAGAGTCTAACGCGGGATCCCTCCACAACCGCCTGTCGCAGTACTTTACGCGCCGTTTTGACGTCTTGAACCGTGGATTTGGGGGTGAGCTTTACCAAAAGGCACCGACTGCACAAGCTGACATGAACAGGATACAACTCGGAGTGGTGGGTCTGCGTACCCCGTCACCGCTGACCCCAGGGCCATCCCCGTGCTCGAGCGCGCATTCGCCAAGAAGACCGACAGGGAGGCCGGCAAGGCCCAGGCCGTTCAGCTCCTCACCATCTGGTTTGGTGAGTTGGCTGTCGTTGCCGTTCCGATTCAGCCACTCACACATCAGGCGCCAACGACGCCGTCCTCCCCGGCAACGTGCAATACGTCCCGATCGACAAGTTCCAGGCCAACCTGAAGCACCTGGCGGCGATGGTGCGCGACCCCAAGTCGGAGTGGTTCTCGCCTGAAACGCGCGTGGTGTTGATCTCGCCACCGCCGATCATCGAGGAGGAGCGCCTCAAGGGGCAGTATGCGCGCTGGAAGGAGTTTGGCACCAAGGGCGAGGCGCCGCTGCTCGACCGCTCCGCGGAGAACACGCATAAGTACGCGCAGGCGGTCGTCGCTGTCGGGCAGGAGACGGGCATCCCGACCGTGGACCTCTGGAGTGCTGTCGTCAAGCACGCGGGCGGCAACGAACCAGAGAAGCTCAAGCCGTACTTCACGTGAGCTAACAATGCCCGTTTCAAGCTGACGCCAGCGACGGCCTCCACTTCACGAGCCTCGGCTACGAGGTCGTGTTCAACGAGCTCAAGGACCTCTTCCTCAAGACGTGGCCCGAGCTCGAGCCCGAGAGCTACCCCATGGGCGTGGCGCAGTGAGTGGAGTGCAACGACAACAAGACAACTGCTGACAGGGGAAGCTGGTCGGAGGTCGATCCGGCCAACCCCCGCCAAGCGCTGGAGGCGCCACGGAAGAGGGACGAATTGTAGTCGTCATGTAGTAGCACTGCGGCAGAGCCTTTACTCAATTCCCAGGCCCCATGTGCACTTCCCTATGCATACAGAAATCCCTGGCGCTCACTCGATTTGTCATTTTCATTTTGTTGACATGGCCCTTCCGACGCGACTGCTTTTGCGAAATCAGCCTCCGCTGTTCCACCCTGCACCCCTCACCCCTTGCTTGACTCGCCCCTCACAGCACCGCTCAACACACACACCCGGCGCCCCCCATTGTCGTCGTCCAACTCAACTATTGCTTCAACATCTTGTACAGTGCATATCAAGCACCACAGCCCGGAATGTACTCGACACAGGCAGGTAGGTTGTCGCATGTCGGACAGCACTCACTCCAGCACCCCTGCCGCCGCCGCCAACGCTGTACGGCGCTCCACCGGCAAATGACAACAACAACAATGGCTACTATGAGTACCACAACAACAGTCACCATCCGGTTCCACAGCCGCCGACAATGTACGCTCATCAGAGTCAACACTACCCACCGCCATCCCCATCACTCAACTATGGGTATGCTGCCGCCGCACCGGTACAGCAGTCGCCCCAGCGCCAGCAGTACACACCGGCCCCACCGCCAAGCATCCCCCAGCCATCCACCATGGCCGGGCCGTCCCACTACGGCCAGTACCCTCAGCCCCCACCACCGCAGCCTGCCGCATATCCTTCCTACGCCCAGTCCTACGCGCCCATCCCCCCTGCGCCAAACACTGATGTCCAGGCGATTCCTGCGCCTGCACAGAAGGAGTCGTACCAGGCCCCGGTGTTCAAGACGTTTCAGGAACGCAAGCGCGAGCGAGAAGCAGCGCTCCGAGCGGCAGCGACGGCACCAAGTGGAGCTGTGACTCCGCCCGTGTCGACACCGACGGCAGGTATACCGACGCGCCCGGGATACTTCCCGCCCTCGGCACCGACGAGCATGGCGCCGACGCCACCCCCGCGTGCGCCGTCGGCGTCGGCGGCTCCGTACGCCCCGCCCTCGTCCCAGCCGCAACAGCTTCCACCTTCGCCCCAACGACAGCATTCTGCACCTACTGCGGCAGTATCGCCGCAACGGCCGATCCCCCCTCCCCGTGTGCGGAGACCGTCGCCATCGCCGTCACCGTCACCGTCACCGTCGCTGCCGCCCCTTCCCCGCCCACCAGCGCTGGGTCCGCCTACGTCGTCCGTGCGCGCCCCAGCCAAGCCGGCCACCAGCGTCATGGATCGGGGGCGGCCAAAAGCACTTCCTCGGCCAGCAAGTCCAATGAAGCGCGGCGCCAGTCCTGTTAGGTCGACGAGCCCTGTCCGCGCCCCGAGCCCCGTCCGCCAGCCGCCAGCCCCGCCTGCCCTTGTGCCACAGCCCACAGGCCCCGTCGCTGCTACCGTGCCACCACCTCCACCAACAATCCCCGCTCATGTGGCTGCCAACGCCGCGAAGAACCCCGCCCTCGCCGCCCTCCTCGACCGGTCCGATACCGTCTCCTCGACCAAGTCGGTCGACCGCCCAGAGTTCGGATCGCCTCAGCGGCGCGCGCTTCCGCGCCCTCCGCAGGGCGTCACCGCCAGCAGGAGTCTGAACCGCGGTCCTGGCACGTCGACGGCCGACCTTGAGGAGTTTCGTCGCACGCTCGCGGGACAACGCAACTCCCCGCCCATGACTATCGTCGAAAGCCCAGAAGAGCTCGCAGCGCGTATGGCCAACGTCAAGGTGGGTGACGTTGTGCCAGGCTCCCCGCCAGTGTCGCCGGTCCGCGCCTACCAGGGTTTGCCCAGCATTATCGTGCCGCCATCACCGCCGAAACCGGCATCGAAGGTCATGCCGCCGTCGCCACCGAAGCCTTCTGGCCCCAAGTCCAAGGGTGCTCCGCGCGCTCAGCCGCCGCTTATCAGTGTCAACGGACGTGCCCCGCCGTCACCTGCAATCCCGACGATCAGCATTGGCGAGGAGCGCAGGCCATCGATTCCCAATGTCAGTGTGTCAGCTCCGAGCATCAATGTTCCGAGCATCAACGCGCCACCGCCTCCCGCGATCAGCATCAACGTCCCCGAGATCAATGTCGGCGTCCCAGAGATCTCCGTCGGCTGCGATGACGACGAGCGCTCGCAATCTCGTCCTGCATCGCCCGGGTTCTCTTTCTCTGGCCTCCCTACTATTGAGGTATCGTCGTCCAGCTCGTACGATGAGCCCCCGGTGGCTTCCAGCCCTGCGATCAGCGTCAGGAATACGAGGCCGGCATCTCCTCGCGGGCCAGCGGCGGCAGCTCCGACCCGGATCGAGGCGAGTAGTGCGATCCTGTGTGCCGGATGTGATCACCCTATCATCGGCCGCATCGTCCGCGCCATGGACCGCCGCTGGCACCCTGGGTGCTTCAAGTGCGGCGTGTGCAGCGAGCTGCTTGAGCACGTGAGCGCATACGAGCATGACGGCAAACCGTACTGCCACTTGGATTACCACGACGTGAGTTGCCAATGACTCCATTGACTGACCCTGCAGCGCTTCGCGCACCGGTGCCACCACTGCAAGACGCCGATTGTCGACCCACGGTTTATCACCCTCGACGATGATGTTCTCGGGCAGCGCTTCTACCACGAGCTGCACTTCTTCTGCTCGGAGTGTGGCGACCCTTTCCTTGACCCGTCAAAGTCGTCAGCACCGGGCACAGAGTTTGCCGGCCCGCGCCAGGACGATGGCGAGACGAGCGACTTTGTCATCCACAAGGGCCACCCGTACTGCGAGCGGTGCCACTTGCGCTTGCACAAGCCCAAGTGCCGGGGGTGCAAGCAGCCGATCCCTGATGTGGCACTGACGGCGCTCGGCAGCAAGTGGCACGCCGAGTGCTTTGTGTGTGATGTGAGTGGCATGATCGCTTGGTTGGGCAACTGCTGACTGGCCAGAATTGCACCAAGCCCTTTGCCAACAACCTGTTCTTCCCTAGTGAGGGCAAGGCGTTCTGCACCGAGTGCTACGAGACTATGTAGGCGACGGCTTGATGCCACGACGCCACGGACACTGTAGAGTCCCCATACAATGGGATGTATATGAGTACACGAATACATGATGCTACATGATGTGGCAGATCAGCCCCCCCGTCTACTTTGCCATGGCCTCCACCATGGCCTTTATTCTGCCCCAGACATGTTCAACATCCACCTCCACGCGGATCTCGACCATCTCATACCGCTGGCCTGTCTCGTATGCGAGGTGCTCAAAGTGGTGGTTTGCGCGCGCCTCCTCGACCTGGAGCTCCATGATGGCCGCGTCGCCGGGGGGGAGGAACAGGCCGAGGCCGAGCGCGCCGCCGTGCTGGCCGACGAGGATGCTCGAGTGGCCGGCATAGTGGATCTGCGTCTCGAGTGCGTGCACGGTGGGGTCGATGGCGGCGAAGCGTACCGGAGTCGGGCCGTCGGCGCCGGGCTCGAGCGCCCAGCGCTCGGGCTCGTCGCGCGCGTCCTCGAACACGCAAGACGCGGCGGGGCCGCCGCACATCTCGGCGAAGCCACGGCGGATGCGCGCGAGCACCGCGGCCTCGTTCTTGAGCACGCGCACCTCGCGCCACGTGCTCATGTCGTTGTGCGCCTCGGCGTGCGCGTCGAGCTTGGCGCGCGAGATCCACAGCACGTTGAGCGGCCGCCGGCGCGCCGGCGCGAGCGAGTGCGGCGGCAGGCCGAACAGGTGCCGGTAGTAGTGGGCCGCGGCCCACGTTATCGTCGACGCCGAGCGGAATCTGCGGGGGTGAGTATGGCGGGGATGTAATGGCACGTACACTTCGCCTACGCCCATTGCAGAGAGAAGGGACGCGCCGGCGCCGACCGAGTGGATTGTGTTGGTCACTGCGGGTGTCAGCGGATGGATGCTCAACATATCTCGGCCCGCCGTCTGCGGCGGCACCGCTCCCGCGTCACGGCCTCGGCGCCCGCGCGCGAGTTACTCACAGCACTCGCCCTCGACCCAGGGGTCGAGGCTGAGCCGGCGCGGCGCCCACGCGCCGACGCGGTCCCACAGCGGCGTGAAGTGGTTGGCGTCCATGCCAAACTTGTCGTTGAACACGAGCTGGACGCGGCGGTCCACGAGGTCGGGGAGCACGGCGGCCGACGCGAGCATGACCACGACGGTGGTGATGAGGTCCTCTGCGACGTGGAATCTGGCCGAGGGTCAGCGACGACGACGACGACGAACGAGATGGAGTGGGAACCGACGCCACGCCGGCAGGCACCCCGCCGCCGCACGCTACTCACGGGTTCCACTGGTCCTGCCGCCCGACGACCATGAGCGTGTGCTCGATCCTGCTCGTGCACTTCGCCTTGCTGCTGGCCGCAGCGACGACCTCGATGTCCTTGCCGAGGAAGCGCTCGTCGCCCATGTCGCGCAGCAGGGCCGTGCCGGCGGGGGTGAGCTCGCACCCGGGCGCGAGGAAGCCGCGCCCGTCGCCCGGGATCGCGCGGAGGTTGGTCGAGATGCACGGCGCATGCGGGTACGGCCACCACTTTGCAAACTCGTCGTTGCGGAGCGCGAGGCAGAGCGCCGCGGCGGGCGGCACGGCGTCGGCGCCACCGTCGCCGTCGCCGCTCGCGGCCCAGTGCTTGTGCGTCCGGTTGGTTTCAGCGACGGCGACGACCTCGCCGCCGCAGTAGGGCACGCGGGCGCGCTGGTACGCGGCCACAAACTCCGCGCCGAGCTTGTCGCCGTCCGTGTCGAGCCCGCGGGCGCGCACCTCGCGCTGCGCGAGCTCGAAGAACGCCGACACGGTCCGCAGCGGCGTCGCGTCGCGCACCAGCCCGCCCGCGGTGCTCGCCATGTCGAGCGCGGGCGCGGGCCGCACGGCGCCAAAGCGTGCGTGATACTGCCGCGCCGAGAACACGAACAGCGAGTGCACGCCCAGCAGCGCGAGCGCGCCGAGCAGCACGTACCGCGCGAGCAGGGCCACCGACAGCCGCGTCCGCTTGCTGCTGGGGCCGTGCCGCGCCGTCACGGGCGACGGAGGGTACGTCGGGCTGCTGCTGCTGCTGCTCCTCGGCGCGCCGGCGCCGTCGTCGGTCGCCAGCGGCTGGTACCTGCCCGAGGGGGCCATTGTGGTTGCGGTCGGAGACTAGTGTGATGGGATGAAGGATTGCATCGATAGGTTTTGCTTTGGCCAAAGGGATGCAGGATGATGCGCAGCCGTGCGGTGCAATGTGCGAGCGAGCGTGCGAGCGTGCGCGTAATACAAAGAGCCAAAATACCCTCGTGCGGCAACCAGATTAGATCCACTTCCTCCCACCCAGCGCCACCGCCACAACCCGCTTGTACTGCTATCTCCCATGCATACAATGAGTTGTGTCTACAATTTCACAGCCTACTTGCTCTTGCCCGACGTGTCCACAAAACGGTACACGGTCTTGCCGGCCTGCGCAACCGTCGACGGAGGCTGGGGGCGCGGCGCCTTGGGGTTCTTCTCCAGCTCGGCCTTGCGGCGGGCCCTGTCCTTGGCGTCCAGCTCGGCCGCCTTGCGGTCGGCGGTGACCTGCTTGTCGCTCCTAAACTCCCACACTGTACGGTCGAGACCCTTGGGCATGTTGTTGCGGGCCTTGGCAAACGCGCCGGTGAGTTTCAGGTCGTCGAGCTGGTCGTCCTCGAACTGGGCCTCCTCCTCGAGTTCGGCCGTCGTCGCCGTGTGGGCCACACGCGATGCCTCCTCGCGACGGCGCAGCTCGATCGACGCCGCCTTGGTGTGCTTGTCGAGCGGCGACACACAGCCGAGGAGCGTCTCCATGCCCTCCTGGAACGCCTTTTGCAGGGGAATGTTCTGTGGTAAACGTCAGCGACTACCCTCGAGATACAAAAGGTAGGAGGAGGGATAGGCGTATCAGAAAGCCATGCATGAGGGGGTTTCGTAACCATGTGAGGTGTCTTAAAGACTAATCGATCTCGCTCATCATTGTGAAGGGTTGTGTGGTGTGGGTGGGGGCGAGGAACAAGACTCACCTATTGGTTGGAACAAAGCGCCACAATGAGACGAGTCGACGACAAGGAGCTCTGGTCAGCGCGCGTCCACACATCTTCGGATAGGATGCAAGAGATCAGGAAGTGAAGAAATAAATTTTGGTCACCATGTAGGTGTCTTGTAGAGAATGTCATATTTGTTTCTCATCAGGAAGCAGAGAAGGGAGAGAGAGGCACGCCGAACCGAGCCGCGAGCAACTCACCTGGCGCCGGAACTCCTCCTCGACGGCCTTGAGCTTGGCAATGGCCTGGATACGCTTCTTGGAGATCGAGTACGCCTGCGAGATCTCGCCGATCGTCTTCTTGCCGGCCCGGAGGTCCTTGTACACGAGCTGCTGGAGGTCGTTGGACACGGGCGGGGGCGGGTTGAACGACGGGTTGCTCAGGTATGGCTGCGTCCGTGTCAGCCCTGCGATCTCTTTACTCCCAGCCCACGACTCACCAGGTCACCACCGAGCCACTTGGCCTTGGCGCCGCGCTCGGGCGTCTTGTACTGCCACCCGACCTCGCGCAGCCAGGTCCGGTACGAGCGCTCGACCTTCTGGGCGGCAGTCGTCGAGCGCGCAGACGCGTACCTGCGCTGCTGGGCGGGCGCGGCGGCGCGGGGGGCGGCCACGCGCGCCGCGGCCGCCGGGAGCGCCGGGAGCCGGGACGGGCCAGCAATGGCGCCGGTGCAGAAAGACATTGCGATGGTGAGGTGAGATGGGCGGAAATTATTTCAAGCGTGCAACGAAGTGAAAGTCCAAGTCCGGGTGGTGCGAGTCCCGGCATATGGCGGCACGAGCGCCCGCCGGCCGTGTGGCACTTTTTTTCCGCGGCGAGCATCCACCCTGTGTCTTCCGAGCGCGATCGATCGTCATCTTGAGGCCTGCCTGCTCAGTACTGCTCAGTACCACACCACACACCATGACGTTCACAACACCGCCGCACCGCCTCATCTCGCACCTCAAGAACACGTCGCGCGCCGCCCTCGCGCGCACGTCGGTGCCGTACTCGAACGCCGCTGTCGGCGTCACGTCCGCCCTCCTGCGGCACGGCCTCATCTCCAACATCGCAAAGGGCACGCCGACGCACCCCGCGCCAGCAGAGTTCGAGGCGCTCCCCAAGCCCGCGCAGCGTCTCTGGGTCGGCCTCAAGACGCGCAACGGCCTGCCTGTCATGCGCCACCTCGACCTCGTGAGCAAGAGCTCGCTCCGCGCCACCGTCGACAAGGACGAGCTCGGCCGCCTCCTCATGGGCAGGCGCGCGCGCAACATTGCCGGCGCGGGCACGGCTGAGATCTTCGTCATCAAGGTCAAGCCTGACTCTGCCATCGGCCGCACAGGCGCAAACGTCTACATGGAGGGCTGGGAGGCCTACCGCGCCGGCCTCGGCGGCGAGGTCATCTGCCGCGCGAGCTAGTGGACGTACTCGTGCCTCCACCTCGATTCGACTCATTCCGGTCACTCGTCGCTCTGCGTCCTCTCCCTCGCATCGGCCGCATCTCTTCACCACTCGCCCACAGCATGCCGACGGCCCCATGCCCTCGCCGCAAGAGAGCGCTACACCGCGCTCCCGCCCCGCATTCATACCGCCCATTCATACCCACACAACATGTAATCCAATGATGCTAAGAGGTAGTTGACAATGCCGGGTATACACAACGGTGGCAGGCTGGAGCCGCCCCAATGCGGTTGAGGTGAGATGGAGAAGTCACAGATGGAGGAGGAGAGTGCAAGCTACCTGTCGATGGGTTGGGGTGGGGATTCTGTGTTCACAGATGCTGGATGCGAGGGAACCGCTGACTGGCAAACTCTCGGACCTCGGTAATGCGCGCAAAGTGCTTGTCAACGCTGGTCTGGGACGCCTTCTCGTCCTCGAGGCGGCCAGCGAGGCGGTACGCGTCTGAATGTTAGCACTCTGCTCGGCGTCGTCCTCGTCACTCACCCCTGAGCTTGACGGCATACCACAAGCCAAGGATGGTCTGGCCAACGCTGTCGGCGCGGTCCATACCTCCGAGCATTTGTGCAATGCTGCGGCCCGACTCGAGCTGCTTGAGCTGTCTCTCCGAGTCGCCATACACATGGGCCCCGGTGGTGAACGCGAAGATGAGGCAGTGGAGTACGTTCAGGTTGCCTTTGCGGGCCAGTTCGTACGCATTGGAAAGGAAGCGCCTGAAATGTAAGTTGGCAACATTGAGTACAGCAACTCACTTTGATATGACGCGCTCCGTCTCGGTGAGGCTAGAGAGGAAGCTGCCCACAGCGCTTAACAACGCGTTGTTGCCAGATCGGCAGGCATCCGCGAGCATGTTGACGTACTGTGACCGCTCATGGCTGTCGCGTAGGCCCTCCAGCCCACCACTCGCCGACAGGAGACCGACGTCCACGACAAGGCGGAGCTCAGACCCAGGCGTGATCATCGACTGAGCGGCGCGGTAGTACCGAACAGCATTGTCAGACAAGCCGAGTACGTGTGTGAACTGGGCGTATAGGAGTGACAGCTGTGGCAGGTGGCTGTTGAACAGGTTACACCGGCGTAGGTGGCGAACAGTGTCTGTGAGGACCTGGCTGTCAGCATATGCTAGCGGTACGCCCAACACATACCTTGTCAGCCTCTGCAAATGAGGACCGGATGATGTGGGCCAATGCTTCCTCCATCATACCCTCCGCTTTGAGAGTGGCCATGACTTTGCGCATTCGAAGCGCCTCCGCGAGGCCATGAACTTGTGAGACTACATGTCAGCTGGTCTCACGTCTAGAAACCCACATCCAGAATCCCAAAAGTCATCGGCACGAGCGACGTCCTCCCACTCGCGCATAGCCCTCGAATGCACGAGGGTACGGCAGGTTGCCGAGCTTCCTAAAAACTCCCTCCGGCTGACAATGGTCGTGAGGTATGTCAACGTGTAGAGCACGTTGATGGGAGTCGACTGGACGTAGAGGCTCTGCGGGGGGCCAGATGGAGATTGGAGAATAAACTTGTCGTTAGCGGCGGGCAAGCATGGACTACCTACCTCGACGATGCCGCCGCTTTCCCTCATGGCATCGAGGTAGCCCTTGTCTGTCGAGTCGTCTATCAAGTTGTACAGGCTCTTGAGGACAAGCTTGACCTTGTTGTCTTCGCCAATACGGCCTTGATACAGAGCTCTGAGGAGTAAAAAGTGCGCCGTCAAAGAAGCCTTCCATGCAAGGCTTTGGGGGCTCTTCGGTCTAGTTGCAGCGTTGCTGCTACCACCGGCGGTGGGCTCAGGTGGCGGCTGTGTCAATCTCATGACCTTGGCACACTCGTCGAGTGCCGGCTGCAGCTTGTCCCACTTGCGCTGTGAGAAGTACGACTTGATGCGTGCGACGTGGACTAGCTGCATTAGCTCGAAGTGCTGACGCGACCGCGCCTCCGTCTGGGCGTGTAAGCCATAAGCACAAGAGACAATGTTCAGCTTACCTCGATCTCATCGGCGACAGTGAAAAAGTCGGGGTGCGCTGTCTCCTCCAGATGCTGCATGAGCATCAGGCGGAGGTTGTAGCGATGCTGAAACTCGTCTCTGTGGGGGTTAGCAGTTTCTGGTGACGCAAACCCACTTTGCTGTCATCGCCAGGGCCTGCTTGATCACCCGCTTGCCATGATTAACCTTGTCTCTCATGAACGCGAGCCTAGCATTCGAGAGCTCCAGCCCATGACGGTACGTCTTGAGTGCGGGGCTGCGGAGGGACAGCGCGTGTGACTTTGTGATCGTGTCCTCGACGTCGGTCGCGAGGTTCTCCGTGTCGACCTTGATCAATACTTTCACTCTCTGCGCGGGCTCCAGCTGCCGGATCTCCTCGACGGCAGAGATGATCTTGATGCCAACTGTGACAAACTCCAGGCCAAAGGCGACCTTCTCCTTGTCACTGAGGCCCGGGGTCGAGAGTCCAGAGCGTAGCAAGTCGGCGGAGAGGACCAATAGTCGCAAGCTCGTCGTCGCCGCCTTGGCATCATGCGTGAATGGCTCGCGAAACTTGCGGCCGCCACGGACTCGCGTCATCTTGATGGGCGGGCACGAGGCATCGTTCGCTCCGGGCACGCGGATCGACGAGGGCACAAAGGCCTGCCGTAGGTGGTGGTGGGCCTCCTGATGAGCGGAAACGGCGAGATGGTACAGGAGTGGGATGGTCGGAATCTTCTCCGGACCTGGCGCGGAGCGGGAGAGCACTGACGGCGCCGAGGGCGCCGAGGTGATGGCGGGGGAAGGCGAGGCGGCGGGAGCCGGCACCGGTGCCGGCCGCTGTGGTGGCGCTGGTGCGGGCGCGGTCGCTGGAGCCACTGGGGCCGTCCTGGCCGCTGGGGCGGGTGTGGGTCGTGATGTCGGTGTTGCTGCATTCTGCCGTTGTGGCGGTGGAGCTACCGCAGGCCGTGATGAATCCGGAGCCGTAGGCTTTGGTGGCTTTGGTTTGGCTACGCGTGGCGCCGGCGCCGGGGGCGGAGGGAAGGGGATCGGGTGCTGGAGGACGGGAGAAGGGTGTTGGAGGACGGGGGAAGGCGATGCCTGCGGCGGCGGCGGGACGAACTGCTGCTGGAGGGGTAATGGGGGTGTGGGGAAGGCGGCCTGCTGCTGTTGCTGCTGTTGAGGGAAGCCCTGCGGCCGAACGGGGTACGGGTACGCGTACTGTCTCTGCGGGGGTGTGGGGAGGGGGTGTGGCTGAGGCGAGGTCATCATCGGGGGGAAGCCCATGGGCATGCCCTGCTGCTGCTGCGGCGGCGGTGGCTGGGCATAGCGCGGCTTCTTGTTGTTGTTGAACGCGAGCTGTGGCGACGCGAGCTGCGGGGACGCGAGCTGCGGGGACGACAGTTGCGGCGAGCCACCAAACTGCGGGGGGAGGAAGTGCTGCTCCGGCGGCGGCCAGAACGGCGGCGGCTGCTGCCCTTGCACGTCGACGTCGGACCACGAGCGCTTGAGCGGCGCGGGCGGCACCTGGAACTGTTGTGGTTGGAACTGCTGCAGGTGGAAGTGTTGCTGACTGTGTTGTTGTTGCTGCTGGGGATGGTGGAACTGTTGCTGGTGCTGCTGCTGTGGGGGCTGCTGATGCTGCTGCTGATGCTGCTGATGCTGATGCTGTTGCTGCTGCTGGTTCTCGGACTGGGCCTGCAGGCTGAGCAGCTGCTGGAGGATCACGTCCCCCTGGGACATTTCCTGCTGCTGGGGGAAGCCGTGCCCACCTGGGCCGCCACCGCCGGCCGACATGGTGTTGATGTCCAGTGGGCGCCTACCGAGCCAGCCTGTGCGTCGTCAGCGCGGCCATCCCCAACAACAACAACGAGCACGTACTCGATCGGCGCGGCGAGGGGATGGGTTGAGAGCGATGCGGGGTTGGGTTGACTTGGCTGAGATGAGATGGCCGAGCCGGCAACGGCGACGGCGTCGGCGACGGTGGACAATGTCGACCCAGTCATTCGCGGAGTGCGTGTGGGGGAGTCACGTGATCGCGTCCCGAGTCGAGATCGTTCCAGCCAAGGCTTGCCGCATAAAAGTCAGCGTGCAACTCGCTGTTGTCAACACAACCACAACACCATGACCCGCACAGCAACAGTCGAGCGCAAGACGAGCGAGACGCAGATCACCGTCACGCTCGGCCTGGACACTGGCGGCGCGCACCCCGCGCAGGCCATCAACGTGTCAACCGGCATCGGGTTCTTGGACCACGTGAGTGGCTGCCTGTCTTTGCCGCCCGCGTCCCCGCTGACCCGCCCAGATGCTCACCGCGCTCGCGAAGCACGGCGGCATGTCCCTCGAGCTCAAGTGCAACGGCGACCTCCACATTGACGACCACCACACGACCGAGGACGTCGGCCTCGCCCTCGGCGCGGCGTTCAAGAAGGCCCTCGGCGAGCGCAAGGGCATCAAGCGCTACGGCTACGCGTACGCGCCTCTGGACGAGGTGAGTGGTGCTTGGCTGCCAGACTGTCATGTTCGCACAGCCGCTCACACCATACCCAGGCCCTCTCCCGCGCCGTCATCGACATCTCGTCCCGGCCGTACTTTGCCGGCGAGCTCCCCTTCACGCGCGAGAAGATCGGAGACTGTGAGTGGTCTGGTCTGGACGGCGATGTGCTGACCCTTAGTGTCGACCGAGATGATCCCCCACTTCTTCGAGTCGTTTGCCCAAGAGGGTGGCGTGACCCTCCACGTTGACTCGATCCGCGGCGTCAACAACCACCACATTGCCGAGTCGGCCTTCAAGGCGCTGGCCCTCGCCATCCGCCAGGCAATCACCGAGACGGGCTCGAACGACGTGCCGTCGACCAAGGGCGTGCTTGCGATCTAAAAAAAAAAACCAACAACTGTTGTACCCGGACAACGTTGTAACAGTGCTAGTGCGATAGACGGTGCATAGTATGAACACGGAGCAGGCGTTTATCACTAGCCAAAATATCCAGCCCACAAAATCCATGACTGAGCTGCTGGGGTCTACTTTTTGCGTGTCGACGAGCGCGCGGCGCGCGTCGGCCGCCTCGTCGCCGAGGCGGGCTTGGCGTCGACCTCTGAGCCGCTGCCCTCGAGCTCGAGCGCCTCGGACTCAGTGAGCTCGCGGAACGGCGTGGCCAGACGGTCGGAGAGCGCGACGGGCTCGGCGATGGGCGACGCGGCGGGCGACGACGATGGCGACGACTGGACAGACGTCTCCGTCGAGCGGGGGAACGACGAGCTGCTAGTGCGCGAGGAGTAGTATCTGCCCGCCTGATGGGTCAGCTTGAGCCTCAGAGTGATACCCACCTGGAGCAGCATGACGCCCGTCAGCATGACCGACGTGATGATGTTGTCGTTGGCGAGGTCGCGCACCGCTGCCGCGAGGACGGGGAACGTGTCGTGCTCTGTCAACTTTTCTGGCAGGGGGTTGGGGAAGGAGACGAGGGCTGCGGGGTGAGCTGACTGGCTGCGAGATGGGCCGGCGAGTGCTACGCACTGGGGTACAGCTCGGTCACCTGGTTGTACGTGATGCTCGCGACGAGGACTGCAGTGTCAGTGTGTTGCCGGGGTGAATAGTACGGCAGCGGCCGGCAGAAGGCAGCGAAGCCAACGTCAGCCGGTGAGCCGGCGGCGCTGTATCAGTAGCCAGCCACATCGTGATGGGCGGCTGATGGAGCCGTCCATCAGCCATCAGAGCGCTCGGCCCGCGCGGGTGCGACACCAGCCCCTCGGGGGCTCGAGTGGCGGCCGCGCGGCGCGGCGGCGTCCACAGGCTGCCCTCTCTCCCAGCCGGCTGCCAATCCTCGTACCGCATCGCGCAACGCAACTCACGCAGGCTCGCGCCGTCAAACAGCACCTCGCCGCCCTTGCCGCGCCACCCCGACACGAGCTTGCCGCCGGCGGCGAGCAGCGCCGCGACCCCGACCGCGATGTACACCCATCCGAGGCCGTCGGGCCCGTGTCCCAGGAGCGCGTAGTATCGGATCGACTGCTCCAGCGCCGCGGGGGTCACGGGCGAGCGCCAGAGCACGTTGTGGTCCGCGATCCAGTGGGTGAAGGTTGTGCCTGGGGGTGGGGGTTAGCTGCTGCGTGCGCGATGCCACTGCGCCGCGGCCACATAGCTGCCGAGAGCTGGGTAGGGCCGAGCTGGGCCAGCGACGACGCGCGCGCGATGTCATGCGATATGATGCCAGATGGCGCCGCGCGGCGCGGCGCCGCAGAACTCGGCCCGAAGCGCCCTCCCCATCGCCATCACCAGCGCCCGCGCCCACTTACCGAGCAGGAAGCACGTGGTGCACGTCACGATTGTTGTCCGCCAGACCATGGCGAGGATGCGCTGTAGTAGCGGTGGGTCGGAGGGCAGGGGAGGGAGGAGGAGGGGAGGGTGAGGGTGGTGCAAGATGGTGGTGGTGCTTGCGAGGTTGTGGGCAGGTGCTGCACCAAAGATGTCGCCGCGCAGGTCCCACCGACCGACGGCGCGCTGCCGGACCCCACTGCCCCGGACGGCCGGCGATGCGCATGCGCCATTGCAGCCAGCGTAATGCTGCTGCCGCCTGGTGGGGCGGGCGCTGGGGCGAGCAAATCGCTCGACTTTTTGCTTCCGTGACTCGTCAACCCTACAGTAGATGACAGTCATTAGCAGCCACCCGCGTCAGCAACGACGACGACGCCGCAGACAACAAGACCGAACAGCAGCCGCCTAGCGTCGTTTCGCTGCAGCGCTACAGCTCGCCCACCCCCTCTCGGCCTGCTCGGCTAACGCCCCAACACCCCATGCACGCGACCAATTCACTACATCATCACGCAGATGGATACAAAACGGCACGACGCCCCTACACTACTCAATGTTGAGCTTCTTGTCACCCAGCCAGCCGTTGGCGGCCGAGACAACGGCCTTGAGGCCGGACGCGGTGATGTCGGCATCGACACCAACACCCCAGAAGCCGCCCTTGGTCTTGTCCTTGGGGTCGACATTGGGGGGAATGACCTCGATGTAGGTCGCGGCCTTGACGTCGGAACCGACACCAACAGAGTGCTCAGAGTACTCGCGGACCGAGAGCTGGATGCCGAGGTCGCCGTGGAGCGCCTCGAGGAACGACGACAGGGGGCCGTTACCCTCACCCGAGATCTTGTACTGCTTGTCGTCGACGAGGACGGTCGCGGTGATCTTGCGGGGCACCGAAGGCAGGTCCTCGCTGCCGTTGACCTGGCCGTTGCGGTCGGGCGAGGCCTCGGCGCGGGACTCGCCGAGCGAGAGCTGCGTCATGCGCGAGAGCGAGCGCGAGTCGCGGGCAGGCGACTGCTCGGGGGTGCCCATGACCGACGACGAGCGCGACGCGCGCTGGTTCTCCATCGAGAACGACTTGAGGATGATGCGGCCGTTGTAGCCGGTTCCAAAGTTGTAGGCCTCGCGGAAGGCGCTGGTGATGTCCTGGACGGTCATTTCCTTGCCAGTGACCTCGGACTTCTCCTGGACCACCTGGTAGAAGGCGACCTGCATGCGGCGCGGGAGGTCGAGCGCGAGGGCAGTCTTGACAATGTAGGCGACACCGCCCTTGCCCGACTGCGAGTTGACACGAATGACGGCCTCGTACGTGCAGCCGACATCGGCAGGGTCGATGGGGAGGTAGGGCACAGACCAGAAGTTGTCGCCAGCCTCCTCGCGCTTCTTCTGGGCCTCGAGACCCTTCTTGATGGCATCCTGGTGCGAGCCCGAGAAGGCGGTGAACACGAGGTCACCGGCATAAGGATGTCTTGGGTGGACTGGGAGGCCAGTGCACTCAGTGACAGTGTCGATGATGGCGTACATGTCCGAGAAGTCGAGGTTGGGAGGGTAGCCCTGCGAGTAGTAGTTGAGGCCAAGGGTGACGAGGTCGACGTTGCCGGTACGCTCACCGTTGCCGAGGACTGTGCCCTCGACACGGTCGGCACCAGCAAGCACACCGAGCTCGGCAGCAGCGACGGCACAGCCACGGTCGTTGTGAGTGTGGAGCGAGATGATGCACTTCTCGCGCTGGGTGAGGCTGTTGATGAACTGCTCGACCTGGTCGGCGAAGCAGTTTGGCGTCGCAACCTCGACTGTGGCGGGGAGGTTGAAGATGATGCGCTCCTCGTGGCGGCCGTCGGCCCAAACTGACTCGGAGCCGGCAAGCCACGTCTTCTTGACGGCCTCGCACACCTCGACAGCGTAAGGGGTCTCGGTCTGCGAGAAGGTCTCGGGCGAGTACTCGTAGCGGAATGACGTGCCATGCGACTTGGCGTACTTCTCGGCGAGGCGGCGGATAAGGGCGGTGTGGTCGGTCGCGAGCCTGTGTTGTTAGTACTGCACACACTCCAAACACCTACTTGATCGTCTCCTCGCGGTTGTTGTTGAACACGACTTCGCGGAACAGGCACGAGGTGGCGTTGTACATGTGGATGATGACATGCTTGAGGCCGGCGACAGCCTCGAAGGTGCGCTCGATCAGGTCGGCACGGGCGGGCGTAAGGACCTGGGCCGTATTAGTTGTGCTGCTTGCAGACAGTTCTAGCTCACCTGGATCCAGACGTCATCGGGCACCTCGTTGGTGTTGACGAGCTCGCGGACAAAGGCAAAGTCGGTCTCGGACGCGGCGGGGTACGCGACCTCGATCTCCTTGAAGCCGATCTGGACGAGGTGGCGGAAGAACCTCATCTTCTGGAGGTTTGTCATTGCTGCGGCGGCGTCAGTACCGGTGAATGGGGGTTGACTAACGGTTCGCGAGCGACTGGTTGCCATCGCGCAGGTCAGTCGAGAGCCAGATGGGCGCCTTCTTGCTCTGCTTGTCGGGCCATGTGCGCTGGGGGAACGGCGTGGGCTGGAACGGCTTGTACCGTGTGGCGGGCTCCTCGCTGGGCGTGTTAGCCGGGTGCTGGGGGGGTGAAGGTGGGCGGCGGTGCGAGTTGTCGAGTCGCCGACCGTGCGATCGCACCACTCCGCCGGCTGACTTACAGCATAGGCATTTTGGGATGCGATTAAGTGGGGTCTGGTCTGGATGCAAGGATGCTTGAGAGTGTGCGCGCTTGGCGTGTGTGCGTATGTGTATGTGTGTGTGTGGGCCGCGAGACTTGCTTTAGGTCGGCCTTTTACGAGTGAATGGGGGAGATGGAGTCGTCGAACGCAGTGGTGCTCGCTAGTAAAAGGTTGATCGTTGCCATCGAGTCAGACGCATTTCGAGCAGCCGATCTCTGCCGCCGTCAAAGGCGATCGTTGCCGATGCTAATGGGGGGCCATTGGGGCATTTGACACGGAACCAAATTTACTTAATCACCCCGCTTGGCGACTTATCCGAGCCACAACTGGCCCCGCAATGCCGCCCACCCGCCGGCCGCACATCTCGCCCGTCCCGTCCGTCCACCGACGCGACTGCACTCAACACCATCGCCGAGGCCGCTAACTGGTCGCGCTAGGTTCCTCGGCCGGAGCTACAGCTCTCGGCGTCGGCACGGCACTGGGACAGCACACACGTGAGCATGTTATCTCTGCGGCATGCGACTGCCGCATCATGTTTCGACTCCATCTCGGCCGCGTGTCAACAGGGCCGCCGCCGGCCGGCTTCCTGCAATCTGGCATTCTCCTCCTATTCCAGGCATTCTTGTCATTCTCCTCAAAGACACTCTTGCCGTTGTTTCCTCTGAACCATGGTGCCACAGCGAGGCGGGAGCACGATGGTTCGCGCGGTGCGCGGTGGACGGGGAGAACGAGCGCGGCGGTGTACTTGCTGCGTCCGTGCTCGGCCGTTGTGGACAGTGACGAACAGTAACGAGGGACGGCTCAGCACGCGTCGCTGCTGTGTGGTTCTTCACAGCACTCACGCGCCGTGACTCATGAAGCGCAGTGGAAGCAGTGCCGACCCCACAGCGCACGTCTGTCAATGGGGGCCTGTCACGCGACATCAGTGTAGCAGGCGCGCCAGCTGATCTGCACTCCACCCGACTCTAACATAGCGAGCACAGCGATCGCCCCCCACGGCCAGAGCCACGGCCAGAGATAGCACCTGATCCATGGCCCGGCACCGTGATGTTCTCAGACGCCGCTGGCATCACCGCCCGCGTTGTGAATCGCCCGGCGGGCTGTGGATCGCTCAGCCCCGGCGAGGCGTCGTCGCGCACAGCGGTGATGTGATGTTCATGGCGCGGGCGCACAGAACGCCCGGGGTGGCAATGCGCCAGCTGTGTGGCACCACCACCTGCGGTGTGGTTTTCACCGCGAGCTTTGTGTCGAGGGCGCAGGCCAGAGATATACTTAACGCGTTCTGGGACCTCTGACCTTCCCCACCAGCTCACGCTCTCCACTCTCACAACAGCTCGCAGCACCACTCTCAGCTCTACCACCACAACATCACCAAACAACAACACCAACATGCTCACTGCCCTCTTCACCACGCTCGCCCTCCTCGCCGGCGCGTCCGCCGCCCCCCAGTGGGGCTGGAACCGCGACTGGTACCACGCCACCCCCGACACCGCCAATAAGGGTGCCGCGCACGGCGGCTCGTACTACCCCGGCTACAAGTGGGCCCCTGCGGCCAACGACATGGCGTCGAACAACGGCACGGGCATTGTCGCCCCGCCCGCAGGCTTCACCCTCCCCCTTCCGGCCAACCAGGCCAACCTCACCATGCCGGCCGGCCAGATCGTGACCATCGCGACGGCCTCCCGCGGCGTGCAGAACTACACGTGCACCAACGGCGCGTGGGTCTCGGCCGGCGCGCTCGCCAAGTAAGTGGTGGCCCCAATGTAAAGACGTGCTAAGCCCGCGGCAGCCTCTACGACGCGGGCCTCCTCCTCGCGCTGACGGAGAACTTCGCGCCCGCCCAGAAGGTGACCGACGGCCTCTCGCCGCTCTTCCTCGCCGCGCAGGCGTTCCCGTCGGCCGACCCCGCGCCGACGCTGCAGCACGAGTTTGTGTGAGTGTTTCTCTGGCGGCCGCGCAGCTCACCTGCCCCAGCGCGACGCCCAACAAGCCCGGCTCGATCTCACCGCGTTTCTTCAACCCCGCCACGGGTGACACGGTCACCCTCGCCAAGGTCGGCGCCGTCCCGTCGCCCGACAACTCGACCGCCAACATCCCGTGGCTCCAGCTCGAGGCGATCGAGGGCAACCTCGCCAAGACCGTCTTCCGCCTCCAGACGGCCGGCGGCCAGCCTGACGCCGGTACCTGTGCTGAGGGCGCGCAGGCCAGCGTCGACTACGCTGCGATGTACTACTTCCTCAGCTAAGCGTTCGCTGGCTCTGGTACAGACATAGCTGGACAGTTCCGAGAGACCGAGACGTAGACATGCCGCTTTAGAAAACTCAGAAAACCCATGCATCTTCGCCACAGTGATTGTTTTCACACTCCATGGACCCACGATGAGCCACCCGGAGGCACTTCACTACGCTCCCTTCAGCGCCACTCACCAGTGCACAAAGGCGTGAAGACGTCGGGAACCAGCGCTACTGCCACCGGGACTTGGAACCAAAGGTCTCCACACCCCCTTGGCGTGGGAGGACTGGGGGCTGTTCCTGGCGAAGCGCTCCTGCCAACACCATCCCGTACACACAGCGCCGCCTATCGGAGAGAACCACCTTTCAGACAGACCCGGGTACCTCACAACTGGGTGGCCGGGAGCTCCAGGTTGGTGCCGGTGACGCAGGAGTACAGTCCTGCCCCTCAGCCTCGCTCCTGGCGCGCCCAATGACCCTAGCCATCCTCCGCAGCCTGCTCCCGCCACCACCGCTCGAGAGGAGACGGGAAACAAAGCCCCTCTTCTGGGGCGCTCTCACAGAGTACCATTTTCTTCCCCTCGCTCGTGATACGTTTGCTCGTATGGGACGTGTGGCCGATTTTGAGGATTGTGTGTGGGCAGTGCAACAGATTGTCGGGAGTTCGGTGTCTGTGGCTCTTCCCTGGGCTTCAGGGCGAGTTCGTCGGCGTGGTCATAAGGATGTTCTCCGACTAACTCTGGCATCAGACATGTGTCGTACGGGATGAATCGCAGGCTGCGGTGGTTCTGCAGAACGTGGAAGTTGGCGTCGCTCCAGAATAGGAGCTCCCGAGGGCGCGATACACGAATGGGTTGGTGTGTCGGACACTCGATGTTGCATAGGGCCCACGCCCGGGGGGGGGGGGGGGGGGGGGGGGGGGGGCGGGGGGGGCAAAACGGGGTAAAACCGGGGGGGGGCCCAAAAACACCAATTTGGGGTGGGGGGTTTCCCCAAAACACCAAACCCCAACCCA